>JAJJWW010009641.1:0-274122 GCA_023531295.1 Papaver armeniacum | reverse complement strand
TTAGTGAACTCCATGATCCCGATGAAGGATATATTGTGAATGATACTTGTATAATCGCGGCGGTGGTCTCTTGTAGGACCAATGGAGGAGCCTGAACAAAATTCGATCTCGGAGTTTAGAGCCGCAAAATGAAAGATGACTCATGGAGTCACGAGGGATGAATTCTAAGCATTTAAACTTAAATATTACATTGAAGAATTACTTGCAAGAATATATAATAAGGATTAGATTTATGGCTTGATGGATTGTTCGTACACAATCCTTTTTTTTTCCTGATTTTTTTTCTCTCTTAAAAATACAAGAAGAGGGTATATAAGGAAAAAACCAAAACCCCATTGGAAAGTGTTTTCGCCTATACAAAGTTTAATTAGAAATTTTACTTCTCCGCCATATATGGGACTGAGGGAGTAGTACATTCATATGTGTGCATTAGGTCAAGGAGGTGTGTGGTGGTCCTGTTGATCCATAAAGGGTGGCCGCACTTTAGTCCGAGGTGGGGTGTTAATGTTTAGAACTCGTGGTCTAGATACGAATCGTTTTTGTTTTTGGGTTTTTTAACAATATGTCCCTCTTTATAATTGTATTACAAATATGTCACTCTTTCAAACAATTAGAAATATATCCTCCTCATAAGTTTTGCCATCCGAATTTTTGAAAACAAAATTTGTTTCCACGTCACACGTATTTACACCCAAATGTGGACAAACCTGGCCCTCAACATTTAACTATAGGTAGTTAATCAGATAAGCCGACGTGGAAATCCTTTACACGTGGCTACTTGTACACATCATCCATGATGACATGGCAACTGACACGTCATCTCTCGTCACCCAAATATGGCCTCATAATATGCTCCATGTACTATAAAACCACAATCACTTCCATCTTTTTTTTAATCATGAAACATAAAAATCCATAAAAATCAAAGAAAATCATCTAAATTTTTTCCTACAATGGATGGAGTTATGCACAAATTCAATGTCGTAGTAGTATGGGTGGGAGGTATCTAGCAAGAAGTTATGTAAGTTGATGTTCAATGTGTGAAATAGATAATCATCCACCAATTCAAAGGTCCATGGATCTACTCTAGGTGCAAGAATGTACCTTGCAATGGTGTTAGGAGAATGTTGTTGTCTCAAACTGCTGATCATCCAGGTGAGAAGTTCTTTAACTGCTCAATCTGCAACTATTTTGAACGGTTTGTAGATGCAATAGATGCCGTTAAAACATTCATTTCTGACCACTTGTATTTCTAATGGTACCACTCGGGTTCTGCATCCAAACCAAGAGCGAAATGCCCATAAGAACACCTCCCATCTTTCCAGTTAGGTGACATTGATAGACACAGTGTCTAATTTGATCTCAATACTATATATTGTTGGCACTCGATTTTGTATTAATTTTGGTGTTTTATGTGTTTGTAGGTATTTTTGGGCAATAAAAATTTTTGGAAAATCGCTCGAAAACTACTCGGAGAACCCCTGAGGACATTTTGATATCTAATCTCGCTTTTGGATAAGGGGCACCTTAATTTATAAGGGGCATCTCACTGGGCACTCCGCTATTCGCACCCCGCAATGTGATATGGGGAAACCTTTTCTTCTTCGTTTTGAAAACATTTTTTGGCTGAAATAGTCACAAATGACTTATAACTAGGGTTTTATTTTTTGGGAGGCAATTTAAGAAGACTCAATGGTCAAATTGATTGGGAAGACTTGATTAAGTTTCACAGCATGGTATGATCAATGTTTTGGATTAGAATTAATGAAATCTCGGATTGTATAGCTAAGGGAGTTTGCGTATTTCAAGAACCCGATACTGCCGGGCTTGGTTTTGGAAGTCGTCTTGAGAGATTAAAACCGCTAAAATTTGTTTTGTTGGGCCTGTTTCATATAAAACAGACCGTAAGTCCATCAAATTCAAAACAATAGGGTTGCAACGCTCTAATCAAGAAACATGGACGTGTATTCTTTTCGTGAGAAAACTCGAGGTTCCGTGGGTTTACTTGTGGAAGATACGTGAAGATTTGTTTCTGCATGAGTGTGAATAAACATTATATGGGTATACCGCGTTTTTGTAGCGATTCATTGAGGATTATCGCGTCAGGAGAAGAAACAAGAAAGAAAATATTCCCGTGGTCGGCAAAGATTAATGAGGATGATTCTCCGAGTTATTACAGCAATTTTGGATTCCCCCGAGTATATAAAGGTGATACTAAGACTCGAGAGAGGGGAGGATAGGGAGCTTGGGGAGAGTTTAGAGCGTCAATAGGCGGAGAAATCAAAGTTACAGAGGCATATTTTTCTCGCTCTCCCGACGAAGACTCGCTTAAACCGTCGTTCTTCAACCGATGTTAACGACTCGCATCCGTGGGTCGTAGTTTGAGGCGTATTTAAATCAACAAGAATAACGATAGGAAGGTTTTATCGTTCTTCAGAACAATCGGTTTGTAACACTTATATCTCATATAAAACCCTTGCTTTTATTTGATATCTCTCCTTTCATCATTTGTAAGCACCTTTGAGCAATAAATCATATTTTGAGCGTGTTTCCAATATGATGAGCTAAACCCATCCTCCTGGGGCGACGCAGAAGCTATCTTGCCAATGAAAAGTGGTAATTCTAATTATTTAATTTGTGCAATTTTTAATTATGATTATTTGCCTAGATTGAAAATAGATTTTATGATTTTTGTTAAACAATTGATTTTCTATGATGGGAATATTCTTGCCCTAGGGTTTTGATATCCCACGCTTTGGATTAACATTTGTTGTTTTTAAAAAATCTACTTTGCAATAGTTGAGAATCAAATTGAACGTGTGAAATTGCATGATTGTAATTAGTATCACTTGGAATTGGTAAATAAATGGAATCCTAGCCCCAACCTCTCCATAATTTCCAAACAACTTTTTAATTGAGCTTGTTATTTTTATTTACAAAAATTAAGTCTAAAAAATCTACTTTCACAAGTCTTGAACGAACCTATTACTACAACATCATTGAAAAATACCATCAATTTTTGGCGCCGCCCGACGCGGACTTGTCTTTAGGCTAGAGTTTTTAGATTTTCTTTTATGTTTTTATTTATTTGTTATTGTTTAAGTTTTTTGGTTTTTTGTCTTTTCCTTTCGTATTTTGGGATTTGGAGCTTAAAGTAAAATTTGCCAAAGCTTGTGGTGGATACTTAAAGATTTGGACTTAAAGACAGAGCTAAAGGAGCCGAAAGAAGAAGATTTTATATTTTATAAAAAGAGAGAGAAAAAAAAGAGAGATATTTTTTTATTTTTTTTTTTTTTTAAGACTTTCCTTTTCTTTTGTACTTTATTTTTGGACTTTGGACTTGGACATTGTTTTATTTTTTAAACCCTACTAAGGGCAGTATTAAATATTAAACCTGCTTTGCAGAAGGACTAAGTGATTACGATATCACCTCGGCCCCTCGGGTTCGTACATGACATAGGGAGTCGTGGGCCCGAGTCGACTACAGCGGTTCATCCCCTGCCCGGTACGGAGGTAAGTTTGTTGAAACACTCGCGAATCCCCGTCAGCAGTTCTCAGTATTCCTTCGTTTGCATATATGCCGAGGACTTGAAAACGGTTGTTTTAATTTCCTAGTAAAGGGCAAGGACTGGCCATACAAGATAAGGGTTGGATTTCATCACGTTCTCTTCTTGCCCGCCTTAGGAAAATAATACTTAACGCGAACCTAAGCTTTAAAATTTGGAATAGAACGAGACCGATAGGGTAACGAGCTTAATAGAAAGTCATTCGAAAATATTGGTTACTCTTTTAGCATACTTCAAGTTCATGATGGTTTCTGTGAAGTTGAATGCGTGACTGCACCGCCTTGTAATAGTGTTGAGGCCTTGGGTATCAAAGCTCCACGAGCTTCCCTCGCCTTGATTCAACTCACTTTGACTCGGATTGATCCAGAGGGGTTTGCTTAAATTGTAACGAATTCCCTTTCGAACGATTAGAAGCTGGTCTAGAAAACAATCTAAGTGGAGCCATCATGCATTTTGTTTGCTAGATATCATTAGGTTTGTTGTGGTGGAGTCACCTTGTTTGTGTTTGCATAGAACTTCCCTTCCTTTTAGGATTTCTCTTTTCTTTTATTTGTTTTGCTAGTGTTTGCCCGAGGTCTTTTTTTTCTTTTTCTTTTTCTTTTTAAGAACTCAAAACATAATTAACATTTCAATCACACTACTATGTAAGCAAATAGTTTAACAACTCATTAATCCAATCATTATAGAACAATGTACCAACGGTACTCAATTTTAGATCTTCTCATAGTTCCTTATAATTTTGGGTAAGACTTTGTTGGGTGCAGAATCAAAAACAAGGAAAATTCAAATAAACAAAAGTTATTGGCTCCTTTATATTGGAAGTGATCGATTTGATGAAATGGGCGAGCTCCCCAGATCTCCGCAACGAAAACATGGAAAGAATTTGCAAAATGAATGAGTCATGTGTTCAACGCGCTGTCCCTAAGACATTAACACCCCGCTACACCCAAAAGTGATGCCATAACCTTCACAAGGCGGATGCCTCTAGGATAAAACACCCTACTACACCTACTACTAGCATATGAAATAGATGCTCAACTTGAGCTAGACAACTCCAAAACCCTTAAGGAAAATCGAGAACGCTTAAGAAAACAATAGAAACATATTTTTCTTTGGGTCTCTAAAATTTAGAGAAACTATTTTCCTTGAATTATTTCTATAGGTAAAGAAAAGATTGTTTATATAATAACGTAATACAACTTAAGAAGAGGAATCTCCCCTGATGTGGGACTATTAAGTTTATATAGTCTAATAAAATAATTTAAGATTGGAAACTCCCCGATGTGGGACGAATAATATTTTCGTTCACAAAGAAAACAAAAATTAATTTTATTCAGTAAGAAACTTTAAAATAAAAATTAATATATATTGATTTCCCAATAAGGACTTGGTGCAATTATGAACTATACATAACTCTTGTTGATGGTTTCCTTAAAGAAAGATAAATGACTTGTCTAGTAAATTTTGGTAGTCACTAACCGTTCTTTAGTATTTATCACCTGTAGAAACAACGAGTTCTTAAGAGTCTCCATAGTTGTTGCAGAAGGTAGTAGATTATCACCTTTGTTGACAAACAAGATGGACTAAGACTAAGTTTACGCTAATGCATATTCCATGAATATTACACCTTTTACCTAGATTTATAATAAGGAAATGAGACACTCGATGTCTCGTTGGATATTTGATATATCTTAGCCTCTCTAGTAGTAATTATTCGGAAAAGCAAAATTGGACAAGACTTGTTTGATTGAATGCGACCATTGCAAAAGAGGAAATCCTCTAGCTTATCATTATGCGGTGTATGGATTGATTTGCCACGATCAAAAACCAAAACCATAATATAAAGTTCTTGAAGTTTTTTACTCCTTGGAAATGTATATATAGACAATGGAATAATCTGCGACATTCGGATTTTCCGATCTCTAGCGGACACGTATTCGCCTTGTGGGCCGGGTCCGATCCAAATATCAAGTCCAAATTTCCGGACCACCACTTGTGTAGGACCAGAATTTTAAATCCTTAAAAAATTTCAATAAATAAAATCAAAAATTCAAGCTGAAATGAACTTTACTAAATGAAATTTAACCTTACTTTACTCCGTACTCCGCCATTCATTATAATGATCTCTCAAAAGTAGTAGCTAAAGCAAAGGGTTTGATGACCACCAAAGAAGGGTGACAACATCCAAACAGATTTAGCATACTAATATTCAAAAAGTAAATGATGTACGGTTCTATACTATTCTTACTGAAAGTAAATGTTGTAATCGTTTATATACTATTCTTACAAAATAGTACATTTATCGTCTATGTCTTTCGTATGTCGACTAAGAATTTACATTACAGTGTAAGGCCTCGTTTAAGCACTTCCATAAAAATAGCTTGACCATTCTGGGGAAGTTGTATTTTCCAAAAAATTCCGAGAATAGGTCCCTTTGGCTATCAACACGCATTCTACAGTCTATCATACAGAGATCTAATAGTAAATTTACCGTTCTTAGTTAATTTTCATCTAGGTTTATCCTTATCTAAGTTATCATCCCTATCTAAGAACATATTAATATTTAAAATGGATTGAGCAATTATGTGAGGAAAAGAGGCTATGATTAGTTCATGGTTCCACTTATTCATATCGGGGTTATTCAAATCTAATACAAGTGTTAACGGGTTGTTTTTTTCAAGAAGATTGTTGATCTAGAGTGATATCTAGATCCTGGGTGATATTTAGATCTGGTATCCATTGATCAGTCCATATGTTTGTGGATTGTCCATCTCTTACTTCTCAACATGTATATTTGTGAACCATATTAACTTCCTGCAATACATTAATGAACATATTCTCCTTGATTAGAATTATTTTAATGTGAGTAAAAATTGATTTCGAATATTAAACTCCAAGACATGTGTTTGGGGAATGCCTTTTCACCTGTAAGATACCTAGTCATAAATAGGTGTTATGAAGAGTCACCATTATACATAGTAAGTCACATATGGATGAAGAGACACTTCGTAGAGTCACAAAGATTGATTCTATAAATACACATCTCTTATTTTATTTTTGCAAGGGTTTTACAAGTTTTGAAGTCAAAGAGTGAGTCGTATTTAAGACCGCTGAGAATCGTCAACATTCGCTAGACAAGTATTATTGTCGTGGTACTTATTACAAGAGGTGATCGTTGCATCTTGGGAGACGACATCCGTAAACCGTGAGGACCGTAGGAGAGGATGAATTTTCTTTAAGGAAAGAGGATAACCTCGCGTCGATCAACACAAATCAATAAGTATTCTAACTTTCTGTTTTATTAGTATTTTTCTTTATCACATGAGCATGATTTTCGAGAAACCGAAATGCATGCTTTCCTAACATGTGTACGAGGACTTATCACTATGCATATACCCTATCCACTTGATAAAATTAGTGTCCACGTAGTTCAAATTCATTGTTACCAGTTGATCGACATATTTTGCAAAACATTTCTCTCTAATCTCTCTCTCCGCCCCTTTTCTATCTAAAAAAACCTATCTTCTGAAAAATCTTTCTTGCTCGGATCTAGTTCAATCGGACTAGATCCGAGAACAACATTTTCTCAGTTAAGGGGCTTTTCACACTTATACTGTGACTGGTGGTATTTCTTATATATCATTTTTAATCAAGTTATATATCATCTAATTTTTGTATTCCAAGATCATGTCATTCTTTAAAAATGTTATTCTTCAAGACATCACTAATATCTTTTATATCGTTCTTTCAATTTCTTTTTTTCCAAAAGAAAATATCACATATATATTATATATGTTCTTAACATACAAGATATTTTTATGATCGAGTGAATATTGTTGCATATAGTATGCATTTGTTTATCACATAAATATTTATTTAGTTGTTCTAAATCAAATAAACCCAAAGATGAGGATTTTTTTTTCTCTCAGGTAAGCTATCACAAGTGCATTATTTCAACATATATATAAACAAAAAAAATGGCATATCACATTCACATATCTGGGATGTGGTTACCTGAATTAATACATTCACTTCACACAAAAAAACCTATGGAATTATTCAAAAGAAAATACATTCATTTTAGGTAGTCAAAGTGATACTTCAACATCCACATCTAATGAACAAATGTGGGTATAGTTCATTCTTTATACAAGACCTTTACCTAGTTTATGAAAATATCACCTATATACTTATCATGTTTTTAATATACAAGTTTTTTTCATGATCGAGTAAATGTTAGTGCATACAATTTGTTTCTTACATAAATATTTATTTAGTTGCTCTAAATCAACTAATCCCAGTATTGAGGATTTTTTTTCCGAGGTAAACTATCACAAATGCATTATATATCAAGCTGATGTACTTGTCTAATTAGTCAACATTACATGAAAATTTGAATTAAAGAAAACTAAGAAGTTGATATCCTTTTTTATAAATAGGTAAAGAGAATATTACCGATTTTCTCCATTAACTAAATATATTTCTTTGATGTATTAAATCAAAGAGTACACAAACATTAATAAGAATAACTATGATTTTGATTTCAAAACTTCCAAATCCATTTAAGTACCATTTGAGTAACAGGAAAGGAAAACCCAATCATATCGCAGAGTAAAGCTCAAAACAATTATATCAGAAGTGGCGAATCATAATAGCTCCTTCCTGCAAAGTTCGTTCCTACAGATAAGGCACACACCGGCTAATTTTCATAGTAATAAAATAGTAATTTAAAATCGATGATCCCAATACCTTTCATATTTCTTTAGTCCTCCACTCATTAATCGTAAAGTTTCAATCGTTCTATTGATTCCACTAGTAAACTCACTCGGACTTTCTCTAACAACTGGTTGATTAACAATATGTTATTCCACTCTTAATTTTGCTCTTGTAGTTCACTTATCTGTCTTCTCGGTGAATCTACTTCACCTTGTAGGATGCTTAAGCGTAGTTTGAGCCTTCTGCGGTGTATCTCTTTCTACAAGTGCTTCTTTCTCATCACGCTCCAAGTTCTTTTAGATGATCTTGAAGGATCTCTGTTTTCACTTTTAGTTACGCTTAGCAAATGATTTCATGCGAAAATTTTTCTTCCATGTTGAATGGATTTTTATCTTGCTCACACTGGTTGAATTTGCGTCCTCAAAACTTCAATTTGATTCATCATGCCTTCCAATTAACGGCTCGGTTGAGCTTCTATATTGCGCAAATTATTTTCTACAAGAAATCTCGATGTTGTAGTTGATTTTCATAGCTTCATCATCTTCATTTATAATTTGTCGTTGAAGTTCTCTCTCTACGATACTTGTAATATGAGGCCATTATTTGACCCTCCAAACGACGGTTCAGTGATCGTGTGAGTCCGAGGCCACTATTTGACCCTCCAAACGATAAACTTCAGATGATTGTGTCTCCAACTGTATTCCAAAGCAGAAGGTAAAGTAGTAAGAGTTGTTTTTCGTTTTGATGACTCGCGAACTGATAAACACTTGTAGTCTTTATCATTATTATTTACACAATTGTAGCCCCCATCTCCACCACATCCGACTCATCTTTAGTAATTGGGATGCAAGATTAGAATTGTCTCACAATATGACAATTTTTCCTTGTCAGACCTTGATTTGGATCTTTGAGAACCACATGAAAGCATAAGGGACCAATGCAACCATGAAAGTTTCTATGAAATGGTTCACCATGGATGTCTTGCCTAAAAAAATGAGAAATATATCGAGTAAATACTTCCTTATGCCAATTCAAAATACTATAAAAGAGTAGTGAGAAATCTCTAATCAAAACTTAATGTGACAAATAAACATCTACCTTAACTCATGACACAAATGTGGGTTGACACTAATTAATAACGACAACATTATTATATATATGTCATATCAACTTTTTTCAGAAAAAAATTTCACATATATACTTATTGTGTTTTTAACTTATATGGCAGCGATCATAAAACAACTTACAAGTGAAGCAAACTGATCTAGTAGAGAAGAAGATGGGTATAACATTAGATAAGATCATTAAACCCACACAGAGAGTTACAAATCATTGTTGATCACCTTGTTTAGAGTATGCATGAATGTATATGAGTTTAGCAACACGTTATATTATTTTATTTTGTTAATAATTTAACATTTCACTTGGGAATATAATTTCGTTAAGCTACCATATTTTCCAATGTTATAGAAACAGAGAATAAAAACAGTTCTGTAATGTAGAACAAGAACTTGTCTCAGCCAAACGAAGAGAAAAGAAATTCCGAGAGAATCTTACTGCTTGTCAAGAATCAATTCAAAAATGAGAAAAATCATTCAATGCACTTCAAGTATTGTAATTTTCTGCGCTCCTTTGTCTCTGGGTGTAGTTAGCCAAATGTTTTGTTATTATTAAGCTAGAGTAAAATTCTAAGTTACACGTACAATAACGGGTTTGAAAGTTGTCCAAGTTTAATGAGTCATCTCATCCCTCAACTTTAAAGTAAAGCACCATGACTTAATAAGTGGAGACAAAGCTGCGAGGAGCAGAAGTTTGTCTTGGAGAGAAAAAATAGAAAGTTTGTTATCCGAAGAAACTTCTTCTACAGAGCTTAACATGTTCGCCAACCTCCTCCAAGATGCGATCAAGAGTTTCTTAAGTTCCTTTCCATCTTATTGTAACATATACATATTAAATTATGATGTGAAATTGCCTTCATTTTGATAAGTGAATTTCCCTTTATGTTCTACAGCATACTCAAGTGAAAGATTCGAGTAGTTTGAATATAAGAACACTATTGGATTATATCGAAACTGATATATAAGTTCTTATGTAAGAATATTTACCCTTGATCGAAAGAAAACTATAAGAGGTTAGAAAAAAGGATAACATTGAGATACTAATCTTTCATCGGTTTCTAGTAGTACCAATCCCCTCCTCGATATGTATATATATATCTTATTTTGAATACTTGTTTGGCTCTGGAACTTTAGGTATTTGTCTTGAATATACGATGATCATAGTGTTGTTTAGTTCTCTATCTTTAGATTCCTCATCGTCAAGTTTTTGCAACATCCTAACACACATCTTTTGCTTGTGATTTAGACCGATATATGTTCATGAAATTTTCCATTGATAATGAAACTAAAAGTAAGTGAACGGAAAATACAAGTGAAAGAAATAAGTAAATGGTGTAGTTAAGGGCATATACATTTGAATGAAGTTTGTGGGAAATAGCCGTTAACAACAGAATAACAATCGAGTGAAAGAGTCTAATCGCTAGCAGTAAAGACTCTATCGCTGTGACATCGTCCAGATGCTCGCTCCATAGCATCTCTATCGCTATGCACTATTTCTATAGTGGCACTCCTAGTTTTCCAGGCCACCAAAAAATAAATTTCTACCGTGGTGCATAGAAACCCTGTAGTGGTGTATTCTATTTTAAATATCTATTTATTTCATTTGTTTGGAAGAGGTTGGTGCAGGTCAAACGCTAAAATCATGACCATTAATTCTAGTTCTCATAATTTAATGCAGCATGCTTCTTTGTCCTATCTAGGTATGGAAATTCATTCTCAAAAAATCCACAATTCTTTAAGAAGGATACACACATTTGCTTCAAGTCAAAAAATGGTTTGTTGTATGATATGTACGAATTCTTCATGAGTCGAATTCCATCACCTTTTCATGCACAATCAAAAACCAATGAAGTTTTGAACTCAGGTCACTAGTATCATAACCCAGTGACTTTATCATTGTACTACCGTGACACCGACACACGAAATTAAGTAGTAATAATTACCTGATGTTAAGTAGTAATAATTTCCTGATGTTAATATAGAATGATTCATGTAACTGCTTGTATCTCTTAATTTGCAACTTAATAACTTGTCCTTCGGATTGTCAAATATTTTATGAGTAACCCGTGCAGCTACGATGTGTCGGATCACATATTTGAAGTATGTGGCCTATCTTAACTTTTAAGGACGTATAGATAATTGTCTTTATTTTTAGGGGGATTCGCAAAACAGCTACGATGTGAATTTTTGTTTTTGAAAGTACCATTTGAGTAACTGAGATTTTCCATGGGCACATATTGTAGAATGCACCAATATGGTTCATGTATATGGTGTGGTGTGCTGAACCATCCGCGCATATGACTCCCAAAATATAAATTCGTGTGTAAGGAAAACAATTAAGTAGAAATTAACGTTTAGACCCCTTATTCCTAGGCTTTGGACGTTCTAATCTTTTCCTCCAGAGACAAGTACTCTCCCCGCTCAAATTTCCCGACCTAGAAATTTTAATCCAAATTTTAGAAGAGTTAATGGAGACTCTCGCCCATCCAAAAATAATTTATTTTTTATATTACGCTAAACTCCCTTCCGTATATTTCAAATGGAGAGAGAGTATAATTTTAGATCTGACATTTTTAGGGAGAGATAGAATGGCGAATTAAGCTCTCGGTTAGCAAATATGGAAAAGAAAAATGAATAATTCTCTGATGGAGATGACATCGATGGATTCACCACTAAATTAAAAGAAAAAGATAAGTTTTGATCTTGCATTTAAGATTATTGTTTTTTATTTCGCGTAGGAAACACTTTGATTTCATATATAATTTCTTATCTAATTCATAATCAATGTTTCGATGTGTAATCACGGGATGATTCTCATCATTTTGATTTAAAAATCATGAAGGTAAAATTTTGCAATTGGAGAATAATATTTTTTGGGGACAATCACGTCATCAACATGTTGAGCAAAGCGCCGACCAACCAATTTTGTTTCCTCGATAACTTCTTCTTAAATGCATCCAAACTGAGTGATTGTCGGCCCGATGATCGTATGTCAACTACCAAGGTCGTGAAGGCGGCATTCCAATTTTGAAAAAGGTTAAAAATTTGAGAAATATAAAATGACAAACTCGAAAACGGTCACATTCAATCACCAGTTCGAAAATACTGTCAGATTGATCGAACTGCTGCAGTCCTTTCCACGTAACTATTACGATCAATTGATCGAACTATTGTAATCCGGTTTCACAAAGAATACTGTTGGCTTTGATGATCGAACAATATGATCCTTTTAATTGCTACAATCCAGTGGAATGAATAAGTATTCCGTTTTCCCAAAAATTGTTTCAATCTGATTTTCCTCACAACCGATTGATCCGGTTTTGCGCATAACTATTGCAAGGCACGGTGATCACAATTTCTAAATCTGATTCAAGTGGCAATTTGTCTTGATCGACTTGGACTTAATCGGTGCATTCCAATCCCACGAGACAAATCAATTACTAAGTCGAGACGAGATGCTAAGGCAACTATACTAATCATCGTCATTTGAAAAACACCGACATAGCCAATGGGCATCCTAATCACTTAAGTAATGACGCATTAACATTTTTAATAAGGTAAGTATACAATTTACATATTTTTGCATATTTTCATATATTCATGCATACTTTTATTCATAAGACACCTTTAATGTGGCAAGCATCTTCTCACGAGGGGATGCACATTTTCACTCCGTGCATCTCGGAATAGTGGGATTGGCCCCGCCGCCAATTCCGGATAGCGGACATATTCAAAATCCCATCACAGCAAAATGCAGCAAGGCAAGGCACCCTTGTGCAAGTATTGAGCAACATGACAATTACTATCTTCCGGGCGATTTGCATATCACTTGAACACGACGACCATCACTTGGGGGCAAGATATGTAACACCTCATGGTCTAAAATTACTCTTTTAGGGGCAAGCCGTGTAACACTTCATATGCTTGGGGGCAAGTTACATAGCACCTAAATGCAATTAAGCTCCACGAAAATCGAAACTTGGTGTAACAAACTTCTTACTCCTCCAACGAGTTGCGAGGATTAAGAGGAGGCGGCGTACACCCTAATATTTTTATGCAATTTTTACAATCGGTAATGTTAAACCTGCTATAGTTATGTTGATTGAATTATTGTACTCGATTCAAAAGCAAGCTACTTTTCGGTTGGACGCGACCGATGCTGATCGCTTTGCCTATGAATTCTCGTATTGATTGGACGCATAGCCGATGCGATCACAGTTGCACTCGATTGGGCGCAAATGATGTTGTCTAGTTTTATTTATAACGGTTACACCTAGGTTTATCCAAGCTGTTTAAATCCGGTCCCTCAGCATTGCTTACAGAGACACGTGATCGATAGGCTAGCACTCGCATTCCGCAGCTCATCGCAGCTCCTGATCGCCAGTCGATCGTCAGCATTCGCGATGCCGGTTGCTAAGTAGCTCTCTGCCGACCGAGTCCAGCTGATCGCGAGCTGGCTGCAATGCTCAGATCTTCTGCTCTGAGACCGGTCGATCGCAGCTGCTTGCCAGTCGACTACGATTACGCAACTCTGCGGTCAGTGATGCGCAGTACTGCTGCGATCTGCGACTTGCTCGTCGCTCATCGCTGATCCGGCTGCATCGCGCTGCTGCCGCATACTGCTCGATCGTCTAGCTGCAGTCGAACCGGTGATCGAATAGCTGCCGCATCTCAGCTCTCGTGTATCGCAACTCGCATGCGATCCGGCCAGTGATCGTTGCTCTTCGCCAAACAGCTGATTTTGCTCGTCTCTCCTGCGGCTCTCCTATGATCGTGATCGCAGCAATGGCTGCAATGCTCGAATCTTTGGCTGCAACCCGGTGATCAAAGGCTGCCCGATCCGGCTACATTCTTTGCAACTCTGCCAAGATCCGACTGATCGCAGCTGCTGTGAGTGCGGTTTTGCTTGTCACTCCTATGATCCAGTGATCGCTGATTCTTTGCGATCTGATTTTGCTCGTCACTCCTACAGATCCAGTGATCACAGTGCTGCAGACCACTTCACTCAATGTTGTTACTTCCCATTTCCAACATCACTCTGCTCCATTATCAAGCTTCGCCGCATCACCTCGATCTTGTTTTTCTGCAAAGACTTGGGGCGACTTGATTACGATCTCCACAATCAACGGGCGTTTCTATTTACGCTTGAAGAACATAAATGTACTCTTGGGGGCGTCTTGATTTCCGCAAACAACAAGGGAAGTTCACCAATCACCTCAATATCAATAGTCCACACTTGGGGGCGAGTTTTATCATTGACTAAGGAACACGAAATTTTTTCTTAACCCCAACAAGTTGGAGGTTAAGAGGGAACGATGTTTGTACCATAAGTAAAAATACCGCTTAATGGGCCAAATTGATACTTAAATCATGTTTTGGTCCTCATCCAAGCCCACTAACCGATCAACCAGCGTTTCACCATGCGCGGATGTCAATGATCAAAGCTCGGTCAACTATCAAAGTCAACTTCCGGTCAAGGTCGATGGTCAAAGTCGGTCAACTATCAAAGTCAACTTCCGGTCAAGGTCATGGTCAACGTTCGGTCAACGGTCAAGGTCAACCGTCGGTCAACTATCTCCAGTCGTCGCACCCCTAGCCAATTTTCGGTCTTGTAGCAGCAAAGCCGCAAACCAATTCCCGGCCAAAAACTCTTCCACGCCCAACCAATCTCTAACCATGTCACCGACTGACCTCCATCCACACCCCAACCATCATGCCTGTCAACCATCAAGCCAGTCCCTACCCATGCAGGTCACTGTTCGCTTGACAAATGTCCACCAATACTACAGTCATCATTTATGCAGAATTTATCATGGAAGCATAAATGTGCGATTTCATGCGAATTGATTCCAAAGATTTGACCATGGGAATTGAATTCCGGCGATTTAACCATGCGACTAAATGCGTGATTTTGACCATGCAAAGCTAAATGCGTGAGTTTACGCCATGCGGTACTAATTGCGCAGATTTCATACATGCAAATTAACTCAAATTTTGTTTCATACAAAATTGATGATGGAGACATGAATGAGCGGTTAATGTAATTTATGTTTATATTTAGATGTGGAACTGTATAAATAGGACAAAGCGAAATCGAAAAGGGGGCCAAGAGGAGAGGAGAGAAAAATACTTTGTAATAGAAAATCAATAAAACATTTCTCCCAAGGGGATTCATCTAGTGGACGTAGGCAAACCATGCCGAACCACGTAAAACTGCGTTAATCTTTGTCTCTTTATTTGCTTTCCAATCCGTCTCCAAACCCTAATACTCAAAGAAAATAATCCATTCATCGTGTTTCGTGCCCAAAAGTAATTTTGGGTACAAACATTGGCGCCGACTAAGGGGAACATACGAGAAAAGAAATCGTGTTTTCCCATTGAGAAAAGTTATAGAAAATGCTTCAAAATCTTGTCCGCGAAAAAAGCAGTCTGAGCGTTTTGAAAATCACTGCTTTACCCGATCCAGATTGACCGCAAAGCTACTGCAGATCGATTTGATCATAATATCGCGATCCAGGTGATCGCACTGCTGTGACCGTATAATCGCACATACTACAAATCCGATTGATCGCAATCGCTGCAACCAAGATTCGCGTTTGATTCGGGAAGCTATTATTTACCGATTCTGTTGAAAATCGCATCACTACAAAAATCGATGATAATGTTCTTTGGAACGCTCGTTTAGCGGCAAAAGATGTAGTGAAATACCATCAAAAGCTGTTGTAGGATATTCGATCTACAACATGGTCGATCGATTCGATTTCTATCACTCAGCTGTCCAACGATCGCAATCTTTTCTAGATTCGATTAATCACAATTACTATAGCCCAAAGATCGGAAGCCACCAAAGCCGACTCACTGCGAAAATCACCAAGGTTGTTGTCGGGATGTTCGATCCATGACATGATTCAAGTCCCAAGTCCTAAAAAATTGCTTCTCAAATAACGCATTATCCACATTTCCAAGTTTGTTGTATGACAAAATCGATCATCATCATGATCGCAAAGTCGTCTAGTTGTCTACATCTCAAGGTGCTTAAATACCCAAGGAAAACCTCCGAGAAAAGCATCTCGAAAAATTCGAGAAAAGGGCCACAAAAGTGCAAAAGAAAATCATGGTGAAAATTCCAGGAGAAACGACCAGATCCACACAACCGTTGCTAAACATCTATAGGGCTATTACGAAAGCTTTCAAGGAAAACACAACAAGTCAATGAAACCTGTCACCAAAAGTCCAAAGGCAAAGATCACAGTTCCAGAAATGTGTTGCGAAAGGTTTCAAAAAAAAAAAAAAAAAAAAAAAATCAGAAAAAAGCCGGCGGCCAACACAAGCGGCGGCTGCAACGCTCAGATCTGTTCACCCGCTTCTCTTCGTCCCCTGCTACTCTTTATTCTCCGTCTCTTCTTTACTTCAGAACCATTAATCAAAGGTATTGTTATTTAATCATTCCATTTATCTGTCAAAAAACAAAAAAAAAAAAAAAAGACTAAGAGCGTTAGAAAGCTATTTGTTTTCGTCAATAACTATATGTCAAATAATAGTTGATTATGAGATATTGGGGATTTGATTTGTATTTACAGTATCAATATGTAATTGGAGTTAGGGTTTCGTATTTTTATGGAGTTAGACGGTGGAGGTGGACCGATTTGGGCCATAACTAATGGTGTGGGATTTGTTTGATTACTGAGTGTATTTATCAGGGGTATTTTGGTCCGAGTTGAAGAATTATATTGGATAGGTTCTAGTTAGCGAGTTGAGTACGATTTTTGTTCTCCTCGGATCACTTTTTGCTTCCCCTTTAACAAAAATCTCAAACACCAGAGGTTTTCATTTTTATTCTTCTGGTCTTCACATCCATCTCTATAAATTCATATTCTCTAACCACTTGTTTGTATTCCTTGATGTTACTGATCATTTCAGTATGATCAATGATTTTTTTAATCATTTTTATTATATTTTTCTTTTATACCTAATGAAATGGTATTCATGTCCTATTTTTGTTTGTTTTTGTGTGCATTTTCTGTTTTGGAGCACATATTCCAAACTTCACTCGAAGTTGTTTTATTTCACCAAAGTCTTTCCTTTTATCAAAAACATTCGGAATACAAATCCAATTCTGAATATATTCTTTGATATCCAAATAAATCCAATTCTGAATATATTCTTTGATATCCAAATATATTCGTTTCTATCCGAAAATCATATCCAAATATACTCGAAGTTGTGTGCCTTCTTTATTCCCTTCTGTTGTATTTAATAACAAAGTTTATGAGTCTTTTGCTTGCTTCTCTACCAAAATATGGCAACTAAAATACTAGAGGTAGATGTTACTTCATCTACCAAATTCGTTTGGAAGATTGATAACTTTCCAATGCTGAACTCTCTCGAAGGAGTATGCTCGGATGTCTTCTCTGTTGGTGATTTTAAATGGTAATTAGACTTACCACTTTCTTTCTTATTCTTTACAGTTAGTTTCTTCATTACTTTAGATTTTGATTAATCCGCTCGGTTGTGTGTAGGAGAGTAAGAATTTTTCCAAAAGGATTATTCGGAGTGTATGATCACTTATCATTGTACGTATTCCCTGTCGATATCGACTTAAAAAAATCAGTGTCTACGGAATTCAGTTTTGCTGTTACTAGTCAAACCAATCCTCAATACACAATCAAAAAAGGTATACTTATTTTTGGAACGGAAAATTAAAAGATTTAGTTTCCTGGATGGATACATCTTTTGTTGTTGATCATCATATAATTTTTCTTAGTGAACTCCATGACCCAAATAAAGGATATATTGTGAATGATACTTGTATGATTGAAGTGGAGGTTTCATGTCGGACCAGCAAGGAGATGGACAAAATTATGTATCTGGATTCTAAGAGCTGCAAAATCAAAGATGATCCATATGGATTTGGGTTCTAAGAGCTGCAAAATCAAAGATGATCCAAAATTATGTATTTGGGTTCTAAGAGCTGCAAAATCAAAATTATGTCGGGCCAGCAAGGAGATGGACAAAATTATGTATTTGGGTTCTAAGAGCTGCAAAATCAAAGATGATCCATCTGATTACAGTGATAGATTCTTTTTCTTTTACCATTTGTAGATGTCAACTACTTCGTTCAAATTTGCAATTTCTATATTCCCTTTCGGTCTTTCTTTTCAAATTTTGAATTTTTACGGTATATGTGTACCTTATTCTACATTCAGGACTTGGTTTCAAATAGTGGCGGAACTAGAAATATCAAATACCCCTGGTTTGACGAGTTTTACACCCCAGTCTTAAGCCTAAAAACAACATATAAAATTTAGTCCCAAAAGACTTAGATAGTGAAAAATATTCCCTCAGTTCCGATTTACTTGATGTTGTAGATATTTTCATGGAGATTAAGAAATATCAGAGAGAGTAAAATCTTTCGAATTTTACCCATATTAATTCCTTCTTAAAAATTTAAATGACCTAGTTTTTAGTTTCCAAATTCTAGGAAAGTTATCAATCCCGTATTAATTTACTTGGGATATGCTACTAAATTCTCCATCATTTTGGAACATAATAAAAGATTATAGGAGATTTAAAAATTAGAGTACTGATTACAATAAAAATTAATGATATTGTGTGATTTCAAAGCAAGGGCAAATCAGTGAGAGTATGTCAAAATACTAAAACTATCATCTATTTTGGAACACTGAAAAATCTCTAAAACATCAAGTAAAATGAAACGGAGGGAGTATGTATTTTTTTTGGGCGTGGGGTGGCTTCAGCCGGGAGAAGTCTGGCTGTAGCTCCGCTCCTGGACTTTCGAACATGGGATTGGAATCCCATGGGCAACAAGAATTATCCTTCTGATCGAACAAGACAATTTCTGATCTACCATGTTTATGAGTTAAAAATTCTATTTAATTTGGAAAAGCAAAGAGAAAGGGCGTAACAATAAATAAGTTCAGCTAACTAACACGTAATTGTGAATGATGATAGTGATATGTAACGTTAAGCAACGAACTTTTTTCCCCTATTTCTGCAACATTTCCGTTATGATGGAATGTGGACGTCCAACTAGAAACCAATATGCTTCACAAAAAAAAAAAAAAAAAAAAAAAATTAAAATCAATTGGTAGTGAGTGGAGTGGCCATCCAACCATATGGAGGATCCAGGCTAAGGATTTGGTCTATGCGGAAGTATTTAATGTAGAACAATGATGTAATTTTTCAAGAGATAAGTAAAAGTTCTTTCTCAGACTCGTGAAGATTGATTTTAGACCAAAATTCTAATTCTAAAATAGCAAATTAAATAAGATTGATTTCAAGATATAGAAAAAACTGAGACAATGAATTCCACCATTAACCAATTATCAATGATTTAATAATTATTAAAATTATGCAACTCATACATTGAATTTGATTCTTAAATATTGCCTAGATAAGTAGATTCTCAAAAAAATAATTGTAAATCGCAAGCATGGCACATTAAAAATCCTAGGATAAGCATGCACCATCAAGAGAAATCATAGATTTTTTAATCAAAATCATAAAATCGATTAAAGTTCAGTGCAAATAATCATAAAAGAATTGCAAAAATTAAGTTAAATTGAAATTACCACATAATAATTGGAAAAATGACTTCCTCTGTCGCCTCAGTGTTGGGGTTTAGCTCCTCATATTAACCACTTGCTCAAAATACAAGTTTATCGCTCAAAAGTTTATTAAAAAGAAAAAAAAAAGGTATAAAGTAGTGTGTTTGTAACATATATAATTGTTATCACTTTTAGGCCTCTTCCTATGCACATGCCAAAAAAATGGTGTTTGGCATGCCAGGTGGCATGCCAAACCATTTGCACCACTATGGGGAAACCGCTGAGCGATCGAATCCCTAGCGAGCGATATTGACAATATCGCTCGATAATAATAATAACGCTGATAAAATGGTTATCGCCAAGTAGTTATTCTGCAACGGCTAGTTACCCTATGGTTCATATATATACGTCATTTTACCTCGATAGAAAACTCACACCTGCTTCTAAAGATATTACTCCTTTTTATTCTCAATTTTAAGCTTCACAATGTCGAGATCCAATGAAGAAAGGGATATTATTATGAATAGGTTCAAAGTTACAACAAGAAAGTTATCGTATGAGGTTGCAAGAAATTGACGAAGAGGAAGTCAAGATGAGAATCTAATCGAAATGCGTGATGCTTGTACATACGGGTGAAATACCAAGAGTTCAGAGCCCAAAGAAGTATTATCAAGAAGATATACGTATCGAGGGAGGGAATTTTACCATCGAAGCTCATGCACGATTATTTTCTTCCCAATTGTGTGTACTCGATCGAGATTTTCAAGGTCGATTCCGCATGCCTCGTCATCTCGGTGAAAAGATTATTGAAGAGCTTTGTCGAGTGGAACCTCAATTCAATTATCGGTTTGATGTACCGAATATTAGAGGTCATAGTCCCGAACAAAAAGTTACTTCGGCTTTAAGGATTCTAGGTTATGGCACTCCAAATGGATGCGAATGATGAGTACCTTCGTATGGGTAAAACAACTTCTTACACTTACCTTTCATTTTTCTGTGAAGTAATGATTAATCATTTTGGTCCAACATATTTACGAAAACCAACCGACGAAGATGTTAGACAAACATTAAGGGAGAATGAGGAAAGGGGATTCCCGGAATGCTAGGTAGTCTCGATTGTATGCATTGGGTATGGCATGGATGCCCTGTTTATTGGGCTGGTCAATATAAAGGTTATTATCTAAAACCAACAGTTATCCTAGAAGCTGTTTCTTCTTACGATTGTTGGATATGGCACGCTTTTTTTGGTCTTCCGGGTTCACAAAATGATATTAATGTTTTGCACAAGTCGCCTCTGTTTAAAGATTTGAAGTATGGAATTTCTCCATATGTCCGTTTCATGATCAACGGCCATCAGTACACTCATGGCTATTATCTTGCGGATGGTATCTACCCAAAATGGTCCACCTTGGTTCAATGCTACCGTCAGCCTCCTGCTGGTGCATTGGGACGTTCATACCGATATTTTAACGATGCCTAAATGGCACTGAGGAAGGATGTGGAACGCGCTTTTGGAATTTTGAAGAGGAAGTTCGCTATCATTTGTGGCCCATATCGTGGGTTGAGTCCTCGTGAAATGCACAAGACTATGCTCACTTTCATAATTCTTCATAACATGGTAATTCAGGAAACTAGACGTGATTCGGATTGGATTAACTATGATGATAAAGATTTGAGGCCGGAGATTCGACCTGAAAGAGGCCTCCCTGCAAGGAATTATGGTCAAATGACTAACTACATTCGAACCGTAATTTGTATGACCAGTTAAGAGATGATCTGAGATTGAATCTTTGGGCAGAGCATGGAAGATGATTTTATGTATTTTTCTTAATGTTTTAGCTTCGGTTTAAGTTATGTTATGTATTGTTATTTTTCTAATTAATAAGCTTCAACATTTCATTTCAAATTAATATTAATTGGAATGCATAACAACATATCAAATTAAAACTTAAACTAGAACATTAAAACTTAAAGTGCTATATTAAACTAGTTCTAAACTAGTACATTAATCATTTAGAGGAATTATTTCATCAAACTCATCATCAGTTCCATCATCATAATCTTCTTCATCAAGGTTGTTAGTAAATCCAGCTTGCTTTTCAATCTGTGCTTGAATCCTGTCAAATTCGATTTGCCATACATGCAGTTGTTGGGCGTTCATAATTGAGGTGTTAGCTTGAAGAATGTTATGCTTGTCATAGTCAAACTGGAATTTTTCTTGAGAAAGACGACTTTTCTTACTCTCCCGGTTTTGAATTTTCCTTTGAATGGATCTTTCCTTCAGCGATGGTCTTTTGATAATCCATAAACTCCGCCATGTTAAATCCTACGGAACTCCCTCCTTCTTGAGCTAATTTTCTAGCCAGTTTTGCCTTATTCCTCGCTGGAAGTTTTCCCTTATTATTACCATCAATATAATTATTGAAAACTACGTTGGAATTTGAGCTTGTAGGGGTATCTGGTGAAGAATTTGATGGACCTTGTGAAAATGGTGAAGAATTTGGTGTTGAGGGAGAAGAATTATATGGTGACTTTTCAGGTCCTATTTGATTATTTGCTAAGTAATCGGGATTATATTTGTTCAAACCCTTCAAAATATGATAACAACTTTCAAAAGCAAACTGTTTACCATGTTTTCGTTGCCAATCAGTCTTCTAACCTATCTTTCAAAATCAACATCACCGACCACCGTCCTTTCCTTTTCTCTTGGCTTGCATTATCAATGCAACATAAGCGGCTACTTCCCTTTGATTACAATGAAGTGTTACTCAAAATCCTTTTGCATCACGACCATTGATGTTCATGGTTTGTTCTTCATATTTTGAAATATATTATCCCACATGGTGTTACCATGTTGGTGTGCACCACCGATACAATCTTAGGTAAAAAAACATAATTACGACAAATACATTCATCTTCTATCATGGTGTATTTTGCACCACGGACTCGATTCTTCTTACCTTTGCCTTGAGTTTGTGCTTGTGAATCCATTTTACAAGAAAATATATTGTAGAGGAGTTGTGATAGTTTTAGATTTGAAAAAGATTGAGAAATTAAGAAATTCTAGAGAGATTTAGAATTTTTGGTGTGAGTTGATATGAATTTGAAATCGTGTATTTATAGAGGGGGAAATTGTAGCCGTTAGATGAAGATCCGGTCGTGATTATCATAGTATCGAGCGATAGCTTGAGTGTCTGCCGTCGAGTGAATGACCATCGAACGATTCTTTGACCATCGAGCGGCCGAGACTCTATCGCCATTGGAAACTCCGTCGTGTATGCCTATATGCCGGAAAAACATATTGGCATATGAGTTTGGCAGTTTGGCATACCCATAGTGGGTGCATATATGCCAAATACCATGTTTTGGCATGTGCATAGGAAGAGGCCTTACAGAGAAACCCAAACAAAAATAATTGTTGGAAAACTGTTACAAATATATTGAATTTGAAAGAATGGGTTACGATTTCTGGTATTCTTCTTCCTCTCGATTGTGTTTTCTCTGTTGATGATGAACACGTCTTTGCAGCCTTAGTTTCTCCTTTGCAACTCCCCCAAAGTCACGATAACCCCTTTCTAATTCCCTGAATTTCTTTTATATCACGATATTTTTTCCTTCTTTTCGGATCTAGAACACGTAGTCATGTTGTTTATAAGGTAAGAACATTAACCTAACCAAATCCCTCAAAAATCTCCTCCAAAATTCCCATAAAATAAACTCTCAGGCGAGAATAATTCTTCCCCTAATAAACTTTTCATGGTTTCTTCTAAGTAACGTTTCATTCCTATTTTTTCGAATCTGAGACGTTTACCTACCCTGTATCTATGAAACAGGATAATCCCATTCAAAGTCCGTGAAAAACTCTCATGAAATATCCTACAATTTCTCACCTGAAATTCATGCACACGAAGAAGAATTTCTCCGCCAAAATTCAGTGTTTGAACGAAGGTGAAGAAGGGTGGCCCCCTAACCAGAGTAGCGGGGTCGATAGCATCTGTCTAGGGGGTGACCTAGTGGTACCCCTTATCCAAATTTTGGGTGAACACTTCCTCCGGGTGCCTTTAACGATTTTTCGAGTCTATTTTCCCAAAATACCTACAAAACACCATAATAAGTACAAAAACGGATACTGACGGTATAGAAAATCGAGATGAAAATAGACACATAAATGCATCTATCAAACGATAAGAGGAAGATTGCTAAGGATGGGAAAAAAAATAAAAAGATAAGAATATACGATATTAATCAAGAGAAAGAAAACATTACAGAGAATTCGTGTTAAACGAATAATAATAAGATTGTTAATAAAAAAAAAAAAAAAAAAATAATGTGTTTGATAACAAGATGAATGTAAATACAATCTTTATGCTTGTTTATATGAGCTTCTACTAGATACCTAAAATAATAAGATTCTATATAAAGAAAATACCAACTAAGGAAATAACAATAACTTGTAACTAAGGTAGATGTCCTATATCATGAGAAAACTCGTCCTCGAATATCATCACAAATCATGATTATATTTCTCGAGCAAGTAAATGTCGTGCCTTTCTTTTACTATCCAAATATTAGTCTCAAGCCACCGATAAGTATTCCCACGATCAAACACAAATCACATACTTTGGAGATCCTAAAACAAAGTAGACAACAAATGTCGATCAATACATTGTAAAGTGTGTGTTTAATTTTCTCCCGCGATCAAATACAAAAATCACATCACTAGTGGTGTTATAGGTATAGATGTCAATCATGCAAGTAACGATTACGAATTCAGAAAATATTCCTCTGTTTTCTCGGAGACATACATACTAGTGTTGCTATCATCATAACCGGTCACGATTATCCCCAAGTATTTAGACCATCATAGGGAACCATATGCTTCCTTTTGGATAAACTATTTTGTAAGCTATCAGGACATTGGGAGACATGACCTTAGGGTTTATAACTTCTTTTCTCCCATTACAGTTCAACCGTTTCCATACATATTTTCTCGTCATTCGGGATGCTAGGTTCAAATAAGAAATCAAAACATAATTAACATTTCAACTGTTACTACTATGTAAGCAAGTAGTTTAACAACTCAGTAATCCAATCATTATAGAACAATGTACCAACGGGTACTCAATTTTTAGATCTTCTCATAGTTCCTTACAATTTTGGGTAGGACTGTTGTTGGGTGCAGTAATCAAAAACAAGGAAAATTCAAATAAACAAAAGTTATTGGCTCCTTTATATTGGAAGTGACCGATTTGATGAAACAGACGAGCTCCCCAGGTCTCCGCAACAAAAACATGGAAAGAATTTGCAAAACAGAGTGAGTCACGTTTTCAACGCGCTGTCCCTAAGACATTAACACCCCGCTACACCCAAAAGTGATGCCATAACCTTCACAAGGCGGATTCCTCTAGGATAAAACACCCTACTACACCTACTACTAGCATATGAAATAGATGCTCAACTTGAGCTTGACAACTCCGAAAACCCTTAAGTAAAATCGAGAACGCTTAAGAAAACAATAGAAACATATTTTTCTTTGGGTCTCTCTAAAATTTAGAGAAACTATTTTCCTTGAATTATTTCTATAGGTAAAGAAAAGCTTGTTTATATAATAACGGAATACAACTTAAGAAGAGGAATCTCCCCGATGTGGGACTATTAAGTTTATATAGTATAATAAAATAATTTAAGATTGGAAACTCCTCGATGTTGGACGAATAATATTTTCGTTCACAAAGAAAACAAAAATTAATTTTATTCAGTAAGAAACTTTAAAACAAAAATTAATATATATTGATTTCCCAACAAGGACTTGGTGCAATTATGAACTATACATAACTCTTGTTGATGGTTTCCTTAAAGACAGATAAATGACTTGTATAGTAAATTTCAGTAGTCACTAACCGTTCTTTAGTATTTATCACACCGTAGAAACAACGAGTTCTTAAGAGTCTCCATAGTTATTGCAGAAGGTAGTAGATCATCACCTTTGTTGACAAACAAGATGGACTAAGACTAAGTTTACGCTGATGCATATTCCATGAATATTACACCTTTTACCGAGATTTATAATAAGGAAATGAGACACTCTGATTTCTGTTGATATTTTAAATATCTTAGCCTCTCTAGTAGTAATTATTCGAAAAAGAAAAATTGGACAGAACTGTTTGATTGAATGCGACAATTGCAAACAGAAAATCCTCTAGGTTATCATTATGCGGTGTATGTATTGATTTGCCACGATCAAAAACCAAAACCATAATATAAAGTTCTTGAAGTTTTTTACTCCTTGGAAATATATATATAGAAAATGGAATAACCTGCGACATTCCGGATTTTCCAGATCTCTAGCGGACACGGATTCGGCCTTGTAGGCCGGGTCCGATCCAGCTAGCAAGTCCAAATTTCTGGACCACCACTTGTGTAGGACCATAATTTTCGTCTTAAAAAATTTCAATAAATAAAATCAAAAATTCAAGCTAAAATGAACTTTATTAAATGAAATTTAACCTTACTTTACTCCGTACCTGCCATTCATTATAATGATCTCTGAAAGTAGTAGCTAAAGCAGTGGTTTGATGACCACCAAAGAAGGGTGACAACATCCAAACAGATTTAGCATACTAGTATTCAAAAAGTAAATGTTGTACAGTTTCTATATTATTCTCACAGAAAGTAAATGTTATACAGTTTCTATACTATTCTTACAGAATAGTACATTTATCGTCTATGTCTTTCATATGTCGACTAAGAATTTCAGTTACAGGTAAGGCCTCATTTAACCACTTCCATAAAAATAGCTTGACCATTCGGGGAAGTTGTATTTTCCAAAACTTTTTCCAGAATAGGTCCCTTTGGCTATCAACACGCATTCTACAGAGTCTATCATACAGAGATCTAATAATAAATTTACCGTTCTTAGTTAATTTTCATCTAGGTTTATCCTACTCTAAGTTATAATCCCTATCTAAGAACATATTAATATTTAAAATGGATTGAGCAATTATGTGAGGAAAAGAGGCTATGATTAGTTCATGGTTCCGCTTATTCATATCAGGGTTATTCAAATCTAATACAAGTGTTAACAGGTTGTTTTTTTTCTGAAGATTGTTGATCTAGAGTGATATCTAGATCTGGAGTGATATTTAGATATGGTATCCATTGATCAGTACATATGTTTGTGGATTGTCCATCTCTTACTTCTCAAGAAGTATATTTGTGAACCATATTAACTTCCTGCAATACATTAATGAACATATTCTCCTTGATTAAAATTATTTTAATGTGAGTGAAAATTGATTTCGAATATTAAACTTCAAGAGATGTGTCTGGGGAATGCCTTTTCACCTGTAAGATACCTAGTCATAAATAGGTGTTATGAAGAGTCACCATTATACATAGTGAGTCACATATGGATGAAGAGACACTTTGTAGAGTCACAGTTGATTCTATAAATACACATCTCTTATTTTATTTTTGCAAGGGTTTTTACAAGTTTTGAAGTCAAAGAGTCGAGTCGTATTTAAGACCATGATGTCGTCAACATTCGCTAGACGAGTATTATTGTCGTGGTACTTATTACAAGAGGTGATCGTTGCATCTTGGGAGACGACATCTGTAAACCGTGAGGACCGTAGGCGAGGATGAATTTTCTTTAAGGAAAGAGGATCACCTCGCATCGATCAACACAATTCAATAAGTATTCTAACTTTCTGTTTTATTAGTATTTTTCTTTATCACATGAGCATGATTTTCGAGAAACCGAAATGCATGCTTTCCCAACATGTGTGCGAGGACTTATCACTATGCATATACCATATCCACTTGATAAAATTAGTGTCCACGTAGTTCAAATTCATTGTTACTAGTTGATAAACATATTTTGCAAAAAATTTCTCTCTAATCTCTCTCTCTCCCGCCCTTCTCTATCTAAAAAAACCTATCTTCTGAAAAATCCTTCTTGCTCGGATCTAGTTCAATCTGACTAGATCCGAGAACAACATTTTCTCAGTTATGGGGCTTTTCGCAGTTATATTGTGACTGGTGGTATTTCTTATATATCATTTTTAACCAAGTTATATATCATCTAATTTTTGTATTCCAAGATCATGTCATTCTTTAAAAATGTTATTCTTTAAGACATCACTAATATCTTTTATACCGTTCTGTCAATTTCTTTTTTTCCCAAAGAAAATATCACATATATATTATAGATGTTCTTAACATACAAGATATTTTTATGATCGAGTGAATATTGTTGCATATAGTATGCATTTGTTTATCACATAAATATTTATTTAGTTGTTCTAAATCAAATAAACCCAAAGATGAGGATTTTTTTTCTCCGAGGTAAGCTATCACAAGTGCATTATTTCAACTAGGTGCACATATATATAAACAAAAAATATGGCATATCACATTAACATATCTCGGGATGTGGTTACCTGAATTAATACATTCACTTCATGCAAAAAACCTATGGAATTATTCAAAAGAAAAAACATTCATTTTAGGTAGTCAAAGTGATACTTCAACATCCACATCTAATGAACAAATGTGGGCATAGTTCATTCTTTATACAAGACCTTTACCTAGTTTATGAAAGTATCACCTATATACTTATTATGTTTTTAATATACAAGTTTTTTTTCATGATCGAGTAAATGTTAGTGCATACAATTTGTTTCTTACATAAATATTTATTTAGTTGCTCTAAATCAACTAATCCCAAGATTGAGGATTTGTTTTCCGAGGTAAACTATCACAAATGCATTATATATCAAGTGATGTACTTGTCTAATCGAGATATCAGCATTACATGAAAATTGGTATTAAAGAAAACTAAGAAGTTGATATCCTTTTTTATAAATAGGTAAAGAGAATATTACCGATTTTCTCCATTAACTAAATATATTTATTTGATGTATTAAATCAAAGAGTACACAAACATTAATAAGAATAACTATGATTTTGATTTCAAAACTTCCAAATCCATTTGAGTAACTGAGGAAAGGAAAACCCAATCATATCGCAGAGTAAAGCTCAAAATGTAATTACATCGAAGTGGCGAATCATAATAGCTCCTTCTGCAAAGTTCGTTCCCCTCTGAGATAAGGCACACACCGACTAATTTTCATAGTAATAAAATGGTAATTTAAAATCGATGATCCCAATACCTTGCATATTTCTTTAGTCCTCCACTCATTAATCGGAAAGTTTCAATCGTTATATTGATTCCACTAGTAAAATCACTCAGACTTCCTCTAACAACTGGTTCAGATTAACAATCTGTTATTTCACTCTTAACTGCTCTTGTAGTTCACTTATCTGTCTGCTCAGTGAATCTACTTCACCTTGCAGGATGCTTAATTGTAGTTTGAGCCTTCTACTGGTGTATCTCTTTCTACAAGTGCTTCTTTCTCGTCACTCTCAAGTTCTTTTAGATGATCTTGAAGGATCTCTGTTTTCACTTTTAGTTACGCTACAACCGATTTCATGCGACAATTTTTTATTCCATCTTTGAATGGATTTTTTATCTTGCTCACGGTGGTTGAATTCTGCGTCCTCAAAACTTCAATTTGATTCATCATGCCTTCCATTTACTGACTCGGTTGAGCTTCTATATTGAGCAAATTTTCTTTTACAGTAAAATCTCGATGTTGTAGTTGATTTTTGAATATCTGCATACTGGCCTTTTCTTCTTTAATATTCATAGCTTCATCATCTTCATTTATAATTTGTCGTTGAAGTTATCTCTCTCTGATACTTGTAATGTGAGGCCAGCTATTTGACCCTCCAAACGACGAAGTTCAGCTGATCGTGTGAATCTGAGGCCAGCTATTTGACCCTCCAAACGACAAACTTCAGTGATTGTGTCTCCAACCGTATTCCAAAGCAAAGGTAAAGTAGTAAGAGTTGGTTTTCGTTTTAATGACTCGCGATTTGATAAACACTTGTAGTCTTTGTCATTATTATTTACACCATTGTATCCACCATCTCCACCACATCCGACTTATCTTTAGTAAATCGGATGCAAGATTAGAATTGTCTCACAATATGACAATTTTTCCTTGTCGGACCTTGATTTGGATCTTTGAGAACCACATGAAAGCGTAAGGGACCAATGCAACCATGAAAGTTTCTGCAAAATGGTTCACCATGGATGCATGTCTTGCCTCAAAAAATGAGAAATATATCGAGTAAATACTTTCTTATGCCAATTCAAAATACTATAAAAGAGTAGTGAGAAATCTCTAATCAAAACTTAATGTGACAAATAAAAATCTACATTAACTTATGACACAAATATGGGTTGACACTAATTAATAACGACAACATTATTATATATATGTCATATCAACTTTTTTCAGATAAAAATTTCACATATATACTTATTGTGTTTTTAACTTATATGGCAGCGATCATAAAACCACTTACAAGTGAACCAAACTGATCTAGATAAGATCATTAAACCCACACAGAGAGTTACAAATCATTGTTGATCACCTTGTTTAGATTATGGATGAATGTATATGAGTTTAGCAACAAGTTATATTATTTTATTTTGTTAATAATTTAACATTTCACTTGGGAATATAATTTCGTTAAGCTACCATATTTTCCAATGTTATAGAAATAGAGAATGAAAAACAGTTCTGTAATGTAGAACAAGAACTTGTCTCAGCCAAACAAAGAGAAAATAAATTCCGAGAGTATCTTCTGCTTGTCTAGAATCAATTCAAAAATGAGAACAATCATTCAATGCACTTCAAGTATTGTAATTTTCTGCGCTCGTTTTTCTCTGGGTGTAGATAGCCAAATGTTTTGTTATTATTAAGCTAAAGTAAAATTCTAAGTTACACGTACAATAACGGGTTTGAAAGTTGTCCAAGTTTAATGAGTCATCTCATCCCTCAACTTTAAAGTAAAGCACCATGACTTAATAAGTGGAGACAAAGCTACTTAGGGAGCAGAAAGTTGTCTTGGAGAGAAAAATAGAAAGTTTGTTATCCGAAGAAACTTCTTCTACGGAGATTAACATGTTCGCAAACCTCCTCCAAGATGCAATCAAGAGTTTCTTAAGTTCCTTTCCATCTTATTGTAACATATACATATTAAATTATGATGTGAAATTGCCTTCATTTTGATAAGTGAATTTCCCTTTATGTTCTAAAGCATACTCAAGTGAAAGATTCAAGTAGTTTGAATATAAGAACACTATTGGATTATATCGAAATGATATATAAGTTCTTATGTAAGAATATCTACCCCAGACCTAAAGAAATCTATAAGAGGTTAGAAAAGGATAACATTGAGATACTAATCTTTCATCAGTTTCTAGTAGTATCAATCCCCTCCTCGATATGTGTATATATATATATATATATATATATATTATTATTTGAATACTTGTTTGTCTTGAATATACGATGATCATAGTGTTGTTTAGTTCTCTATCTTTAGATTCCTCATCATCAAGTTTTTGCAACATCCTAACATACATCTTTTCTTGTGATTTAGACCGATACATATGCATATGCATATGTTCATCGAAATTTTCCATTGATAATGAAACTAAAAGTAAGTGAACGGAAAATACAAGTAAAAGAAATAAGTAAATGGTGTAAAATTTATGTAAAAATAGGTGTGTGTGAGAAAATTGATGAAGTAAGGGCATATACATTTGAATGAAGTTTGTGGAAATAGCCGTTAACAACGAATAACAATCGAGTGAAAGAGTCTAAATCGCTAACAAAAAGACTCTATCGATGTGACATCGTCCAGATGCTTGCTCCATAGCATCTCTATCGCTATGCACTATTTCTATAGTGGCACGCCTAGTTGCCGTGCCACCAAAAATAAATTTCTACCGTGGTGCATAGAAACACATCGTGGTGTCTTCTATTTTAAATATCTATTTACTTTTATTTGTTTGGAAGAGGTTGGTGCAGGTCAAACACTAAAATCGTGACCATTAATTCTAGTTACGGTAATTTAATGCGGCATGCTTCTTTGTCCAATCTAGGTATGGAAATTGATTCTCAAAAAATCCACAATTATTTAAGAAGGATACACGCATTTGCTTCAAGTCAAAAAATGGTTTGTTGTATGATATGTACGGAAGTCTCCGCGAGTGCGAATTCCATCAGCTTTTCATGCACAATCAAAACCAATGAAGTTTTGAACTCAGGTCACTAGTATCATCACCCAGTGACTTTATCATTGTACTACCATGACACCGACACACAAAATTAAGTAGTAATAATTACCTGATGTTAAGTAGTAATAATTACCTTATGTTAATATAGAATGATTCATGTAACTGCTTGTATCTCTTAATTTGCAACTTAATAACTTGTCCTTCTGGATTGTCAAATATTTTATGAGTAACCCTTGCAGCTACGATGTGGTCGGATCACATATTTGAAGTATGTGGCCTATCTTAACTTTTAAGGACGTATATATAATTGTCTTTATTTTTCTGGGGATTCGCAAAACAGCTACGATGTGACTTTTTGTTTTTTTGAAAGTACCATTTGAGTAATCGAGATTTTCCATGGGCACATATTGTAGAATGCACCAATATGGTTCATGTATATGGTGTGATGTGCTGAACCATCCGCGCATATGACTCTCAAAATATAAATTTGTGTGCAAAGAAAACAATTAAGTAGAAATTAACGTTTAATCCCCTTATTCCTGAGCTTTAGACGTTCTAATCTTGTCCCTCCGAGCCCAGTACTCTCCCGCCCAAATTTCCCTGACCTAGAAAGTTTAATCCAAATTTTAGAAGAGTTAATGGAGACTCTCACCCATCCAAAAATAATTTATTTATTATATTACGCTAAACGCCCTTCTGTATATTTCAAACGGAGAGAGAGTATAATTTTAGATCTGACATTTTTAGGGAGAGATAGAAAGGCGAATTAAGTTCTCGGTTAGCAAATCTGGAAAAGAACATTGAATAACTCTCTAATGGAGATGACATCGATGTATTCACCACTAAATTAAAAGAAAAAGATAAGTTTTGATCTTGCATTTAAGATTATTGTTTTTTATTTCGCGTAGGAAACACTTTGATTTCATATATAATTTCTTATCTAATTCATAATCAATGTTTCAATCTATAATCCTGGGATGATTCTCATCATTTTGATTTAAAAATCATGAAAAATATATATAAAAGAATTTGCAGATTTTTTAGGGCTCATGCTTGTATTTCGATCTATACTTTTCCTCCTTAGTCTCGATGTAAAATTTAACTTCGGATTTGTAATCAGCATAACCTAACCTCTACTACCCATCTAATCATCTTTTGTTTCTCTTTTTTTTTTTTATCATTTGTTGGAGTCGCACTAATTTTAGATTTGTGCATCGATTTCTACAGTTGGATTAGTCAGATTTTGGAAGATCTAATTTTGTTAGATCTTTGTAAATGTATACATAATTGTACAATGTTGGATCATGTCATGAACATTTGACCAAAACAAATCTTATACATAATCCATACAAAAATCCTCTATTTTTAGGCCGACCGAGCGAAGCGAGGGAGGACTTTATATATGGTGACTTTGTGTCAATATGAAGCGTGACATTTTTTCCAATTTAACAAAAAAGATTGGATTTGGTGTCATATCCCTAATTTCCAAATTGTCCCTCCCTTTTAGTCCAATTATTATAACTCCTATGTAGCCTACTTTTTCGGGGTATAATTGGTAACAAAACTTTAATATAACATATCTAAAAATCCGTGCCTTGGAATTTTACAAATTTTATCTCTTTGGAAAGGTTATAAAAAAATCTACGCAGCAGTATAAACAACAATATCAAATTTAGAGATTTTACGAAAAATTCGGAGGAGTTTATCATTTTAAGCACGATTTTTGAAAATTAAATGTGTATACATTATGCAAACCACCACAAAAAATACATAATACTTTATGCAGCCATATTTTAGTTTATGCATCAACTTATTTTCCATTGCAACTAATAAAATGATGTACTCCCTCCGTTTTAAGAAAAAGTGATACTTTCACTTTAGGCACAATTTTCGAAAAGTGATGCATAACCATTATGCAAACCATCACAATGGATGCATTACACTTGAGCCATATTTTGGTTTATGCATCGGGTAATTTTATCTCGGGAAAAGTAATACTTTCCCGCTGTGTCAAGAAAAATGATATTTTCGCGTCGATTTTTTCGGTCGGCCGTTCCACCGTGGCAGCGGTCATCTAGTATGTTTAGTCCAATTATTTAAAACATATCCACTAAAATTTTCATATTTCTAAAAAAAGAATTTTGTTGGCCTTCCATGTAAATAGGTTTTCCCTATTTCCTACCCCTATTTTTCCTATTTCCTATCCACATAATATCCTATCCCCAATAATCCTATGTAGCACCCACAAAGATTTTCATATATCCTAATTCCCATCTCTTTGACTTTTTATATACACCCACCACCGAAATCACCCAACGACTAAAAAACAAACCCAACTTATTTTTGGAATTACATACATCCACCACCAACCACTACGTCTTCTTCTACACCCACCACTGAAATCACCCAACGACTTTTTATATACCCCTATTCTACCTCCACCACCAACCACTACGTCTTCTTCTCCACCTCCACAGTCCTTCACCACCTTCAATCACATTTTCTTGTATTTTTGCAGATTTTGTATCAACAAATGCCTCCGCAATCGACCAAACAAAGTAGGGAATATTATAGCAAAATCAAAACCCAAAAGAGGTAAAAACTAAACCTAATCGTAATGCTTTGTATTGTACGTATAAATTCATGGAATTACATACATAAATGCAACACCATCTTGAGACTTGAGTTCAAGTCCCACATTAGTCCAAGATATCGACATGGTCGGATGGTCCAAATTAAACTGACTGGTGACATCAACACTCATCTGTTGTTGACTCTATTGTGTCGGGAACCAAAGATCATGCTAATGCAAAAGATATTTTTGAGCTGGTCAAGCCTACAGATTTTTGTGCTAGGCTTGTGGATAAAATTTATGTATGCAATCCGGTTAGCAGGGACAACCGATATTTTCTTCTAACCTCGTTTACGGATGAAATCACTAAACTCGTCTGCTCTTGTTCTTGTTTTATAAGTGCAAATGTGCAATATTCAATGTACTTGTCACCAAAATGTGTACAAACTCGTTTATTCTTATTTCATTCAATGTATAGACATGTCGATTACTGAAATGATAGAAATGTGTAACTGTCGTCGTCAAAAAATGTCAGAAACTTTTCGACCACCGGTAAAGATATTGGTAAAGATAAAAATGTGTAACAATCAAGGAAATAATATGGAAAGATAAAGTCTAGTCTGGAATTTGTCAGGAGAATCAAAACCAAAATGACTAAAAGAATCAGAAAATTACACCAAACCTAAAATGTTGCCAGGAGAATCAAAACAAACCAAACTAAAATGCAATGAAAACTACACCAAAAATTAGTGAATGATTATTGGTTTTTCAGGTTGTGGATCCGTAAAGTTCATCATTTTTTTTGAATGTCTTCATGTTTTCCTCATATTTTTTTGGCCAGACCTTGGCATCTTCGTATGCGTTCTGAATCCACATGCTGCAAGGAGGTGGTATAGAAGCCCCCAACTTTAACTTCATTGGAACAAAATGGTTCCCTCCAACAAAAGCCATCACTATAATTCTATGTTTCTTACCTTTGATTGGCCCATGCCTTGAAGGGAAGAAGGTTGCACACATATCTTTTGAAAGCCAAACAAGAACAACGCGGAAAGTTTGCGCTGCTACAAGACCATCTTCGGCATTTTGAACCATTTATTGATGTCCATTTCATCTCCATCATCAAACCTCAATCTTTTGAGCATGTTGTTCAACCTTTCCTCGGAGTACAAGACTTTCTCATAAAACGTCTTGTGATTAAACACTTCTGCATGCATATTGTTACGGATATGTCGAAAATCATCTGAACAGGCAAGGCCTAGTTGGAAAGCAATGGTATGGAAGCCACAATGACCATCTGAAAGAACATAACGAGTTCCTTCTATGTAAAATTGCATAGCTTAAAGCAGTTGTGATACATAACTTGGATTAGGTAAATTCCACTCTTAAATTCGAGGTTCACGCCACCTCTCAGTAGTTGCCACGCATCTTCATCGTCCTCAAGTTTGTCTTCCGCAAAAAAGTCTTCCTCCTCCTCCTCTTCTTCTTCTTCTAGAACAAAATTTCCTTCTTCTTGGTCGTTCATTGTTGATTCAACATCATAAATAGGAATATCATGGTCTGTTTCCTCATCCGAACACTCCAACGTAAAGTCTATAACTTTTCTCGATTCGGCATCTAGTTTTTCAGTATTGCTTGTACATTCTTTAGTCACAACCACAAGGTCCTTCACGCTATCTTCCACTACGTTATCGGCAGCATCAAAATTTTCAGATCTGACCATACCTTCTTGGATTACCATTTCCATTTCGTCATTTTTAGTTTCAAACGTAACCTCCGATGTTTCTGTTCTTGTCTTCTTTTTCCCCCAATATTCAACATTTTTTTTAATATATCTTCTTTTTTGTTTGGAACCATTGGTTTCAGTATTTCCTTGATGTTCTTGAGTGTTGGTGCTCCCATGTACCACCGGTGGTACCTTATGAATGCCCAAAAAATACAAACAAGATTAGGATTCAGTTAACTAAGAACAATACACAAAAATGTACGTAAGAAAAATACACAAAAATGTACGTAAGAAAAATACACAAAAATGTACGTAAGTAAAATATATAAACATATAATACAATTAAGATACCTTTTTTTGTAAATCGGCATGTTCATGCCTAGAAAGATCTCTGTTGACAAGATTTTCTTGGCTTCTTTTTCTTTTTTTTTGATTTTCTTCCTTTGGTTCGAACAGGAGCTGGTGGTTCCTGAAAATTATTCTTGTCGGGTTGTGTAATTCCAGTTACAAAGATCGCCACCAATTCATTAATTCTACTCTTCTCTGGATCAGTAGAATTTTCCCACTTTCTTCTTAAAATCTCTAATTGTGGCAGATAATCAAACACAAAGATTTGAACTAGAAACATGTGGAACTAAATTAATCTGTCTCCATTGTGAATCGATAGAAGAAAGCGGGATTACTTTACCCCCGATTCCTATATTCGGATATCATGTGGGCACAAGGTAGGCCATGCGTCTTGTGTAGAATGCATCCACACAAGTTTTCAAAGAATACTTCTCGACTTTTCCAATCTTTTTATTTCAGAAATGATGAAGTCTAAGGCGTACTGCGAGACATGGCAATGTAGACTCTTGAAATCGTCTATTCTGTGCTCATGCTTCATGAAGGTTAAAGTTTGTTGAAACTTGGCTTTGATAGTTACAAGTTGAGATTCATGCATCTTGTGCATTTGTTTCCAGCACTCTACAAACCCACCTTGACTATTTCCCAAAAATCGCTTTAAGACACTATGTGCACCTTCCACACGATTAGAAGTTCGAGTTCCAAAATATTTCACTTCATTAGTCCATGCATATGCAAAAAATTCCTTATTGACAAGAACACTCTCATAAATATATTTGATTGCTTCAGGATACCGTTTCTCATATTTACGTACGAAGGATTCCAACCCCATGTTAAATAGAGATATTGTTTCCATCCTAACAACGCACCTCCAATCATCTTCTAAATCCTTTAGAGGATCCTCTTCTTCTTCTCCATCTTCTTTATTAGTTTTGCCCTTATCTTTATTAAGAATTGTACTGTCTCCACTATTTTTCTCTTTCTCTTTAAGTTCTTTTGCCATTTTTTCTTTTCTAGTTGATTCCCGGAAACGAGAGTACACATTCTTTTGAATATGCCATGTACATAACAATCTTCTTGCATTAGGGAAAACCTTACCAATACCGTTAATCAAGGCTTGTTCGTTGTCGGTGACAATAACATAAGGTAGGTTTGTTGGAGAGTAAAGCGATCTCAGATGTTGCAAGGCCCATACATAATTTTCTATTAGCTCGGCGCTCATAAAAGCAAAAGCAATGGAGAATGTCGTGCCCATGGATGTCATACCTGCCGCATGAAATAAAGGCATCTTCCATCTATTTGTCTTGTATGTACAATCAATAATCACCACCGAAGGAAAACACTGAGCACATAATGTTGATTCTGGATGTGCCCAAAAGATATCAGTCACCTCACATGTATCATAATTTTGTCTATTCCATGTTACATAATGGGAATCATCCAGATACTTATGAAGTAGTTGCATCCTTGTTCTACCCGCTCTTTCGGATACCCTATGTTTTTGTATGCAGTTATCAATGGTCTTCAAAGTTGAAGCATTCTTTTTAAAATTGTCCCTTAAAGCAATGAGAATCTGTCTAGGTGGCATACCGTATTCGTGGAATTTTATAACAAACTTTTCTTCTTCCTCTGAGAGTCTACCGGCGAAGGAATGCCCCAAAAGTGTATCTGCAGGAGCATGGTTATGGTGTCCATCTTTGACAATCAAATTCCATTTTGAAGCATCTACACAAGTCGACCGCAACTTAAAAGGACATCCACATTTTTTTGTGGCAGTTCCTTTCCTACATTTCGAAGGGCTCACTGTATAGTTGCGTTTTCTATATTTCCCACCTCTCTCGCACCCAAATACAATCGCGGAACCCTTGCCACCATGATTCTCATTCTTATTCACCCTTTTTTTAATCACAACAACAACATTGTTTTCACTAACAATCTCGCGGCACCACTCTGTAACATTTTCCTTTGAGCTAAATGTCTGCATACAATAAACAAAACATATATCAACATCAATACAAATACAAACGAATTTCTTTTTTGACATGTTTCTGAAGACATAACATATAATACCTTATCTGTAGTAAAGTATTTAGTGGAGTCAAAGCCAACAACATTAGTTGGTCATTGTTCCTCGTAATTACATTGGACTACATCCAAAACGACTTCATCCTCTTTTTGTTCCATGCAAATAGTCTCTTCTATCGATTCTAGGTGATCGTGAACAAGCTGTACAAGAAAAAAAAAACGACCGGTTCATAAGAAACAAAAAATAAATACTGAAAGTAATTAAAAAAAAATTGCTGATTGAACAACGGTTAATGATCATTTAATAAATTAACCTCATCTTCACGAAATGGGCTTTCACTGGAATTCACATTTTCTTCTTGAATATTTGATGGTTTTGATTCATCTAGGGTTTGGATTTTCCCTCCATCAATGGAATCTTCTATAATCATGATTTACTAATTAATCACCGTTTAGTATATTCTTGAGGAATTAATAATATAAGATAAAAGGAGCGATGGAAATCTAACCTAGGGTTTCTAACTTATGGTTTTTAATGGTTTAATAAAAATGGGAGGCTAATGAAGAAAATAAATAAAAGGGAAAAATATCGTTTGGTCCTTTTTTAGGTGGGCCCATGTCTGTTTAGTCCTTTGGTCAAACGCATATAACTGTTTGGTCCATAATTATTTAAAAATATTAAACTGACAAAAATACCCTTCCGTGTTAATTTTTTTATATATTCTTGTAGCAGTTCATTCCAGAAATGAAGTCCATACAAAAATAAAAAAAAAACAGAAATGAAGTCATATAAAAAACCTAAAAAAACAGACTTCATTCTAGGAATGAAGTCCATACAAAACCTAAAAAAACAGACTTCATTCCAGGAATGAAGTCCATACAAAAACCAAAAAAAACAGACTTCATTCCAGGAATGAAGTCCATACAAAAACCAAAAAAAACAGACTTCATTCCAGGAATGAAGTCCATACAAAAACCTAAAAAAAAAACAGACTTCATTCCAGGAATGAAGTCCATACAAAAACCTAAGAAAACAGACTTTATTCCAGGAATGAAGTCCATACAAAAACCTAAAAAAAAAAGACTTCATTCCAGGAATGAAGTCCATACAAAAAAACTGACTTCATTCCAAGAATGAAGTCCATACAAAACAAGATAGTAGGAAAAAACAGACTTCATTCCAGGAATGAAGTCCATACAAAAAAGCGACTTCATTCCGGGAATGAAGTCCATACAAAAACATCAGACATCGTCTTCATCTTCTTCGACATCTTCAACAAAGAAGAAAGAACATCGTCGTCTTCAAAAACACCGGCGACAACATCATCTTCATTCGTCTTCATCGCCTCCAAAAACAACAACAAAAATCATTATCTTCATCGCCTCCAAAAACAAACAGACAGCAATTTTCTTGTTGTTCATCGCCTCCAAAAATAGCAAAGAAATTTCTTGTTGTTCGTCATCGTCTTCATCGCCTCCAAAAACAGCAGAAGACAAATTCTTGTTGTTCGTCGTCGTCTTCATCGCCTCCAAAAACAAACGGCAACATATATTGAAACAAATCAAAAACAAAAACAGATCTAAGAAAATCAAGCAAACATCATCGTCATCTTCATCGTCGTCTTCAACGAAACAACAACATCATCGTCTTCACCTTCTTATTTATCAAAGACAAACAACCTGAAAAAACCCTAAAAACAAAGTTCATCTTCATCTTCAATACAAGCGGCGACAACAACATGAGATCGTCATTCATCATCTTCTTCGTCTTCAAACAAGATTTCGATCAAATCTTGAAATCAAGATTCGTTATCCTAACATAACAATGACGAAAAAAAAAAAAGGAGAAAAAAAAAAGCTAGATCTGAAATTGAATTATAGATGAGAGAGAAAGTAAATGAGATAATGATTTATTCTCTCCCACACTTTTGACTATATATATGGTCCTTATCCAAAAGGGTATTTCGCCCACTACATGGTGACATTTACATCATCCATGACATCAAATAGAGGGACCAAATGATAATTTTTAGGACCAAACGATAATTTATATTACCAAATAGGACCAAACAGGACAATTGATTGGGTCAAATGGACTGAATCGATACATATATTTTATTTTTAGGACTTTTGTGGGTGGTATATAGGAGAAATCAAAATTGCAAAGTAAAATGATTTTGTAAATTGTGAGAGGGATGGGAAATAGGAAAAATAGGGATAGGAAATAGGGAAAACCTGTAAATATGTAAACCTTTTTGCCTTTTTGCTATTTAAATCAAGAATCCCTATGATAATCTCTTAAGAATACAGGGACGTATAGTACATTTATATGTATTGGTTTCTAGTCAAGGAGGTGTGTGGTGGTCCTCCACTCCTGCTGAACCATAGTATGTGGTGTTACCGTCTAGAATACCGTACCTAGCTTTTATCTCCATATTACAATTTGGTTCTATAAATGAACCGTTTTTTTTAAACAAAAGAAATCGTACATTTACTGCCATTCTTCTAGGTATATGGATCAGTTTTTCAACTATTCAAAGCCACGTATTTGATGCAGTGAGCCTTGTTGACTGTGTTCATTAATGCAAACCCGAGTCCCAATTCCGTGTTTCTCTCTCTCGAGAAAGAATTTTGACGGTCAGTTTACTTTCCTGGCTACGACTACAAAAAGGTACTGTTAGTGTATACTATAAAATGCCTTCTTCATTCCCTTTTGTTGTTTTTAATAACAAAGTTTATGAGTCTTTTGCTTGCTTCTCTACCAAAATATGGCAACTAGTAAAACTAGAGGTAGAGGTTACTTCCGCAATCTTTTTTTTTTTTTGATTCAAAACAGGGGGTTTTATTGATTATAATTTAAAAGATGACATTGTTTGTATCCTCCAATATTGCACCCGCAATAAAACTTGGAGGATAGTTTATCCAAACTTGAGAAATGTAAAAAGTTCTAGCATGCCTTGCCAGTTTGTCAGCCGGCATATTAGCTTTCCTATTGATGTGTTTACATATCCAATTTGGATGTTTTGCTAACATATACTTCATGTCCATTATCATGGCATGATTCTCCCATGCAGTACTTTGGTTGTTACCATTGACTGCCTGTATAACTAGCTCCGCATCCATCTCAAAACATGCAAACTGAACTGCTAATTCTTCCGCATACTTCATAGCATGAAGAAGTCCCCTGCATTCCGCTGCTTCAGCATTTAAGAGACCATTGGTGTGCTCGCATCTTGCGCTGACAAAACTACCTGCAAAGTCACGATGTATTAGTGCCCATCCAGCTTGATTAATTAAGTTGACAGTTTTAAAAGATGCATCACAACAAAAAGATTGAAAAGGGCTAGTAGGTGGAAGCCATTTAGGTGTGTTGCGCTGCACAGTAGCTTCATTTGAGCATTCTTTCAGAGTCATTTTCTTCCCTGTACTATCATTTAAGAGTTGGATTGCCCGTATAGTTTCCACTGGGTTTGGCTTGATGTTGTCAAAGACACTTCTACACCTTGCTTTCCAAACTTCCCATAGGGTGTTAGCCATTTTTACTAACCAGTCGTCAACCAGATTGTTGAAATCGTTCGAAAACCAGGAAGTAATCCAGTCATGGATTGTTGTGTCTGCATCAACCATGCTTCTTGTTGCTCCTGGAGTAGTGAACCATATTGCCTTTGCGAAAGGACATTCCCAGAGCAAGTGTCGAGTTGTTTCAATGCTTTGTTCACGAGTTGAGCATTGTCCTCTGTATAGTTCATATTTCTTGCCATTCTCTCACTAGATGGAACGATATCAATAAGACATTTCCACGGGAAGTGTTTTATTCTAGGCAGAGTTGGTATCTTCCAGAGTTTTCTCCAGAGATTGGTTGTAGCTTCATTTACCACTGTACTACCATTTTTGAGTTCCATGATTTTGTTATAAGCCGATTTTACCGAAAATACTCCATTTCTGTTAGGGTCCAGAATAGCTTATCCTCGCCTGCAAATGGTATTCTGGTTTGTAGAATCTTCGCAGCATCTTCTTGTACAAAGAGATATTGAATAACATTTACCTTCCAGGATCTTGTATCTTGATCTATTAGGTCAGAGACAAGACAATATTCCCTCTCTGTGTCGATCTCTATCGATGGGACTGGTGGAGAAAGTTTGCCCTTGATCCAATTGTCTTTCCAAGTAGATATTAGGTTGCCCTTACCCACAATCCAAAGACTATGATCTTTAATAAACTCCATACTGCCTTGTAGACTTTGCCATACCCAGGTAGAATTTTTCTTCTTTTTTGCGTGAAGACCTGAAGTATTTGGGAAGTACCTTTCCTTTAAAGCTTTCGCCCAAAGCTTATCTTCATTTCATGCAAAGAACCTCCAAGCTTTAGCAAGAAGTGCTAAGTTAAAGCTTCGAGATCTCAAACCCCATACCACCATTCGGTTTTTGCGGACCCACCAGCAGGCCATGAGATGAGAAATAGTCCACTCGATTCTTCTTTGCCCCACCAAAAGTTTCTTTGCACCTTGTCTAGTTCCCTTATAGTTAGTCTGGTATTTTGAAAATTCCCATGTGATGTGATGGTAATGTGTTGAGAACATGCTTTACTAGAACTGATCTTCCACTTTGATTGATGAACTTGCCTCTCCATCTTGTCAGTCTGCCTTTGGTATTGACGATTAATGAAGAGAAGGATATGGTCTTCTTCCTGTTTAAAAAAAGCGGAATTCCTAAGTACTTTTCATCAAGTTCCATCCTCTTCATCTTTAAATTTCTCAAGCAGATATCGACATTGCCTTGGGTGCATATTCTTTGAGAAAAAAGCTGGCGACTTCGGAAATTTATTTGTTGGCTCGAGATGTCACTAAACGACTTGATGACTTGTAGAAGATTGGTGACATTCTAATGTCGCCCTTGCAAAGACTAAGCAATCATCCGCAAAGAGGAGATGACTTACTTGTGGTGCTTTTCTCGAGATTTTTATACCTTGGATTTTCCCATCCATTTATGCCTTAGCTAAAGCTCTTGTAAAGACCTCCATTGTTAAAAGAAATAGATATGGTGATATAGGATCCCCCTGTCGTATGCATGCGAGATGGTTTATAAGATTGACATGGAGCTCCATTTAGAAGTATATGAATTTGAAGTACTTACACACTCATGAATTAGATCGCACCACTTGTTATTAAATCCCGCCGCATGACTTTGACGAGGAAAGACCATTCGACACGATCAAACGCTTTCGACATATCGAGTTTCAATGCCATATATTTCTTCTTGGATTTGGTTCTCTTCATGCAATGAATTAATTCTTGGGCAAGAGTGATATTATCTCCTATTTGTCGACCGGTACATATCTTGCTTGCATGGGTGAGATAATCTTTTCAAGTTGTATCTTCAATCTATTGGCAAGTATCTTGGAGATTAGCTTGTAAGTTGAGTTGCAAAGAGCTATCGGTCGGTAGTCCCCGACCATCTTGTGGTAGTTTACACTTTGGTATAAGACACATGTTCGTCTTGTTTATCTTCCTCGATAATCTACACATGATACGGAAAAATCTAAGAACCATATTGATGACATCAATCTTTACAAAGGTTCAATTTGATTTAAAAATCCCGGTGGAAATCCGTCTGGGCCCTGCTTTCCATGGATGCATTTGTTTGAGAGTGTTATGTATCTCGGCTTCATCGGGGACTTTAGTAAGAAAAACATTGTCTTCATCGATTTATGCACGGAGGCAATAGATTCAACAAGTCTTCATTGTCTTTATGGATTTGAAGTGGTCATAATGTTCTTGAAGTGACCGATAAGATATTCTTCAAGTTGGTTTCTTCCATATGCACCCGGCTTCCATCTTGTTTTTTGAGTGATTCAATTCTATTCCTTGCCCTTCTCTTATTGGCTTGGAGATGGAAATGTTTTGTATTTTGGTCCACCTCATGAAAGAAAGTGTCTCTAGATTTACGCTTTGTAGAAAATTTCTTCTCTTTTGTGCCATTCTTCAATCTCATGTTCAACTTCTTGAACCAAGACTTTGTGTTGTCTACATCATTTGAAGTTGGGTGTTGAAGATGTTCTAGTTTTTTTTTGTAGAGATTTAATGTTATTCTTTATATTGCCAAATTTGTTTACGTTCCCGTGAGAGATCTCTTCTTGTTATTGAAAGCTTCTTATCAAGCACAAACCCAGCAGATCCACGGAATTGGTTGGACCAAGACTTGTTGATTTGATCCTTACAAGTGTTATCTCTTAGCCAACATTCAAAGAATTTCCAGTTTTTAGCACTACAAACATCATTCGGAGACAAGTCTAACATCACAAGACAATGGTCAGAAGCTAAAAAAGGTAGATGTTTAAGACAAGATTCAGGGAAAGAAAGCAACCAATCTGAATTCATTAAAACCCTATCTAATCTAGATCGGATTTTACCTGTGCCGTGCTTGTTGCTAGTCCATGTGAAAGGATTACCATGATAACCTAAATCACTAAGGCCAGCATTATGAATGATATCACTAGCTATAGGTGAGAATGAGCTAGACCCATTATTTCTAAATCTTTCTTCCTCATGAAGTGTAATGTTGTGTCACCTATTAAAGCCCAAGGTGCATTGATATCATAAGTATTGCAAACATCTCTAATTAGGTTCCATTGCTGCTGACGCTCTTGTGGGTAAGGAGAACCATACACACAAGATAGAAGCCATCTAGGTTTGGCAGGGTCACTTTGAACCAGACAATGTATCATGTTTCTATCATTATAAATGATGTCAAGGTTAAAACCATCTTTCCAAAGAAGACAAATTCCCCTGCTTCTTCCTACTGAAGGAACATAAAAAGAATTAGGAAATTTCAAAGGACTAACAAGCCTAAGAATTTTGTTGGAATCAATTTTTGTTTCTTGAAGGAAAACTATATCAGGGTTTAACATTTTATTAAGATCAGCCATATATTTTCTGGCGTCTTTTTTAGCAAACCCATTGCAATTCCAGGCAATGATTTTCATATTTGGGTTCACAAACTCAAAACAAGCAGTACATCTAGGAACAACTCTATCTATATGTTTAAACTTGTTATTGAAGTGAATAAAATGACAAAACAGTAAGCGATAAATAATGCAACCTAGGAATTTATGGTAATTTAAAGAGATATGATAAGTTTTTACCTGAGCAACACCTTCATAATCATTTGTGGGTTCAGATGGCGCACCTTCCGATCCGTTATTCACCATCTCATTAGTGATGTTAGTATCCATAGTGGGGTTATTAATTGAGGTAATTGGAGGCTGAATATGGATGTTGTGTGGATTCATGGAAGGTTCATCATTGAGCGCAGAGTTTCTCATTCTTTTGTTTTGCCTTGATTCATCCGTATTATCCTCTTCAACCATTGCTTCTCCCAACTCGTCAATCATAGTATTTCCATTGCTTACTTCCCCAATTTGTTCCTCACCATCAGCATGACCATTTTTTAGGATTTCTTCATATTCAGCAGAATTTAAACTGTCCAGGTAAAGTAAACAGGATGTATTTAGACAAGTATCATCTTGATGGTCGATCACAAAACATTTGTTACATATTTTCTTTGGCTGCATATCCCAGTGATATCTGATCCAAACTTCGTCTTCTCCATTAACAGTTTTCCACCATCCTCCACGGTCCAATGGTTTTTTGAGATCCATTTCAATCCTAGCTTTTACAGTATTCCCATATCTTGGTCTGCAGTTTTCTGGCTTGGTAAAAATCTTCTTTCCAATGAAATTGATAGCTTCATCAATGATGACTCTATTTAGATGTTCAAGCTTGAGGTATTTGAACTCCATATTGAACTCCTGGTGTGTGAAGTCACAATCTCTAGCTTGAGTTCCAGTTATGAACTTCTTGAGAGCAAAAAGGACTTCTCCAATAAGCCATGGGCCGTTGTTTATGATTTCATTTTGTTCTTCTTCATTGTTCAACCTAACAAGCATAAGGTTATGTCACATAACTCTGATCTCCTTGTTTTTGTACTGTTTCCATAATGAGTTGATTTCCTCTCTGATATTTCTCATATGCACCTTATCTTTGTGCACAAGTTTTCCAAGAAGAGCGCAAGACCATTCTTCAGCAGCAACATTAACTTGTGTTACTCCAGCAGCTCTTCTTCTTTCAGGTTGGTATCTCAAGTGAGGCATTCCTAAGTTGTCTTGATAGTTGATTGATGCGATTAGCTCTAGGGTTTGAGCTTGAGGCCATACTGTGAACTTGGTTGTTTTGGTGGGTGGTATTGGTGTTCGATAATTGAGTTTAACAATGTTAGGGTTTTTACTCAGAGGGATAATATTTATTTTGCACCAATGGGGACTCCAAGCCAATATATGATTCCGCCATTCAAGCCTTGTATCACTGAAGTTTGGTAGAATAATATACGACGAGATTTTTTTGCTGCCTTTTTGATGATATTGGTATATCACATTCCATATTGAAATTTTATTGCCTTCTATTGAATTACAATTGTGCATGCACAGCCTGGAATTTTTTGACTTCGACGTGTCCGATATTAAGGTCAATTGGGTAGTTGATTCTCCAAGAGTAGAAACTGTTGAGTAGATTGCGGGTATTGATTGGTAGAATTATAGGAGGGAACTGGAATTTTTGAAAATTTCCGGATCGGTTTTGGCTGAGTTTGGTTTTATGATGATTTTGAACTATGAGTTTATTTTGAACAATTCTTGATGGGTTATGAGATAATTCTAGCCTACTGTAATAGATCATCACAATGAGAATGATGATTTGCACCACTGCTTTCCACACTATTGATTTCAATTCGGAAGTAGCCATTAGAACCTCCACCACGGGGATACCACAAATGATTAGATAGAAGGTCTTGCTGCTGAAAAAATTACCACATGATACAGGAAGCCATTAGCAAACGAAGATCAAAGTTTGAAATAAAGCAAAACGATTCAGAGGATAGCTCCACAGTATCCCAGAATCAGAAAGAACTGATACATAGAAGAAGTAGGACAACAGCTAGTTCAAAGGAGTATACCACAATATCCAAGAACTAAGCAAAATAAAACATCAACAAATAAAACTAAATCGATAAAGCAAGATCAAAAGACTAAGACAATAAAAGATTCATGGAGAAATTCCACAAGCCCCAGTGAATCAGAATTAAAAAAAACTAATGCATTAGGTATAAGGATTGGAAGCGATTCATTGCCAAGTTAAGAGCATAGGAAAACCGATTTGCAGAGCTTTTCTCTCTTCCGTATGAAATGCTAATGGTTACTTCCGCAATCAATTTTCATTGTGTCTGATTTTTCATGGGAAAAATATCGTTTGGTCCTTTTTAGGTGGGCCCATGTATGCATGCTTAGTCCTTTGGTCAAATGCCTTTACTTGTTTGGTCCATAATTATTTAAAAATATTTAAATAGACAAAAATACCCTTCCATGTTAAATTTTTATTTTTGTAGTAGTTCTTCCGTGCTAGAAAAACATACTTCATTCCCAGGAATGAAGTCCATACAAAAAGCTAAAAAAACAGACTTCATTCCCGTGAATGAAGTCCATACAAAAAGCTAAAATGACTTCATTCCCGGAATGAAGTCCATACAAAAAGCAAAAAACGTTTCATTCCCGTGAATGAAGTCCATACAAAAAGCTAAAAAAATGTACTTCATTCCCGGAATGAAGTCCATACAAAAAGCTATAAGAATGACTTCATTCCCGGAATGAAGTCCATACAAAAAGCTAAAAAAACAGACTTCATTCCCATGAATGAAGTCCATACAAAAAGCTAAAAAAACAGCTGCAGATGAACTCATCTTCGTCTTCATCTTCAAAACAGCAGCAGCAGTTCATTTTGTTTGATGAACTTCATCTTCATCTTCATCTTCAAAACAAAAGCATCAGTTCTTGATTACATCTTTAACAACATCAATAGATCTTTATCTTCTTCATCTTCTTCACCATCTTTAACGAACAGTAGCAATAGTTTTTTGCTCGTCGTCTTCATCGCCAACATCAAAAACAAAATCAAAAACAGCATCAGAAGAAAAATCGCCGCCATCGTTTTCTTCTTCTTCTTCTTCTTCTTCTTCATCACGGTCTTCAACGGCAACATCAAAAACGGCAGCAGGACATCGTCGTCATCGATTTCTTCTTCTTCTTCTTCATCATAAAGCATCATCTTCTTCGTCGGCAAAATAAAAAAAAAACAGTTTCAGAAAGAAAAAGAAAAAAAGAAATGGAGAGAAGAGAAGAAACTAGATCTGAAAACATTAGAGAGAGAAAGTAAATCTGAGAATGATTTATTCTCTCCTACTTTTGACTATATATATGGTCCTTATCCAAAAGGGTATTTCTGCCACTACAGGGTGACATTTACATCATCCATGACATCAGTGTAGGACCAAATGATAATTTTTAGGACCAAATGATAATTTATATTACCAAATAGGACCAAACAGACAATTGACTGGGTCAATTGGAATAGACTCTCTCTATATTATTCTTAGGACCAATTGGTATTTCCTACTTTTTTCATTCTTAGCTAATTTCAGTTTTTCTTCTACCGATTTTAGCTTTGAAGATCATCACCAATTCAACCTTTGTGGTTTGTCCTCATTTCCCTGAAGGAAATTTATCAATATTTTTTGTTATGTCTATTTTACCTTTAACAGCTCATAAAGGTTTAATCATCTGTTGAATTAGTGATCAAAAGTACTCACTTTAATTCCGAAAACAAATTAAGTTTTCTGGATATCACGTCTATTATATCAACAGTTCTTTGTCCATTCAATATTCTCATGGACTTCCTTTGATCAAAGAGTACTATTTAGTTTTTGACTTTGCATCAAAGTACTATAATAACTATTTCACTCTATATCTTAAAATATCGGGTCATCACTGATTGTCATCTAATTTTGTTGCAACAGTTCGAGTGTTCCTGGATATACCATTATTGGATCTCAAAATTATATCACTGCACCTTAATGTTTGTCAAAGGTGCTCATCATCTCTGTCACACCTTTGAACAACAACAATAAGACCAATTTTTCTTTTTGGTTCAATGATCTTGTTGCTCCTGGTCCGAACATATCAATCTGTCTTTAGACCTTACAAATATATCTCCTCCTAGAGAGGTCAATCTTTCAAGATATGCTTACGTTTTTCACGTTTGCATTCTCCGGTAATTAGTTTATCATAGTTACTGGTTTTTTTTTTTTTTCGGTAATCTTTGTGGCCGATCTAAAGTGCTTTTACATTCTCGTTCATCGATCATTAATTTCGATACATTTTTCCAACTCGAACCAAACTACCCTATACACCCACTAAACACCATCCCACCACGAATCAATCACGATCCCACTGCCAGAAGCACTCACGAAGAGACAATAGTTTTGACCTTGTTGTTAATCAATCTCCACATGATGATCTAATGAAAGGCTAAGTCTGATTCTACTGTATTGGATGTTTTCTCATTTCTGCCACTAATAGTCTTGGGCAAATGATATTAGAATGAGACTTATTAGGGAGTACTAAACGACATTGATTGCTCCTTTTACATTAGGTGCTTCGATGAATGATAAAAAAAACCCACCCACTTCTCTTCGTCCCCTGCTACTCTTTATTCTCCGTCTCTTCTTTACTTCAGAACCATTAATCAAAGGTATTGTTATTTAATCATTCCATTTATCTGTCAAAAAACAAAAAAAAAAAAAAAAGACTAAGAGCGTTAGAAAGCTCTTTGTTTTCGTCAATAACTATATGTCAAACAAGAGTTGATTATGAGATATTGGGGATTTGATTTGTATTTACAGTATCCAATATGTAATTGGAGTTAGGGTTTCTGTATTTTTTATGGAGTTAGACGGTGGAGGTGGACTGATTTGGGCCATAACGGAATGGTGTGGGATTTGTTTGATTACTGAGTGTATTTATCAGGGGTATTTTGGTCCGAGTTGAAGAATTATATTGGATAGGTTCTAGTTAGCGAGTTGAGTACGATTTTTGTTCTCCTCGGATCACTTTTTGCTTTCCCTTTAACAAAAATCTCAAACACCAGAGGTTTTCATTTTTATTCTTCTGATCTTCACATCCATCTCTATAAATTCATATTCTCTAACCACTTGTTTGTATTCCTTGATGTTACTGATCATTTCAGTATGATCAATGATTTTTTTAATCATTTTTATTATATTTTTCTTTTATACCTAATGAAATGGTATTCATGTCCTATTTTTGTTTGTTTTTTGTGTGCATTTTCTGTTTTGGAGCACATATTCCAAACTTCACTCGAAGTTGTTTTATTTCACCAAAGTCTTTCCTTTTATCAAAAACATTCGGAATACAAATCCAATTCTGAATATATTCTTTGATATCCAAATAAATCCAATTCTGAATATATTCTTTGATATCCAAATATATTCGTTTCTATCCGAAAATCATATCCAAATATACTCGAAGTTGTGTGCCTTCTTTATTCCCTTCTGTTGTATTTAATAACAAAGTTTATGAGTCTTTTGCTTGCTTCTCTACCAAAATATGGCAACTAAAATACTAGAGGTAGATGTTACTTCATCTACCAAATTCGTTTGGAAGATTGATAACTTTCCAATGCTGAACTCTCTCGAAGGAGTATGCTCGGATGTCTTCTCTGTTGGTGATTTTAAATGGTAATTAGACTTACCACTTTCTTTCTTATTCTTTACAGTTAGTTTCTTCATTACTTTAGATTTTGATTAATCCGCTCGGTTGTGTGTAGGAGAGTAAGAATTTTTCCAAAAGGATTATTCGGAGTGTATGATCACTTATCATTGTACGTATTCCCTGTCGATATCGACTTAAAAAAATCAGTGTCTACGGAATTCAGTTTTGCTGTTACTAGTCAAACCAATCCTCAATACACAATCAAAAAAGGTATACTTATTTTTGGAACGGAAAATTAAAAGATTTAGTTTCCTGGATGGATACATCTTTTGTTGTTGATCATCATATAATTTTTCTTTTTCTTTCTTTTTTTTTGTAGCACTGGTGGAAACAATCACTGATTACAGCGATAGAGGTTGGATGAAGTTCATGCGCCTTAGTGAACTCCATGACCCAAATAAAGGATATATTGTGAATGATACTTGTATGATTGAAGTGGAGGTTTCATGTCGGACCAGCAAGGAGATGGACAAAATTATGTATTTGGGTTCTAAGAGCTGCAAAATCAAAGATGATCCATATGGATTTTAGGGCATGAGTTGAGGAAGGGGAAGAATTTACTTGAAATATGGAAGTATCATTCACTGTAAGATATTGGTACTGCTATGTATAATAACTTCATTCCCAGTCAATGGTTAAAATATGGAAACTTCGTCAATAATGAGGTTATCAAGGAAATATCAACGCATGGACAATGAATTATCAATGTATGGAAACTTTATATATGGTGTAATAATACCGATATTAATGCAAAATCAATCACCATTGAAATCAATGATAAACTTGTCTTTTGATTTTGTAAAAATTGATGAATCCTGTTTGGGGCATAACAGAACAGAAAGATGAAAGATGAAGAGGAATCCTGTTTAAGAAAGATGAAGAGGAAGCAACTGTCCTTTGTAAAAGAGTTCATCAGCTGGACATAACAGATTTGATGATGATGATCCTTTAAGTGTTGATAATGATATCATGAACTCAAAATCTGATGAGGAAGATGATGATGAGAATGAATGAGAAGGTGATGATGGTAATGTTTTTGATAACAGTTTTCTTCTTGATGATGATTTTCCCATTTTTCTTTCTCTCTACATTGTAACACACAAATGATTGTGTGAATGAGATCTACTATATGAGTAGAGTACTGTCTATGAAGATTAAGACACTAGACAGGACACAGAGATAGAGATATGGAGTTAATGCATTTAGCAGGTAAATGAATAATAAATGGGTGGATGATAAAAAAGAAATGAGAAAAATATTTTTATTTTTTCTAAATGGTTTCAGTACTCACATGGCTGAGTTAAGAAAAAGCCTGTGAAAATGTACTTACAGGATTCATCAATTTTTACACCAGGTTTCTGCCCCAAACAGGATTCCTCAACATGTTTTTAGGGCATGAGTTGAGGAAGGGGAAGAATTTACTTGCACAAATAATATAATGATTAGATTTATGCTCGATAGATTCTTTTTCTTTTACCATTTGTAGATGTCAACTACTTCGTTCAAATTTGCAATTTCTATATTCCCTTTCGGTCTCTCTTTTCAAATTTTGAATTTTTACAGTATATGTGTACCTTATTCTACATTCAGGACTTGGTTTCAAATAGTGGCGGAACTAGAAATATCAAATACCCCGGGTTTGACGAGTTTTACACCCCTGTCTTAAGCCTAAAAATTTAGTCCCAAAAGACTTAGATAGTGAAAAATATACATTTTTTTGGGCCTTGGGGTGGCTTCAGCCGGGAGAAGTCTGGCTGTTGCTCCGCTCCAGGACTTTCGAACATGGGGTTGGAATCCCATGGGAAACAAGAATTATCCTTCTGATCGAACCAGACAATTTCTGATCTACCATGTTTATGAGTTAAAAAGTCTATTTAATTTGGAAAAGCAAAGAGAAAGGGCGTAACAATAAATAAGTTCAGCTAACTAACACGTAATTGTGAATGATGATAGTGACATGTAACGTTAAGCAACAAACTTTCCGTTATGATGGAATGTGGACGTCCAACTACAAACCAATATGCTTCAAAAAAAAAAAAACTCAAAATCAATTGGTAGTGAGTGGAGTGGCCATCCAACCATATGGAGGATCCAGGCTAAGGATTTGGTCTATGTGGAAGTATTTAATGTAGAACAATGATGTAATTTTTCAAGAGATAAGTAAAAGTTCTTTCTCAGACTTGTGAAGATTGATTTTAGACCAAAATTCTAATTATAAAATAGCAAATTAAATAAGATTCATTTCATTTCAAGATATAGAGAAAACTGAGACAATGAATTCCACCTTTAACCAATTATCAGTGATTTAATAATTATAAAAATTATGCAACTCATACATTGAATTTGATTCTTAAATATTGCCTAGATAAGTAGATTCTCAAAAAAATAATTGTAAATCTCAAGCATGGCACATTAAAAATCTTAGGATAAGCATGCACCATCAAGAGAAATCACAGATTTTTTAATCAAAATCATAAAATCGACTAAAGTTCAGTGCAAATAATCATAAAAGAATTGCAAAAATTAAGTTAAATTGAAATTACCACATAATAATTGGAAAAATGACTTCCTCTGTCGCCTCAATGTTGGGGTTTAGCTTCTCATATTAATCACTTGCTCAAAATACAAGTTTATCACTCAAAAGTTTATTAAAAAGAAAAAAAGGTATAAAGTAGTGTGTTTGTAACATATATAATTGTTATCACTTTTACAGAGAAACCCAAACAAAAATAATTGTTGGAAAACTGTTACAAATATATTGAATTTGAAAGAATGGGTTACGATTTCTGGTATTCTTCTTCCTCTCGAATGTGTTTTCTCTATTGATAATGAACACGTCTTTGCAGCCTTAGTTTCTCCTTTGCAACTCCCCCAAAGTCACGATAACCCCTTTCTAATTCCCTGAATTTATTTTATATCACGATATTTTTTCCTTCTTTTCGGATCTAGAACACGTAGTCATGTTGTTTATAAGGTAAGAACATTAACCTAACCAAATCCCTCGAAAATCTCCTTCAAAATTCCCGCAAATAAACTCTCAGGCGAGAATAATTCTTCCCCTAATAAACTTTTCATGGTTTCTTCTAAGTAACGTTTCATTCCTATTTTTTCGAATCTGAGACGTTTACCTACCCTGTATATATGAAACAGGATAATCCCATTCAAAGTCCGTGAAAAACTCTCATGAAATCTCCTACAATTTCTCACTTGAAATTCATGCACATGAAGAAGAATTTCCCCGCCAAAATTCAGTGTTTGAACGAAGGTGGAGAAGGGTGGCCCCCTAACCAGAGTAGAGGGGCCGATAGCATCTGTCTAGGGGGTGACCTTGTGGTACCCCTTATCCAAATTTTGGGTGAACACTTCCTCCGGGTGCCTTTAACGACTTTTCGAGTCTATTTTCCCAAAAATACCTACAAAACACCATAATAAGTACAAAAACGGGTACTGACGATATAGAAAATCGAGATGAAAATAGACACATAAATGCGTCTATCAAAATAAGAGGAAGATTGCTAAGGATGGGAAAAAAATAAAAAGATACGAATATACGATATTAATCAAGAGAGAGAAAACATTGCAGAGAATTCGTATTAAACCAATAATAATAAGATGTATGTAAATACAATCTTTATGCTTGTTTATATAAGCTTCTACTAGATACCTAAAATAATAGGATTCTATATAAAAAAATACCAACTAAGGAAATAAAAATAACTCGTAACTAAGGTAGATGTCCTATATCATGAGAATACTCGTCCTCGAATATCATCACAAATCATGATTATATTTCTCGAGCAAGTAAATGTCGCGCCTTTCTTTTTACTATCCAAATATTTGTCCTCGAAAATTAAACACACACTTTACAATGTATTGATCACAAATCATTTGTTGTCCTATTCGCATACTTTTGAGATCATAAAACAAAGTAGACAACAAATGTCGATCAATACATTGTAAAGTGTGTGTTTAATTTTCTCCCGCGATCAAATACAAAAATCACATCACTAGTGGTGCTATAGGTATAGATGTCAATCATGCAAGTAATGATTACGAACTCAGAAAATATTCCTCTGTTTTCTCTGGCACATACATACTAGTGTTGCTATCAGCATAACCAGTGCGATTCTCCCTGTTATTTAGACCATCATAGGGAACCATATGCTTCCTTTTGGATAAACTATTTTGTAAGCTATCAGGACATTGGGGAGACATGACCTTAGGGTTTATAACTTCTTTTTCTCCCATTACAGGTTCAACCGTTTCCATACATATTTTCTCGTCATTCGGGATGCTAGATTCAAAGAAGAACTCAAAACATAATTAACATTGCAACCGTTACTACTATGTAAGCAAATAGTTTAACAACTCAGTAATCCAATCATTATAGAACAATGTACCAACGGGTACTCAATTTTTAGATCTTCTCATAGTTCCTTATAATTTTAGGTAGGACTGTTGTTGGGTGCAGTAATCAAAAACAAGGAAAATTCAAATAAACAAAAGTTATTGGCTCCTTTATATTGGAAGTAATCGATTTGATGAAACAGACGAGCTCCCCAGGCCTCCGCAACAAAAACATGGAAAGAATTTGCAAAACAGAGTGAGTCACGTGTTCAACATGTTGTCCCTAAGACATTAACACCCCGCTACACCCAAAAGTGATGCCATAAGCTTCACAAGGCGGATGCCTCTAGGATAAAACACCCTACTACACCTACTACTAGCATATGAAATAAATTCTCAACTTGAGCTTGACAACTCCGAAAACCCTTAAGGAAAATCGAGAACGCTTAAGAAAACAATAGAAATATATTTTTCTTTGGGTCTCTCTAAAATTTAGAGAAACTATTTTCCTTGAATTATTTATATAGGTAAAGAAAAGCTTGTTTATATAATAACGTAATACAACTTAAGAAGAGGAATCTCCCCGATGTGTGACTATTAAGTTTATATAGTCTAATTAAATAATTTAAGATTGGAAACTCCCCGATGTGGGACGAATAATATTTTCGTTCACACAGAAAAAAAAAATTAATTTTATTCAGTAAGAAACTTTAAAATAAAAATTTATATATACTGATTTCCCAACAAGGACTTGGTGCAATTATGAACTATACATAACTCTTGTTGATTGTTTCCTTAAAGACAGATAAATGACTTGTCTAGTAAATTTCGGTAGTCACTAACCGTTCTTTAGTATTTATCACCTGTAGAAACAACGAGTTCTTAAGAGTCTCCATAGTTGTTGCATAAGGTAGTAAATCATCACCTTTGTTGACAAACAAGATGGACTAAGACTAAGTTTACGCTGATGCATATTCCATGAATATTACACCTTTTACCGAGATTTATAATAAGGAAATGAGACACTTTGATGTCTGTTGATATTTGATATATCTTAGCCTCTCTAGTAGTAATTATTCGAAAAGCAAAATTGGACAGAACTGTTTGATTGAATGCGACCATTGCAAACATAAAATCCTCTAGCTTATCATTATGTGGTGTATGTATTGATTTGCCACGATCAAAAACCAAAACCATAATATAAAGTTCTTGAAATTTTTACTCCTTGGAAATATATATATAGAAAATGGAATAACTGCGACATTCCGGATTTTCCAGATCTCTAGCGGACACGGATTCGGCCTTGTGGGCCGGGTCCAATCCAGCTAGCAAGTCCAAATTTCCGGACCACCACTTGTGTAGGACCAGAATTTTCGTCTTAAAAAATTTCAATAAATAAAATAAAAACTTCAAGCTGAAATGAACTTTATTAAATGAAATTTAATCTTACTTTACTCCGTACCTGCCATTCATTATAATGATCTCTCGAAAGTAGTAGCTAAAGCAGTGGTTTGATGACCACCAAAGAAGGGTGACAACATCCAAACAGATTTAGCATACTAGTATTCAAAAAGTAAATGTTGTACAGTTTCTATACTATTCTTACAGAAAGTAAATGTTGTAAAGTTTATATACTATTCTTATAGAATATTACATTTATCGTCTATGTATTTCATATGTCGACTAAGAATTTCAGTTACAGGAAGGCCTCGTTTAAGCACTTCCATAAAAATAGCTTGACCATTAGGGGAAGTTGTATTTTCCAAAACTTTTCCATAATAGGTCCCTTTGGCTATCAACACGCATTCTACGTAGTCTATCATACGAGATCTAATAGTAAATTTACCGTGCTTAGTTAGTTTTCATCTAGGTTTATCCTTCTCTAAGTTATCATCCCTATCTAAGAACATATTAATATTTAAAATGGATTGAGAAATTATGTGAGGAAAAGATGCTATGATTAGTTCATGGTTCCACTTATTCATATCGGTGTTATTCAAATCTAATACAAGTGTTAACAAAGTTGTTTTTTTCTCAAGATTGTTGATCTAGAGTGATATCTAGGTCCTGGGTGATATTTAGATCTGGTATCCATTGATCAGTCCATATGTTTGTAGATTGTCCATCTCTTACTTCTCAACAAGTATATTTGTGAACCATATTAACTTCCTGCAATACATTAATGAACATATTCTCCATGATTAGAATTATTTTAATGTGAGTGAAAATTGATTTCGAATATTAAACTCCAAGAGATGTGTTTGGGGAATGCCTTTTCACCTGTAAGATACCTAGTCATAAATAGGTGTTATGAAGAGTCACCATTATACATAGTGAGTCACATATGGATGAAGAGACACTTTGTAGAGTCATAGTTGATTCTATAAATACACATCTCTTATTTTATTTTTGCAAGGGTTTTTACAAGTTTTGAAGTCAAAGAGTCAGAGTCGTATTTAAGACCGCAGTAATCGTCAACATTCGCTAGACGAGTATTATTGTCGTGGTACTTATTACAAGAGGTGATCGTCACCTCTTGGGAGACGACATCCGTAAACCATGAGGACCGTAGGCGAGGATGAATTTTCTTTAAGGAAAGAGGATCACCTCGCATCGATCAACACAATTCAATAAGTATTCTAACTTTATGTTTTATTAGTATTTTTCTTTATCACATGAGCATGATTTTCGAGAAACCGAAATGCATGATTTCCCAACATGTGTACGAGGACTTATCACTATGCATATACCCTATCCACTTGATAAAATTAGTGTCCATGTAGTACAAATTCATTGTTACCAGTTGATCGACATATTGTGCAAAAAATTTCTCTCTAATCTCTCTCTCCGCCCCTTTTCTATCTAAAAAAATCTATCTTATGAAAAATCTTTCTTGCTCGGATCTAGTTCAATCGGACTAGATCCGAGAACAACATTTTCTCAGTTATTGGGCTTTTCGCAGTTATATTGTGACTGGTGGTATTTCTTATATATCATTTTTAATCAAGTTATATATCATTCTTATCTAATTTTTGTATTCCAAGATCATGTCATTATTTAAAAATGTTATTCTTTAAGACATCACTAATATCTTTTATATCGTTCTTTCAATTTCTTTTTTTCCCAAAGAAAATATCACATATATATTATAGGTGTTCCTAACATACAAGATATTTTTATGATCGAGTGAATATTGTTGCATATAGTATGCATTTGTTTATCACATAAATATTTATTTAGTTGTTCTAAATCAAATAAACCCAAAGATGAGGATTTTTTTTTTCTCCGAGGTAAGCTATCACAAGTGCATTATGTCAACTAGGTGCACATATATATAAAAAAAAATGGCATATCACATTCACATATCTGGGATATGGTTACCTGAATTAATACATTCACTTCACGCAAAAAACCTATCGAATTATTCAAAAGAAAAAACATTCATTTTAGGTAGTCAAAGTGATACTTCAACATCCACATCTAATGAACAAATGTGGGTATAGTTCATTCTTTATACAAGACCTTTACCTAGTTTATGAAAATATCACCTATATACTTATTTTGTTTTTAATATACAAGTTTTTTTTCATGATCGAGTAAATGTTAGTGCATACAATTTGTTTCTTACATAAATATATTTATTTAGTTGCTCTAAATCAACTAATCCCAGTATTGAGGATTTTTTTTTCCTAGGTAAACTATCACAAATGCATTATATATCAAGCTGATTTACTTGTCTAATCAGATATTAGCATTACATGAAAATTGGAATTAAAGAAAACTAAGAAGTTGATATCCTTTTTTATAAATAGGTAAAGAGAATATTACCGATTTTCTCCATTAACTAAATATATTTCTTTGATGTATTAAATCAAAGAGTACACAAACATTAATAAGAATAACGATGATTTTGATTTCAAAACTTCCAAATCCATTTAAGTACCATTTGAGTAACCGAGGAAAGGAAAACTCAATCATATCGCAGGAGTAAAGCTCAAAACAGAATTACATCAGAAGTGGCGAATCATAATAGCTCCTTCCTGCAAAGTTCGTTCCTACAGATAAGGCACACACCGACTAATTTTCATAGTAATAAAATAGTAATTTAAAATCGATGATCCCAATACCTTGCATATTTCTTTAGTCCTCCACTCATTAATCGGAAAGTTTCAATCGTTCTATTGATTCCACTAGTAAACTCACTCAGACTTCCTCTAACAACCGGGTTCGGATTAACAATATGTTATTCCACTCTTAACTCGCTCTTGTAGTTCACTTATCTATCTGCTCGGTGAATCTACTTTACCTTGGGCAGATGCTTAACCGTGGTTTGAGCCTTCTACTTTGGTGTATCTCTTTCTACAAGTGCTTATTTCTCGTCACGTTCAAGTTCTTTTAGATGATCTTGAAGGATCTTTGTTTTCACTTTTAGTTCTGCTAGCAACTGATTTCATGCAGCAATTTTTTTCTTCCATGTTGAATGGATTTTTATCTTGCTCACAGTGGTTGAATTCTGCGTCCTCAAAACTTCAATTTGATTCATCATGCCTTCCAATTTACGGCTCAGTTGAGCTTCTATATTGAGCAAATTTTCTTCTACAGTAAAATCTCGATGTTGTAGTTGATTTTTGAATATCTGCATACTGGCCTTTTCTTCTTTGAGATTCATAGCTTCATCATCTTCATTTATAATTTTTCGTTGAAGTTCTCTCTCTCTGATACTTTTAATGTGAGGCCAGCTATTTGACCCTCTAAACGACGAAGTTCAGCTGATCGTGTGAGTCTGAGGCCATCTATTTGACCCTCCAAACGACAAACTTCAGCTGATTGTGTCTCCAACTGTATTCCAAAGCAGAAGGTAAAGTAGTAAGAGTTGGTTTTCGTTTTGATGACTCGCGAACTGATAACACTTGCAGTCTTTATCATTATTATTTACACCATTATAGCCCCCATCTCCACCACATCCGACTCATCTTTAGTAAATGGGATGCAAGATTAGAATTGTCTCACAATATGACAATTTTTCCTTGTCAGACCTTGATTTGGATCTTTGAGAACCACATGAAAGCGTAAGGGACCAATGCAACCATGAAAGTTTCTGCAAAATGGTTCACCATGGATGTCTTCCCTCAAAAAATGAGAAATATATCGAGTAAATACTTCCTTATTTCAATTTAAAATACTATAAAAGAGTAGTGAGAAATCTCTAATCAAAACTTAATGTGACAAATAAACATCTACATTAACTTATGACACAAATGTGGGTTGACACTAATTAATAACGAAAACATTATTATATATATATATATATATATATATATATATATATCATATCAACTTTTTTCAGATAAAAATTTCACATATATACTTATTGTGTTTTTAACTTATATGGCAGCGATCATAAAACCACTTACAAGTGAAGCAAACTGATCTAGTAGAGAAGAAGATGGGTATAACATTACATAAGATCATTAAACCCACACAGAGAGTTACAAATCATTGTTGATCACCTTGTTTAGAGTATGCATGAATGTATATGAGTTTAGAAACAAGTTATATTATTTTATTTTGTTAATAATTTAACATTTCACTTGGGAATATAATTTCGTTAAGCTACCATATTTTCCAATGTTATAGAAACAGAGAATGAAAAACAGTTCTGTAATGTAGAACAAGAACTTGTCTCAGCCAAACGAAGAGAAAAGAAATTCCGAGAGTATCTTACTGCTTGTCAAGAATCAATTCAAAAATGAGAACAATCATTCAATGCACTTCAAGTATTGTAATTTTCTGCGCTCGTTTGTCTCTGGGTGTAGTTAGCCAAATGTTTTGTTATTATTAAGCTAGAGTAAAATTCTAAGTTACACGTACAATAACGGGTTTGAAAGTTGTCCAAGTTTAATGAGTCATCTCATCCCTCAACTTTTAAGTAAAGCACCATGACTTAATAAGTGGAGACAAAGCTACTTAGGGAGCAGAAAGTTTGTTATCCGAAGAAACTTCTTCTCTGAGAGCTTAACATGTTCGCCAACCTCCTCCAAGATGCGATCAAGAGTTTATTAAGTTCCTTTCAATTTTATTGTAACATATACTTATGTAAGAATATCTACCCGGACCGGAAAGAAATCTATAAGAGGTTAGAAAAAGGATAACATTGATATACTAATCTTTCATCAGTTTCTAGTAGTACCAATCCCCTCCCTCGATATGTATATATATATATATATCTTATTTTGAATACTTGTTTGGATCTGGAACTTTAGGTATTTGTCTTGAATATACGATGATCATAGTGTTGTTTAGTTCTCTATCTTTAGATTCCTCATCATCAAGTTTTTGCAACATCCTAACACACATCTTTTGCTGTGATTTAGACCGATACATATGCATATGCATATGTTCATCGAAATTTTCCATTGATAATGAAACTAAAAGTAAGTGAACAGAAAATACAAGTGAAAGAAATAAGTAAATGGTGTAAAATTTATGTAAAAATAGGTGTGTGTGGGAAAATTGATGAAGTAATTAAGGGCATATACATTCGAATGAAGTTTGTGGGAAATAGCCGTTAACAACAGAATAACAATCGAGTGAAAGAGTCTAATCGCTAGCAGTAAAGACTCTATCGTTGTGACATCGTCCATATGCTCGCTCCATATCATCTCTATCGCTATGCACTATTTCTATAGTGGCACGCCTAGTTTTCCAGGCCACCAAAAAATAAATTTCTACCGTGGTGCATAGAAACCTGCCGTGGTGTATTCTATTTTAAATATCTATTTCTGTTTCGCTGTTTGGAAGAGGTTGGTGCAGGTCAAACGCTAAAATCATGACCATTAATTCTAGTTCTGGTAATTTAATGCAGCATGTTTCTTTGTCTTATCTAGGTATGGAAATTCATTCTCAAAAAATCCACAATTCTTTAAGAAGGATACACACATTTGCTTCAAGTAAAAAAATGGTTTGTTGTATGATATGTACGGAAGTCTTCGCGAGTGCGAATTCCATCATCTTTTCATGCACAATCAAAACCGATGAAGTTTTGAACTCAGGTCACTAGTATCATCACCCAGTGACTTTATCATTGTACTACCGTGACACCGACACACGAAATTAAGTAGTAATAATTACCTGATGTTAAGTAGTAATAATTACCTGATGTTAATATAGAATGATTCATGTAACTTCTTGTATCTCTTAATTTGCAACTTAATAACTTGTCCTTCTGGATTGTCAAATATTTTATGAGTAACCTGTGCAGCTATGATGTGGTCGGATCACATATTTGAAGTATGTATCCTATCTTAACTTTTAAGGACGTATAGATAATTGTCTTTATTTTTGGGGATTCGCAAAACGACTACGATGTGACTTTTTGTTTTTGAAAGTACCATTTGAGTAACTGAGATTTTCCATGGGCACATATTGTAGAATGCACCAATATGGTTCATGTATATGGTGTGGTGTGCTGAACCATCCGCGCATATGACTCCCAAAATATAAATTCGTGTGTGATGAAAACAATTAAGTAGAAATTAACGTTTAATCCCCTTATTCCTGGGCTTTGGACGTTCTAATCTTGTCCCTCCGAGCCCAGTACTCTCCCGCCCAAATTTCCCTGACCTAGAAAGTTTAATCCAAATTTTAGAAGAGTTAATGGAGACTCTCACCCATCCAAAAATAATTTATTTTTTATATTACGCTAAACGCCCTTCCGTATATTTCAAATGGAGAGAGAGTATAATTTTAGATCTGACATTTTTAGGGAGAGATAGAAAGGCGAATTAAGTTCTCGGTTAGCAAATCTGGAAAATAAAAATGAATAATTCTCTGATGGAGATGACATCGATGGATTCACCACTAAATTAAAAGAAAAAGATAAGTTTTGATCTTGCATTTAAGATTATTGTTTTTTATTTCGCGTATGAAACACTTTGATTTCATATATAAATTCTTATCTAATTCATAATCAATGTTTCGATGTGTAATCCTGGGATGATTCTCATCATTTTGATTTGAAAATCATGAAAAAGATATATAAAAGAATTTGCAGATTTTTTAGGGCTCATGCTTGTATTTCGATCTATACTTTTCCTCCCTAGTCTCGATGTAAAATTTAACTTCGGATTTGTAATCAGCACAACCTAACCTCTACTACCCATCTAATCATCTTTTGTTTCTCTTTTATTTTTTATCATTTGTTGGAGTCGCAATAATTTAGATTTGTGCATCGATTTCTAAAGTTGGATTAGTCAGATTTTGGAAGATGTGTACATACTTGTACACCAGTGTATTATATGAAAATAGATCTGGCCTATGTTGTGTGAACATAAATGTTAAATTTGTTAGATCTTTGTAGATGTATACATAATTGTACAATGTTGGATCATGTCATGGACATCTGACCAAAACAAATCTTATAATAATCATACAAAAATCCTCTATTTTATGTTTAGTCCAATTATTTAAAATATATCCACTAAAATTTTCATATTTCTAAAAAAAGAATTTTGTTGGCCTTCCATGTAAATATGTAACCCTTTTTGCCTTTTTGCTATTTAAATCAAGAATCCCTATGATAATCTCTTAAGAATACAGGGACGTATAGTACATTTATATGTATTGGTTTCTAGTCAAGGAGGTGTGTGGTGGTCCTGCACTCCTGCTGAACCATAGTATGTGGTGTTACTGTCTAGAATACCGTACCTAGCTTTTATCCCCCATATTACAATTTACAATTTGGTTCTACAAATGAACCGTTTTTTTTTAAACAAAAGAAATCGTACATTTACTGCCATTCTTCTTGGTACAAGAATCAGTGTCTCAACTATTCAAAGGCCCGTATTTGATGCAGTAAGCCTTGTTGACTGTGTTCATTAATGCAAACCCGAGTCCCAATTCTGTGTTTCTTTCCCTCGAGAAAGAATTTTGACGGTCAGTCTACTTTCCTGGCTACGACTACAAAAAGGTACTGTTAGTGTATACTATAAAATGCCTTCTTCATTCCCTTCTGTTGTTTTTAATAACAAAGTTTATGAGTCTTTTGCTTGCTTCTCTACCAAAATATGGCAACTAAAATACTAGAGGTAGAGGTTACTTCATCTACCAAATTCGTTTGGAAGATCGATAACTTTCCAATGTTGAATTCTTACTTTTAGGAGAGCAAGAATTTTCCCAAAAGGATTATTCGGAGTGTATGATCACTTATCATTGTACGTATTCCCTGTCGATATCGACTTAAGAAAATCAGTGTCTACGGAATTCAGTTTTGCTGTTACTAGTCAAACCAATCCTCAATACACAAACAAGCAAGGTATACTTATTTTTGGAACGGAAAATTAAAAGATTTAGTTTCCTGGATGGATACATCTTTTGTTGTTGATCATCATATAATTTTTCTTTTTCTTTCTTTTTTTTGTAGCACTGGTGGAAACAATCACTGATTACAGCGATAGAGGTTGGATGAAGTTCATGCGCCTTAGTGAACTCCATGACCCAAATAAAGGATATATTGTGAATGACACTTGTATCATTAAAGTGGAGGTTTCTTGTACGACCAAGAAAGATTAGGACAAACTTCTCCATTCTTTGGAGTTTAATGCAACATTTATGTTAAGGATTTGATTTATGTACTTCTTGATGGATTGTTTTGTTTATCATTTTGGTTTACTGTCCTTGGTAGATGACAATTCGTTCAAATTTGCATAATCTAAGGCTTCTTTCCATTCAAATCCTGAATTTTTACTGTTTCAGACGTCTTGACTTATCATAAAAGGGAAAAAAAAGAACAGACTCAAGTGCGACATTAGCAAATCCCAATTTTCGCTAACCATTTTAAGTTAATATCCACAACAATGAGGCAGCAATACAATTTTAGCAAAAGTCGGAAGAAAAAAGCTCATATTCGTCATTCCTAATCTTTTTCCTCTTTAGCGATGATACTAAACCTCACCATTACCAAAATGAAATGAACTTGCAAGAAATTCAAATAGCAAGAACACAAATATTAAAAATTCTGCAATGCGAAGATCTTTAATCAGTATGTCTGTTTCTAAAAGCGATACACCACGTAATACTGCGGTTCTCCTTTTGTAATATTGAGTTTAAGCTGTTCAATTTCTTTTTTTTTTTCAGATTTAGGTTTTAATTGAATTTGATTTGTGAAATCTCTTTAACTCATCTCATACAAACCCTATGTATGTGATTTTCTCCTTTATAATCCCTAAAAAACTACTCCCTCCGTTACTTTTTAATAGGCCAGTTTCTATAAATAAATGTTACAAAAAATAGGTGGTTCCCAATTGGGAAAGTCAAATGTTACTTTAATTTTTGGGAATTCACTTTTCTTTTAACTTCGATTTGATAAGTGTTATGTGGACCATTTCAATTACTTCTTTTTACCGACAAAGTGTCAGTGACGGACCATCTCACTTCACTTCTTTTATTGACAAAAACACTGTGAGGACCACTTTCAATGATTAGTTCTCATAATTTCCTTAATTTTCTCAAAAAATAAAACTGGCCTATTAAAAAGTAACGGAGGGAGTATTTCAAGTTTACTGTTCATTTTTATGCATATTAAAACTTAATTGTTCCCTTATTTATCAAATTTTCATCTAAATTAATGAAACCTTCGCTGTTTTTATTGTAAGTGGAGTTGAATAAAAGTGAAAAAATGAGTCTTACAGAGTTAGATGTGTCCAAGAGAAGGTTGTGCATGGATGGTGAATGAGAGGATTCTTCCCTGAAGGAAGCAGTTGAAACTTAGGCAGGGTTGTGGCAGAGTATTGAAGGTAGGGTTACACCCACGCGTACTGATGTTACATTAGAGCTACTAGAACTCAATATTGCTCTTGGTATAACAACTAAACTCTTAACTCTTTAGATATTGTTTGTATTTTGGTCTTGATCAAAAATTAAGTTGGTTTTTGGATTTGTATGTGAAAAGGAGGATAAGAATTGTTAGATATCCCTGAGAACAGTTTTATTCTATATGATGAGAAATTTAATAACATAGTTTTATGTGATATCACCAACAAGCTTGTTGGTGAGCTTGTTGTATCTAGGTGTGATTTCGTGTTAGGTGTGAATGTTCTGCAGCTAGTTTGACCTTGTTTTGTGTAATTTACTATTTTGGCAGGCTCCCAAAATAGGGTGAAGGCACCAGTGGCGGTGAAGAAGAAGACGGTAAGTTTGATATTCTTGTGCACATTTTACCAAAGAAGTTGTTATTATAGTGTAGCTTTCCTCGTTGAAGATGGAATTTTCATCTTGCAGGATAAGGCTGTTGTTTGTACCCCTAATTTTCATCTTGCATGATAAGGTTGTTGATAGCCCAATATATACAAATTGGGTCCTAAAAGCACTCTATGTGCAAGCCCATCAGCAACAAACCCAAAATGGCTAACTAGGCCTCATAAGCATTGTTCATGCAAGCCCAAGAGAGAAGGTCCAAATCAAAGCAAGGAGGACCAAACTACGTCAGCATTGCCCGGTCAAAAGGAACCACCAACACAAAGCTGCCACACGTTTCAATCTGCACAAGTCATTTCCATGTCACTAGGTGACGTCAGCACGGCGTAAGCATGATGTCAGCATCAGTGATGTCAGCGTGACGTCACCGACAAAGCCAGCAAAAAATGATATCAACGTGACATCAACATTGGTGACGTCAGCGTGACGTTACTTCATCTTCTTTGGCAGCGTCGTTCCTCCGTCGCCGGTGCAGTAGCAGGTGTCCGGCGGCAAGACCAGTCTTCATCCGACAGCGTTCCCATGCTTCGCGGTGCATCAAATTTTGATGCGTCTGGATATTTCCACCCCATAACTGAACTCTTGCGGATTTTTGGCACCCCACCGTGTTGACTCACTGAATTGGCTGAATTAAATCTTTAGCTAGCTGAGTGAGGTCATGGGCACATGATATTTGCGCTCCATTCAACTTCCCTTGCGGATTTATACTCCCCTGTAGGCTTGAGCAAGTTTAGTCTTCATGGGCTTGTCATTTATCACTCATTTTTTGGGGCAACCCTTGTGCATCATCTTGGATAGCCAATTTCATAACCCATGAGGAAGATTCTGGAAGCATGAAGGACCGATCCAATGCAAGTTATGACAGGGGGAGGCATGCGGGGCCGATGTGTGACAGGAGGCATGCAAGACCGATTATTACAGAGGCATGCGGGGGCAGTTATGGCATTGATGTCTACCATTAAATCAAAGAAATAAAATCAAATTAAGTACCATATAAATAGAGGGGTTCACAACCCCAAAGGTATGCAATCTTCCCCACTTCAATATTCCTGTGAAAAACCTAAGCTAACTTAAGCATCGGAGGTTTTTTTGCAGGTTACCCCCCATCGTGTTTGGAGTAAAAGTAATTTTACCATACAAACATTAGCGCCGACCGAGGTTTTCGAGAAAAGATAATCGTATTTTACCAAATTGAGTTATGGCGTGTCAGACGGATCGCACGAAGGGCCGTTCTCGACAACGATCCCCAACAACACAAGAGATACTGGTTTCAAGGCATGAAATTGAGGTTCGATCTGCACCATGATGCCACTGAGAAGCAGAGACACGGTCGTGATCGAGTTCGTGACGGAACCTCGGGCCGTGGTCTAGATCCTGGGATCGTGTTCGTGACGGGACCCCAAATCGTGGTCGAGATCGAGATCATGTTCATGACGAGAACCCGCATCCGGACAATCGGAGAAGCGAAAAACAACAAATGATCGAAGATGAAGGAATGGATGTGGACTCCATATCCGAGAGGAGAAAACCCAAGAGTTCGAGCGGACGAGAGGCGTGTATTCGGCAGCCCTTCAAGGAGGAATGACGATCGACGGGACTGCGAGATAGACGAACCGCAACTCCTAGTACGAGAGGAAGAATTGTTACTCAATCGATTGAACGAGTTGGAGAAGGAGAACGCTCTCCCGAGATTAGATCGTGAAAACCCGGCCTCGACCTAGGCACAGTAATCCCAACAACCAGAGGGTAGGTTTGTAATTGATGTTGAATGTCGTGTTCTTCCATGAAGCTATCAACAACAGCAGTGTACTCTTTTCCTGTATCAGTTCTAAAATCTTAATGCTCTTACCAATTTGTTTTTAAACATAAGATTTAAACTTCTAAAAGATTTAAATATATCACTCTTACTCATCTAACCAAATATACCCATGCTTTTTTACTAAAATCATCAATAAAAGTTATAGAATAATTATTACCTCCATGTGAAGTTATTTCAATAGGACCACAAAAGTCACTATCAACAATCTACAACTATTGTTCTGCTCTTCTTGCTTTGTTCACTAGGAATGGATCTCTGTGTTATATTCCAAAGATACAATTCTCACATCTTGATTCAGGAAGCTCAACGAATGGTCAACCTGACACCATCTCCTTCTTTGCCAGAACTTGTAAACTGTTAAAATTCACATGACCCATTCTTTTGTGCCATAACCAAGAATCATTATGCACATGAGTACTAAAACAACTTTCCTTTTTATCCTGAATATTCGAGGGAAATAATCTGTTTTTTTGGTCATCTATATTTTTGCTATCAATTTTCTTCTTCTATCTCTAATGAAGCAAACACCATTATAGATGTTCATAGAATATCCTCTTTATGACAACACCCATGCCGATGTAAACTTTGGTAAATAAAATACATCTATGATGTATTCCTTTGAACCATTCTTAAGAACAATTCTTATTCTTCCTTTTCCGTAATCGGAATTGTAGAACTATTACCAAACTTCACAGTTTAACGTACAAACTCATCAAGATTGTCAAATAAGTCTTTTCTGCCATACATATGATTACTACAACCAGTATCTAAATACCACTTGAGATGAGGTTGTTTTTCTATTGTATGAGAAAAAAGTAGCATGTTTTCAGTTTTCCTTTCTTCTTCTTCTTCTTCTTCTTCTTCTTCTTCTTCTTCTTCTTCTGCTTCTTGACTTTCAGCTATATTTGCTTTGAAGTTTGCTTTGTAATTATTCTCAATTGTCTTTCTGGGTTTTGAACACTCGGTAGAAAAGTCTCCAAAATCTCCATAATTATAACGCTGAAGTTTTGCACTATTTACTTGTCTTCTTCCTTGATAACCTCCAGTATAAGGTTTTACTTGATTGTTACTCCATCTTACTTGGCTTTGAAGTGCTTCTTCAACTGATTTTGCAGCAGCTATTTTTTCCTGTTGTCTTTGTTCATAATCTTGTAAAGAACATAGTAATTCATCAAGAGTCATAGTTGTGACAGCGTTACATTCTTTTGTGGCAATAACTTTTGATTCAAACTTCTCAGGTAGACTTCTTAATATCTTCTATACAATTGCAGAATCTTATATGGTATCTCCACTAACTTTCATCTCATTGACAAGATTCAATGTCTTTGAGAAAAATTCTGATATTGTTTCTGATGATTCCATCTGTAAAAGCTCATATTTTCTCTCTAAAGTTTGTAACCTAACTTTCTTAACCTTATTAGAACCTTTGTAATAGTTTATCAAACCATTCCATGCTTTTTTGACTTCTTTAATATATATAACTCTATCCATGATAGATTCATGTATACCATGATGAAGAATATAAGTTGCTTTAGAATACTTTTCTTGTTTTCAGCTAAAAGAGTTTGTTGAGCTGCTTCAAGTACTGCTCCTTCTGCTGACTCTACATAACCAGTCTTCACGATATCCCATACCTCTAACATAAACCAAATTCTAAAAATAGAACTCTTCTGGAAGCTCAAACTCTTAAACATTACCCAGCCGTTTGTTTTATAAAACGGCTTAACTTTCTAAGCCAATTACCCAGCCGTTTGTTTTATAAAACGGCTAGACTTTCTTACCCGGCAGTTTCCTTTATTAAACTGTTGGACATTCCTAAACAAATAAACTTCTATTGTTTGCTTCACATACTATCTTGGTTTAACCTTCAACAGTTGAGGACAATTATGTTTAAGTTTGCATCTTCTAAAGCCTCTTTCCGTTCAAATCCAGAATTCTCACAGTTTATCCTAATATTTAATGTAAACCCATTTTTTAGCCAGATGCATCTCATTCAATACCTATAGGCTATATTCCAACATAAAAAGAAGGAATGATTTTGCTACATGAAGATAAGACCCATGGACGGCATGAATCAAGCGAATGATCAACTATTTTTCGAACCTTGGTATTGAACATGCATTGGGGATCCCAAGGGAAACAATTATTTCCCTTCGGATTAGGCAATTTCTGATCTGCCAACGTCTAAATTAAAACGGAAATTGGGTCAATTGCCCAATTGTTTTTAAAACATGGTTCTAATGGACGAGTAAAAATTAGTATGGGTGAAATGAACAAATTTTTTTTTAGCAAGAATGAATCTGGATTCATCCTGGCTTAAACTTAAAATATAGCGAGAGTGAAACTGGATGCATCCTGATATAAATTAAAAATAAGAAAATGTATTTGAAAATGGGTAGGATGAAACTGTTTACATCTTGACTATTTTTACATTCTCGTCATTTAAACAGTATCAAATTTTACATATCTTTTTCACCCAGAAATTGTCAATTTTACATATCTTTTTCACCCAGAAATTGTCATTATTGGGTTAATCGACTAATTTTGTGTAAATTAAACCGTCTCGAAAAGAAACGCAAAAGGACATGACAATAACTAAGTTGAGCCAACAATAGAGTGGTACCGTAATGTTAAGAGCAACTCCAGTGGTGCGACTAAACCCAAAGATCAAAGACCAAAAAAAAAGACCAAATTTTAGTTTGGTCCATCGTGTGACGCAGCGGGTGGAAGACTAAATTTGGTGGAGCGTGGATTATACGTTCGCCTGGTGTGGGGCGTGAAGTATACGTTCGCCTGGTGGTGGGGCGTGGATTATACGTTCGCCTGGAGTGGGGGAGATTTCGAAAAAAAAAAAATTTTAAAAAAAAAAATTTAAAAAAAAACAATGGGGCGGAGGTATAAACCTCGCCCCATCAAAAGAATTTGAAAAGTTTAGTGGGGCGGAGGTATAAACCTCGCCCCACACAAAATTTTTTAAAAAAAAAAAAAAAAAAAATGAGGCTATACGTTCGCTTTGGTGTGCGAGCGTACACTATACGTTCGCCGGTGTGGGCGTACACTATACGTTCGCTCGACTATAATTTGGGTTTAGTCTTTGGTCCCGACCAAATATAATCGCTTCATCGTTCATTTAGTCCGGGTTTTGGTCGATGGTACGTCCCGCTACGCCTGGTTCAAAGACCAAATAAATGGGTTTAGTCGCCCACTGCAGTTGCTCTAAGCAACAAGCTTTTTCCCTTATTCCAACAACATGTCCCTTGCACACAGCATCGATCTATTCATTAAATGTCCCACGAACTCCCACCCAACTATATATATAGATTTGGATCCAACAGTACTTCAATTTGGTCTTAAAAGTAAAACTATTTTGTTATTTTTTGATTAAAAAAAAGAACCCACAATTGGGGATATCAAAACTAATTGGGGGATATAGGTACAAGACAAAATAGGGATCCAAATAGCAAAGTTGGGTCACCCCTTATCTAATTATTTTTTTAATTCCTAATCTAGCCCTCACTAATCATATTTAGTGGTTAATAATAATTAGTAAAAAACTTAAGTATTTGGGGGATAGATTAGTGTGTGTTTTTATTTTAATTTGTGTGAGTGAGGAGTAGAAGGAGAGAAAAAAAAATTGAGTGGAATTTTTTTTTTGAAAATGGAAGATGATTGTGATGAGAGAATTACCGCTAATAAGAGGTTGAAAATTGATTTTTCTTCTTTGAATCCACCATTGTTGCAGCTGAAAAAGCTTTGTGCCGGCATGGTATTCAACCAAAAACCCATGCGGGCAATTGTTGGAAATGTTCATAAATTGTTTGCCACTATTCGGGGGTTCTAGTTTTGATGTTGATTTTTTTCTGGTTTTGAACAGGTACCGGCATGGTAATCATGTTTTCGAGCATGCGACATGTTCCTAAGATAGTATTTTGCTTAAATTTCCATGCTTAGGAACAGGATAAAAAGTATCCGTAATGTTGATTTTTTTTTCACTTGACTACCGGCATTGATAGGAAATTCTCGAGCATCCGGTATCATGTTCCGACATATAGTCTTCATCAATTCCGGCATGGTCTTCATCTCTTCCTTTTTGAACTTTTTCTGGTATTAATCGATCCACTTTGCCGGCATGGTCAGTTGATATGAAGACCATGCGGTATTGTTTTCCTAGCATACCATGTTGCTTTATTTTCTATGCCGGAAGTGGACCGATTAATACCGTAAAAATTCAAAACGGAAGTGATGAAGACCATGCCGGAATTGATGAAGACCATATGCCGGAACATGATACCGGCATGGTCTTCATCAATTCCGGCATGGTCATCATCACTTTCAACATGATCTTCATCACTTTCAGCATGATCTTCATCACTTCCGAATACAAAAATTGGTTTCCAAAGTGAGGAGAAGAGAATTTGATATAGAGTGGGAGAGTTTAGAATTTGAAAGGTCATCATCACTTTCAAAGATGATCTTCATCACTTCCGAATAAAAAAAATTGGTTTCAAAGTGAGGAGAAGAGAATTTGATATAGAGTGGGGAGAGTTTAGAATTTGAAAGGGAATGGGAAATATTTGGGTTTCAAAGCTCCACCCCTAAATAAGATTAATAAGAAGTGGAGATGGAAATGGGGATATGATTTTGTTTTTTGATTTTAAGTTTTTGATTTTTATTTTGTGGGAAGGGTAATTTAGTATTTTCGCCCCCAAAAGTCACCCCTTAGCACACACCATGGGTTGGGGGAAGTAATTCATATATCCCCCAATTAGTTTCTATATCCCAATTGCATGTTCTAAAAAAAGTACTACCATCGAGTGTTTTGCACGATTTCTACGATATTGCATGTTCATTTACTGCCTCCAAGGCTTCAACATTTATTCTTGCATTAAAATTAACAGAAACCAAATCACTAATGATTTAATATCCTAACCATTATAGTTAATCAGATTTCGGTGAATATCGATCAGGGTCAAAGACACTACATTTTGGTGAATATCGGTGAAATACTAGCAGATATCGCTGAATATCGGAGAAATATCAGCATCTCGTATAAACACCAAAACGGATATTATCGGCGATATTTCGGCCTTCTCGACCGAGATTAACTATATTGATCCTAACTAATATTATTGCAGTTGATATGTACATTTGATGCTCATATTATATGACATCTCTTAATTATAATAATTATGGGAGCAAAACATAAAAGGATCCAGAAATTAAAAAAATATATTAATTCAATGGGTTTAAGTTTGAACCACAATTGGGGGATATCAAAACTAATTGGGGGATATGAGTTACTTCCCCCAACCAATAGTTTCTGCTAAGGGGTGTTTTTGGGGGGCAAAAATACGAAACTACTCTTTACAACAATAAAAGCTAAATCAAACATAAAAATACTCTACTCCCTTTTAAATTCGAAACATTTCTCACTTCCTTTCAAATTCCATTTTCCTTCTCTGCCGGCTCCTCACTTTGATTTTTTTTTTTTTTACATTTGGTAGGGATGAAGACCACGCCAGTAGTGATGAAGACCATGCCGGTACCGAGTGCCGGCATAATTATTTATGATGAAGACCATGTCGATACTGGGTTCCTCAGTACCGGCATAGTTATTTAGGATGAAGACCACGCAGTCGAGTTCCCAAGCATGGTTATTTAGGATGAAGACCAAGCGTGATCGAGTTCGGCATGCTCGATATAAATCTATCCATGACGGTAGTCAAGTGAAAAAAAAATCAATTTTCCGGATACTTTTCATCATGTGCCGTCACGAAAATTTAAGCAACATACTATGCCTAAGCAGTCTTAGGCATGCTCGAAAATTAGATAGCTGTGCCGGAAGTGGACTGATTAGAACAAAATAATAGGTTTTGAAGATCAAATGCCGGCAAAGCCACCCAGATAGTGGCAAACAATTTATGAAAATTTCCAGCAAATGTCGGCATGGTTTTTGGGTTTAATACCATGCCGACGAGCTTTTTCAACTGCAACAATGGTGGATTCAAAGAAAAAAAAATCAAATTTTCAACCTCTTAGCAACAATTCTCTCTTCACAATCATCCTCCATTTTAACAAAAAAAAATGCCCTCTCAAATATTTTTCCCTCCTTCTACTCTCACCTCACTCACACAAATTCTAATAAAAATACACACTAATTTAACCCCCAAATACTTAAGATTTTTACTAATTATTATTAACCACTAAACCTGATTAGTGAGGGTTAGATTAGGAATTAAAAAATAATTACATAAGGGGTGACCCAACTTTGATATTTAGATCCATATTTTGTCATGTAGCTATATCCCCCAATTAGTTTCCATATCCCCAATTGCGCGTTCTTAAGTTTAGTCATTGCAATCCAGGTTGGGACTAGAAAATTATATTGTCCTATATAGACTATTGATTTAATTAAGGAATGATCGGGTGACATAGTTAGAGTGACATTATCATGACATGATGACACCAACTTAAAAAAAAATCCACACGATAAATTTAAAACTAAGATTTTAGTAACATGTTCCTCATATAAAATTTTACATTCCTACCAAAAATGGATATATTTCGAAATTCGAAATTTCACCATCCACAAATTTTAGTTTCAATTGTGTTGATATTCAAAATAATAACTTAGTATTTTTTAACTAATAGTACTATGTTAAAAAATATATATTGTGTTCATATTTTTTTTTCTTCTTTTGCCGGAACGACGGAGTTTTTTCTTTATTTGAATTATTATTTTATTTTAGTTTATTGCAAGGGTGTCAAATTTTCACGGGAGTGTACCACTCCATTAAAAACATGTGGTTATGATAGTTTCCTTCCTAGCTACCAATACTAGAAAGTAAAATATATGCTACATACAACTTATAAATACCTCCCCTTCTTTGATAGTTTTTGGACTCTTTACAGAAATATGGCAACTGAAGTAGTAGAGGTTTCCTCATCTGCCAAGTTCATTTGGAAAATCCATAATTTTTCCAAGTTGAATTCTCATGAAGGGGTTTGCTCTGATGTTTTCTCCGTTGGTAATTTCAAATGGTATGTCACTAAATCACTGCTCTTTCTTCTTTACAAGTAGTAAGTATTAAGTATTGATTATTATTTTTTTTTTTTTACTTTTGCTTCGTTTTTACTTTCAGGAGAGCTAAAGTTTATTCAAAGGGATATGATGAAGTATATGAACACTTATCATTCTTCATATGCCCTGTCGATTTGACAAAATCCGTGTACACGGAGTACAGTTTTTCCATTGTTAATCAAACCAATTACAAGAACACATATACAGAAGGTATTACCAGAATTATCTGTTACACACTCTCTCTCTTTTTGAACCTAGCATTTTTAGGGGCGACACAAAAGGACAAAATATGTCATAATCGGAAGGTTAATTCATAATCAGAAGGTTAATCCATAATCCCGTTTTTTTAATGGCCAAACTATCCTTTATAATCGGTAGATAACTATACAATCGGTAGTTAATCAACAATCGGGAGTCAATTTAGTTTATATAGCTTCCGAATATAAAGTATCCCCAAAATAAAATCCTCTATCTTTTGAATTTTGATTATCCTATACTCGGTAGTAAATAAAGTTATCTTGACTCCCGATTAAAGTAGACCTTTGGCAAATATCCTACCATAATCGGTAGTCAATATAATTCACATAACTAATATTTGTTAATCAGTATCTGTTCGTTTTTATTTATTTAAGTAATTAATATTTGTTGCTAGCTATATATTCACATCTTATGAAACGAAAATTCGCAGAAGAGGTTCACAAATTTGAAATAGGTGCTGACAACAGTGGTTGGAAAAAGTTCATGCCTCTTAGTGCTCTCCATGACCCTGATGAAGGATATATCGTAAATGATACTTGTGTCATTGCAATAAAGGTTTCTTGTAGTACCAGAGAACAGTTGGAAAAATTTCTGAAGCTTTGAGTGTAGAAGCTGAAAAATAAAAATCACCCATGAGGCATGAGTTGAGGAACGCAGAAGTTAGCAGATCGCATGATAGATTTACTTGCATGGATGATTTTTGTATCAATTTTACAGAATCATTTGTTGGTGACAACTACATACTATGTTCCGATGACAACTACATACTATCAATTTTACAGAATCAATTTTACAGAATCATTTGTATCTAATTATTGAGAAATCTCCTCGAAAGGTAATTAATTCCTTAGAGAGTGATACGCAACTTTTTATGGGACTCTTCGGAATCGAAAAAGGAATCCACTACGTGAGCTGGAAACAATGTCGCACCCAACTGAAAAAGGAGGGCTTGGAATAAAATCCGTGAAAAGCATGAACAAAGCTTTAATTTCCAAATGGTGGTGGCGCTTCAATAAGGAAAAGAATGCCTGTGGCGTAAAGCTATTGCTGCGCAGTATGGATCTACACTGTTTGATAGGAAACCAAAAGCCTAAAACTCCTAACAAATGCGGGGTGTGGAAAGAAATGATTACTACTGGAGGTATATGGAACCTTGGCTTATCGAGAAGACTCTATCAACATCAGATTGATGAGGTAACCATTTTACTTTCACTTGTTGAAAATGAGGTGACTGGCACTAACATAGATTCTATAGTTTGGTCGATAGACAAGAACGGTTTTTTTCGGTTAGATCAGCGTACTCTTTGTTTGAGAAGGAACATGAAATGGAGTTACCAAATCTTAGTATCTCGGTCGAGATCCACAGCCACATAAGGTGGGATTTTTCTTATGGCAAATGTATCATAAAAAAATGGCGACAATGGACACTCTTCGTAAAAAAGGAATGCAGATGGTTAACGGTTGTTTGCTTTGTCTCAAAACGGGGAATCGGCCTCTCATCGATGTTTCACTTGCCCAACGGTGTACCCAATATGGATTTATTTTAGATCTTTTGTTCAAACGGATTGGGTTATGCCTAACCGCATAGATCTAATTATCAAAGGGTGGAGGGTAAAACATCTTCCTTCTAAGGGAATGGTTTTATGGCAATTGCTTCCTAAGGCAATTACTTGGACAATATGGAACTCTCGAAACGACCTCATCTTCAATGGAGTGAACTTTGATGCACAACAAGTGATCAAAAAAGTGAAAGCTCAAGCTTTCTTTTGGTGTAAAAACAAGGTGGAATTGAATTGCGTTTCTTTAGAAATGATTGATTCTAATTGGGGACAATTTTTGTAACTTAATCCTCTCTTGAGATGGGGTAGGGGTCTTGTTTTATTTTGTCAGAATTTCTCTTTTCGGTGGTCTATTTGTATCCTCTCGGTTTTTTCCTACTTACTTCCTGTAAGCATTTTTAATCAAATTATTTTTGCTGTGGAAAAAAAAAAAAATACATACTATGTTCCGATTTGCATTATCTAGCCTCTTTCGGTCTTTCCATTCAAATCCTATTTTTCACGGTGTCTAAATATATTAACACCATTTTATTTAGAATATGTATAACATTTAAATCCAAACTTCTGATAGAGAAGAAAGAATGATTTTGGTAGGCGAAAATAGGAACCATACACGGATATGAATCAAAGGATGATTCACCATTGTCTTGTTTTCAACATGCGATCGGAATTCCAAAAGAAATAATTATGGTCCTTCGGATCAGACAATTTCTGATCTGCCAACGTTTATTTTTTTTAATAAGTGTCCCAATTTGATCTTCTCTGCCAGCGTTTATGGGTTAGAGTCTAATTTTAATTTGGAAAAGAAAAGAGAAGGGACGTAAAACACAAGTTGAGCCAACAAGAGTGCGCATTACTGCAACTTTTTCTTCCCCCAATTTATGCAACAATCCCTTACATTTATTTATTAAATGTCCCTCGACTTCCATCAAACTACATCTCTGATTTGGATCCCACAACACTTCGTAATGTGCGTCGAATGATTTTAAATAACACTCCCTCCGTCCCTAATTAGATGAGCTACTTGTAGTTTGCATAAATTTTAAGATAACGAGGAAAATTGAGTATATTTAAGTATTTTTTTACAATTATACCCTTATGGCAATAATTAGTAAAATTTAGAAATGATTTATCTTTTAAACTATATCACGTTTTTTTATAAACTTTATACCGTTGAAAAACATTTTAAAACACTTACGCAAGAATATAAACATGACTATCAAATTATACATATTTTTTATAGAAAAAATAGTCAATTAAAATGGTAGTTTTAGAAATATCCTTTTGGTTAGTGAAATAGCTCATCCATTTGTGGACAAAACTAAAAACCAAGTAGCTCATCTAATTAGGACTAAGGAGTACTTGCTAGTTGTAAACCACGATACAGTATTCATGTTCATCTAATTATTGCCTCATAGATTGATTGATACTTGCATAAAAACTAATGGAGAACCCAAATCAGAATGAAGATGCAGCATCTCCTACAAATGCTATATTGCAGCTACATATAAACATGTTACTCGTCCAAGATACTTGCAAGCAGCGTTACCAAAAATTTTCGGGTTAAAATTTAGTTATTAATTTCTAGGTTCCGACTTGGCTTGTATTTATTAATTTGTCAATTTGAATTCAATTTGGTTCAATTTTGTCAGTTTTGAATCCAACTTGGCTTGTCTTTAATTCAAACAACTAGACAAATCAATTTAAAGGAATAAAAAAGGGATATTTAACGTTTGGTACCCGATAAATGTCCAACACCTAGCTTTGGTACCTAACAATTGAAATGTTAAGGATTGGTACAGACATTGACCGTTAACTACCATTAAATATTTCATTTGACCAAATTATTTTTATTAATTCTAATTTTCATTAAAATATATAAAATTGCCTTGACGATTTTACCCTTCGCAAAAACCATCTCCTTCCTTTGTTCAGGCCTTTTGTCGAACATTTTTTGTGCATATTGCAAACTGAGAATGGATAATGCTCTGTAAGTATTTTACTTCTTCCTTGATAATTCTCCTTCCCTGCAATATATCAAAATGGGTAAGAACCATCAATTCTTATTCATCCAGGACACTAAAGATGATCCCAACCAACACCAAACATCAATAGCAGCAGCTAACTTCCTCCCCGACTTCTCGACTGCAATACGACCCAGAAATTTAACAATTTCATATTCAATGTCCTCTATTCATCACCGCGAATCAACAGTAATCCATTTCTTCTCTATCTTTCCGGACAAAACTTCGCCAAATCTTCCCATAGATTGCTGTAAACCCGAACCCAATCTCCGTGTTTCCCTAAATTTCTAAAAACTCTTCAAACCAAAGCAAAACGTCTCTCATACCTATATCTAGCCAGTGGAAAGGTTTAGTGCAGAACTGGTGGAACGACAAAATAGATCACTAACTTCCAGAATATTATCATAATGGAAGAAATTCGTTAGTCTTAAAAACAATTTCCCTTTCAAAACTCCTATGACAGCAAATGACAACAATTGTTGTAGTGATGAAGAAAACAAAGACCAAATTCAACCTGAAAAACTTGAATAATGTATAGATCCAACGAAATCCTTAGCTTAACTGAACAAATCCGGCAGAAATTACTTAAATCCCCTGTTCTATTCGGCAACCCCAGCTACTGTATCTCTAATTTAGTCTGGCATCGGCAAAGCCTGAGTGAATAATTAAAAGCAAAAGTTATGTTGGATCTTTTTTTAGGACCGTCGGATCAAGGGGCACTTTTGGGTCTTGAAAAATAAAAATTTCATTATAAAAGATAATCTTTAATTTGTTAAGTCAACGGTTTGACTTGACAGTCCTTAACAAATCTAGGTACCAACTGTTAATATTTCAAATATTGGGTACCAAAGCTAGGTGTTGGACATTTACTGGGTACCAACCGTTAAATAACCCAATAAAAAAGGAGACCGACATTACACAATCAATTACAATGGTCTGTTTTTTTTTCTTTATGTTTTTTGATGAACAATCAGACCACATTTCATTCAATCCAAAAAGGTGATTACATGATTGTTTACAAGAAAAAGAACATCAAAATAAAAGAAGATTAAAACCCAAATACAAATAAAGATACAAATTACTTGTAATTCGTGAAGAGAAAGAGAAAAATATCCCAAAGGTACCCAATTTTTGTATGAAAAGTAGAGAGAAAAGATGGTATAATCCTAATCAATTCCGACCATTTTGAATGTTTGTCTTCTATAACAAGAGATGCTCCAAAAGAAAGGAGTGCTTAGCCCTTAGCTTGTATATATGAACGAAAAACCCTGATGCCCTAAATCCCTTTTGTTGAAGTTCATGAACTCAAAGCGATGCCATGTTGAATCATCGATGTTCTCGATTCTAGAATAAGAAGCCATGAACCAACCAACAAAGATTAAACAAATCACCATCAAAGTGATGAAACAATCGCTCTCAAAGCGAAAAAAGAATCTCCCAAAAAGCGAAGATAACATCACCAAAACGGTGAAGAAATGTGTCAAAAGACACCATCATTTAAAAACTTATTCAATCAGAACATCTACTAAAGCGAAAGAAAAACAATAACCCTTTGGACCAGATCTGAGCAAGAAAGATGAAAGGACTTACTTTTTTAGAAGGGAAGAGAATTTTTTTTATAATGGTCTCTAATTTCACTACTATTAATTTAAAGAAGTTACATCGTGTTTATTTTTATTTTATATTTTTACTGGGCTCCAATCCCTTTTTGGATAACAACACCTATCCTATGAAAAAGGAAATCTCCAACAGTAACATTCTCATCATGACTAGACATGTAATTTCGCAGCCATTTCAAGAACTTCACCGTGTCACTCCCTAGCCCGCATAAGGTAGAAAAGTCAAGAACACCAAACCCCAGCCTCTGACTAGTACATTTCTCAAGGTACTTGGCCTTTTTTTCTTCAACTGCGCTATCAATTGCCCGACCAAGAAGAAAATTACGCTCCCAGTCACCCGTGAAGGGGGAGACACCCGTAACATCCAAACACATATCGTGGCCACTGTCCCAACCATACAGAAGGATATCAGCAGGACGTAAAGCAACTCCATTATCTGCAAGGAGCCCCAAATACATTTCCTTTCAAGCTGAAACACCCGCTCGATAACAAATGTCCGCAAAGGTGTCACGGGCAAGATCATACCTGTATTTGAGACCAAGTACTCCTTTATTGCAGTGTAAGGCATGATCCCCAAAAATATCCATACCTTTACCACAACTAGAACACAAATCACCATCCTCAAAAAGGGTAATCCCGAGCCTATAACACACCACAACAAGAAACTTTCTGTCCCCAATCGTTTGATTAAGCCCATTAATAGGAATTTCCAACAAATAATCTTGAGCGTGTTTGACTCTATTACTCTGCCAGAGAGCTGAATCACGCGCAGTCATAACGAAACTTTCTGGTCTTTTTTTTTTCTTTTTCGTTGTTGGTTTCAAAAACGAATTAATAGATTCCCAACTCCACAATCGGCGGAGTCCGAGAACGTGGAAAAGATATAATGTCACGCGTAATCTAAACTATCAATCTTTCTTCTCCTCTCAAAAAATGAGGTTAAGGTTTTCGCCACCATCTGCTGGTTTATCAGGAAAGCTAGATGTGATTTTTCGTTCAGGAAAATGCATCCAAAGGATGATCATGTTGCTTATAATATCAAACAAAATATGTGCTACTTTCACTACACGAAATCAAGGAATTTGTAACGTCAGAAACCGTTAATATCTATTTATTGTAACGATAAAAAAATATTGGAAATATGTCGTTATTATTAGTGTTACAATAATTTATCAAAAGTTAATACAATAAAATTTACTCCTCCGTCCCACTATTAATCGACATAGTAGTACAATTTAGAAATAATTTGTCTCTCAAACTATACCACGAATATTCGTAAATTCTATATCATTGAAAAATATTTTAAAACACCTACGTAACGAATATAAACATGAGTATCAAATGATATAAAATCAACTATTGATAGGACAAAATCTAAAAATAAATAGGTCAATTAATAGTGGGACGGAGGAAGTATTAAATAAAAATTTCATTGGGTGGAATAAATACACCAGTGGTTATCTAATCAGCACAAGATTAAACTGATGTGATTTTGTTGTAGCAGATAGCCGTTATTGCGCATATCGTAACGATTAGCCTATAAGAGTTCGGTGTAATAATTATTGTAACGATGACTTTGTGTAACAGTTGACTTCTTTCCACCTGTCCTTCCGTGTATGCTTTATTCATTGTAACATATCAGATATAACAGTTATCGTTACGATTCGAACCATGACAACTCAGCGTAACGGCTCCCATCCGCCATGTGCCAATTATTTCAATAATAACACATATAATATCTAACATGTAAAATAAATATGCCAAGCACAACACAACACGCTCTCAAGCACGCCACAACATGTCATGCCTTCATTTCTGGCACGACATGTAGCACGGCGGGCTCGCCTCTTAATGGTGTGTGATGGGTTGTGCCGACACATTTTACACTCGACTTGTTTCACTCTCTCGGGACCATCTTTTTCCTTGATTTCTCAGGAAATAAGGTAAATCCTTATTATTTGCAGTGATTGAAGTCTCTCACTCTCGATGCGGAAACAAACAAGGTACCTACGTATTCGTGGGGCACCGCCTTCCTTTATAGTGTGATGGACAATCTTTGCAAAGATTATAGGTGTAACGAAACACAAATTATGGGATGTGTTGCTCTTATCCAGATATCTTTTTGTTTCCATATAACAAATGTTTTTTTTTTTTTAACTTTTATATTGGTTTGTGTGTAATATAGTTCTTTTTTTCTTGTAGTCATGGGCTTACAACCATTTTAAATGCTTAAGGCCTTCTCGGGTAAGAAGTGGCCTCTAGAGAAACCTACAAGAGGAAGATACCCGAGGACCCAAACACAAGGCTAAAGAGAGCCTGAAATGTTCGACATGAGGAAAACATTGGATGCTTTGACAATCGATGATGTGATTTTTGATCCATATTTGAGATTTGATGAGGATGGAGAAGATGAAGTTGATGATAAAGTATTTTCTGATGTGGCTACCTATGTTAGACCTTTCATTCATCCAACTGGGTTCGTCATTTTAGATCCTTATAGAATGCTCCGTCAAATTGGTATTGTCCAAAAAAAGAATACGTGAAACCTCCCTTTTTCAACTGAGCATACGCAACTCCCGATTTACTGGAAAGAAGATCAAATCGATCGATCATTGGAATGCTCGCTCTGAACAAGTAAACCAAATGAGTAGAAGAGACCTTGAAGCTTCTCTTGGCTTTTCCGATGCAGATGAGAATTACATGAAATTGTATCAAGAGTGGTATCATCCTTATATGGAAAATTTGGATCCAAAAGCGAGGAAATACGTCAAGAAAGGAGAGTGTTCAACATCAAGGCCATCAAGGAATGATGACATTGATTGGAGGGAGATGATGATATGTATATACTACTAATTATCCTTATGTTTGAATATGTTTATGTATCTAATTATCTACGAATAATTACAGTTTATGCATTTGATATGAAAAAAATAGATTGAACGAGTTAATCCGGTGGTTGAGGACATGACCCGTAGCATTCATTCGTGTGAGAAGATGATGGTCCCTAAACAAGATGACTCTGGGTTCGAGTTAAAGGCATAATAAACCATGACAAAGGAGGTTTAGATGCTTATTAAGAGGACCGACCAAGGAGAAGTAAAAGGTCTAGGTATCCTTCTTCTAGCGAGGACTCTTGAACTCCCTCCAATGAGCATGTTCAATCAAATCAAGGAAAAGGTACTCGATATGGACGTGATGGAGGTAAAAAAAGGTGGATGTGGTCGAGGTACAAGGTCAAAGTGGTCGATGTGGACGTGGTGGAGGTAAAAAAACTACAATTCAATGTGGTCGAGGTCAAGGTAAAAAAGCTAAAGTTGTAGAAGAGGACAAAGATGACGAGAATTTGGATGAAACAACGCGATCACCCTCGGAGTCTAGATCGGTTGAGTAATCCAGTGACTGATTAATTCTCTTTGTAGTTCTTTTTAGTATTTTGCTTCATGGATTTTTTATCATCTATGATTCTATTTAGTATTTTCGTTGTTTAGCGATTTGGACGGAAGAATTTTATAACTTTGCATATATGAACGAATATTAGTATTTCCTTTGTACAAATCTAAGTACATGTACAATGCTGAGTATGTTCAATCAAAACAAGGAAAAGGTGCTTGAGATAGACGTGGTGGAGGTAAAAAAGGAGGTTGTAGTCGAGGTACAAGTGATAAAAGTGGCAAAGGTCCAAGTGGTCGAGGTGGACGTGATGAAGGTAAAAAAAACTACAGTCAAGGTGGTCGAGGTCAAGATAAAAAAGCTAAAGTTGTAGAAGAGGATAAAGAGGACGAGACAACGCGATCACCCTCGGAGTCTGGATCGGTCGAGGAATCCATTGAATGAATTCTCCTTGTAGTGGCTTTTTAGTATTTTGCTTCATGGATTTTTTTTATCATCTAAGACTTTGTCTATTTTGTATTTTCGTTGTTTAGCGATTTGGACAGAAGAATTTTTATAACTTTGCATATATGAATGAATGTTAGTATTTCCCTTTGTTTAAATCTAAGGACAATGATGAAAAAATCAACAAAATGGAAATTGTGAACATTATGGCTAGGTCATTTCTTTATAATACCTAGTCGTAAATACATATAATTGTATTATAAAAATAGACCCCATGTCATCAGATGAGTTTCCCAACCGTTAGAGTTGTTACACGGTTAGGAATCCTAGCCGCAATTAATTGTCTCTGAGTTTGTCAAAATAAAATGGCACCTAGCCTCGGCTAGAATCTCCTGGTCGTAAAAAAGGTAATGGATGGGTTTCCTAACCGTGCTTTTGTTGCGATTGTGAATGATATAGCCGTTTCTTCACTGATAACAAAAAAATAAATTGAATCCATATTACAGCTAGATATCCTGTCCGTATATTTGTTATACGATTAGGACTCCAAACCGCAAAACTGATATAAAGTAAGAACTCAGATTTACGGTCTGCATTCCGAACCGTAAACCAGACATAAAATAAAAACTCAGATTTACGACCTGGATTCCTAGACGTACATATGACATACCCCAAAACCCACAAAAGTTATACTTCTTTACTACGGCTTGGTCGACATACCAATTTCTAGCCGTACATACCAAAAATTTCCTAAATTTGTGCCACATCCTATCGGCTACTTTTTTGAATTTTGAAAATAGATCGGTTAGAAGAATGATTTATAGAAGGTTTTAGCTGTTCAACCACTTATTTATACTTGAAATAACTCCACCACCATACAACTACCCATTCCAAATCAGAATCACACCTTCTACATCAATAATCTCCACCAAAACCCCTACAACCTCAATGTAATGTACTCAAAGGATAAACCATACTTTAATTTGGATGATGACCTATATCTTTGTAAAAATTTAGTACTATATATGATATTAAAGGAGGAAAAGTGGTTTAGTCAGTCAATTGGAGTAAGGTTCTTGACAATTTCTGTACTGAAACAGGTAACACTAATAACCGTGATAGATTTGAATTGTATCTTCGATTTCTAGCCGTACGGAAAAAAGTGGAAGACTATATGGATTTACTTCGTATTTGCAAGCAACTTCGACTTAGAGGTGAGACTCATGATGAAGTCGTACCTCAAGCTAAGAAGGAATGGATAAAATGGAAAGGTTATAATTTCAACTTCGAAACTCAATACACCATCATCAAAGACTCCTTGATATATCTTAAGGGATGTTATTAAAACCATTTTGTTGTAATGAAGATCTAGTAAGTATGTAATGGGTTTTATTGTGGTCTAATTAATGAAAGTATTATTGCCTTTCAATCGTAGTATATATTCATGTTGAAACTCTAATTTCTCAATTTGCATATTCATTTACGGATGGAAAATTTGCCTTCAAAATGTGTTAACCTAGCCGTAATACAGACTCAGGTGATTGTGGACCAAAATAACGACCATAAGTTCTTCAGTTCCCATCCGTTATGCTCAGTCTAGACCGGGAGTTCATTAACTACCAACCGTATTTACCATTTTTTTTACGGCTGGTTCGACACATTATCCCAGCCGTAAAATCGGAGATTTTTCCCGAATTTTTAACAGATTCGAATCACTAAAATTGCTATTGGGAGTGGACTACAAGGTTATCCTGACTAACGTGACGAAGGGTTTTCATCATTTTCTTCAAAGTTTTTCAAAAAGATTCCACCGAAATCACCCTTCTCCTTCTTCAAAATCCATGAAAATCTTCCATTTTCGCAAAAACAAGGTTAATTATCTTAATTAGCACTAATCGAATTGAGGGTAGATTAGGTATTACAGAAAATATATTAGGATAAGGCATTCTATGTATTACTATTTCAGCCCCAAAAAAAACACCAGCGGTTCCACTTCCAAGCCTCAATGATGGAATTCTTCTTAGTAAGGTCGGTAATTGAGTAGCTGTTTTTGCCGCCCCACTATATCTGTACCCAAAAGAAATGTGTCGTAAATGGACACAAACGTAAGCACAAGTCAGCAGACACAACAAGGGCAGTTGGTTTTGTAGTCGTATGTTTGGATGGAAATGGGAGTTGTTGGTCCGAACACAAGCAAAGCAGCCACTCAATCCAACCGCACACGACCTTTTTTCTGTCTTCCCAAACGTGGGATAAACCTTTTCTCCCTCTTCTCTGTAAGGTGGGAGTAGTGTACCCATCAGAGTATGGTTGCTGAATACGACGTTATCAATTCTCTCATTCATTAATCAATCCCCAACAATTTCTGTGCTGAATGAGGAGCAGCAGCAGGAAGACGATGCCGGCGGTGGGTTGTGCTGCTGATGGTGGTGGTGGTGACTGGAAACCGCTTCAAAAATGGATGTTTTTTCAGCTTGATTTGTGAAGGAAATTGCAGATTTGGAAAGAAGAAATGGAGTCAATGAAAGTCTGTGCGAATGTTTTGTGTGTTAGTAATAGGAATGATACATCTACATCTTCTACATCTACGATCGAATGGAGAAAAGGATGGGATTTGCGATCTGGTGGCTCCGCCGTTCTCTGCCATAATTGCTGGTATTAATCCAATCTAATCCAAGCCCTCTTTTTTTTGATTTCGATTTGGTTGAATTGATTGTGTATAATTGGACCCTTTTTTGAAATTTATGAATCAAACCCACATTTCCTATTTTTAGATTTCCCTAAAAATACCACATTTGGTTGTTGATTTAAGGTCAAATTTGACATTTTTAATTCTATCATATAGATCCTGTCTGTAGGTTGTGTAGGGTGGGGGCTTAATGCCCCCCTATTACCTAGGGAGGGTGTCTTTTGAATGTCTGTTTTGTGTCTTTAATTATCAAAATGGTAATAGGACTGTCCTTGAGCAATTCAGCTGCAATTTCATTTTCATTGAAGGTGTTTGAGATGCTAAATCATGAAGATTTCACACAAATTGCTTAGTTTTTATGGTTCTTGGTTGGGTAATGCAATGCTTGCAGCTCCCAACTGCTCCATGGAAATTCCCAGCTGCAATTTCCTTATCCTTGAGCAGCTGTTGGTATTAGAGTTTTTCTGGTTAGATGTGTATGAGGCTAGGATGACAATGTTAACTGTACGCTAGTACTTTTATTGGTAGGGGAATGTGACAAGTGAAATGCAAGATTTTAGTTGTGGATTGAATTAACGTTTTCGTGTTGGTCGTCTTCATGATCCATATTCAGGTTTGCGTATGAACAATCAGTTTACTGTGAGGCATTTCACACTAAAGAATCGGGTTGGAGGGAATGCATTTCATGTGGTAAGGTGAGTGAGTTCATAGTCCCATAAGCTGTTGTTGTGTATCTTTATTGTGTTCTATTCGTTCTTAACATTCACTCCATACACTTAAGTGAACGTTAAACATTGCAGCGTCTTCATTGTGGATGTATTGCGTCGAAGTCTTTGTTTGAATTGCTTGATGATGGGGGTGTAGAGTGTATTAGCTGCACAAAGAATTTGAAATATTCCTCTGTAAGTTGAATTTTACTTAAAAATGTTACATTGCAACTCTGAGAATGGTGTTACAATTTTTCTGAATTGGGATGTTGTTGCATCACTTTTCTAATGACTGTGCTAATATATTGATCTCGCTCTCATACCTCGTCTTTTTCTTGGTGACTTATGCAGATGCAAAGTCATGAAAATCAGAATGGCTTTGCTACGACACTAATAAAGAATGCGGGAGAAATCAGATCTGCCTCCATTGAAGATAAAGTTGATGGTCCAAGCATTAATATGGGAAAACTATTGCAAATGGGAAAGAATATTGAGGTTGATGGCCAAATCAGCTTGCTTCAATCAGTAAGGAATGACTCAAATGGGCAAATCAAAAGAGAGCAAGTCCCTTTTGGGGAAGTCTGGTCCACAGGCTTTTCAAACTTAAATCAACTGCCGAATGGTTCATGTGAAATTATCAAACAAGTCAACGTTAAAGAAATGTTGGGTGTCAAGAATGCGGATGAGTCATTATCTCAGACTTGCTTGAGTATTAATCTCGGTGCTCCTTTAGGAAACACAAATCTTGCACTTACCCTTTCTGGTTCGGCTATTGAAGGAAGGGATCTTAGCACGTTCCCATCTTCTTATCCGCATGGGCAAAGATCCCGTAATCTCCTTCCCAGGCCCCCGAGGGTGGGACTAGCCATAGGTTCAGAGGGTATAAAGGATGTGGTTCCACAAGTACGTGTTGCAAGACCACCTGTTGAAGGACGGGGAAGAAACCAATTGCTTCCACGCTATTGGCCAAGGATTACTGAAGAAGAATTGCAGCAGATATCTGGAGAGTATCCTTAATTGTGTTAATTACCATTTAATATGCGTATAAAAAAAAATTACCATTTAATATGATCTCATGTCAGTTTAATTTATGTGCTCTTCGTATTACCCATTTATTGAACTGTGTGGTTCCCTTGACTGATATGTTTCAGTTCAAATTCCACAATTGTGCCTTTGTTTGAGAAAATTCTAAGTGCCAGTGATGCGGGTCGAATTGGTCGCTTAGTTCTCCCAAAAGCATGTGCGGAGGTGAGCGGTACCCAAACTTCCTTCATTCGGGCTTTCTATCCTTGATCTCCGTATTGTATTTTCTCTTTTGAGAGAAACCTTTCAGGGTTTTGTTTGGTTATAAATCTGTCAAAATCAACTATATCCAGGCGTATTTTCCTCCTATTTCTCAACCAGAAGGAGTTCCTATAAGGATTCAAGACGCGAAGGGAAAAGATTGGCTGTTTCAGTTCAGATTTTGGCCTAATAATAACAGCAGGATGTACGTCTTAGAAGGGGTGACACCTTGCATACAGTCCATGCAATTACAAGCTGGTGATACTGGTCTGTTACTTGTTCATTTTATTATCATCGATATATGAAAAAAATACATCAACTGTTTCTGTTCTTCCTAATTTAAACCTTCTATGCCACAGTAACATTTAGCCGCATAGATCCTGAAGGAAAACTTGTTATGGGGTTCCGTAAGGCATCAAACTCTGTGAATCTGCAGGTAATTTGCAATAATATCCGTGACTACAAACTTAACTGAGTTAGTTTTTTTCTCTTTCGGTTTACACTAACATATGTAATTAACATCTAACTATGGACTAAACAGGATAGTCAAATTGCTGCAATTGCTAATGGTGCACTTGGCAATGCCTCTTTCTTTCCGGATGTTATTGAGAACCTACCAATAGCAAGTGGTTACGGTGGCCTCCTCCAGTCACTGAAAGGGAGCACAGATCCCCACTTAAATGCCATGTCCGAACATATTCGTATTGGTGGCGATTTCAGCTGGCATAAAACTGAGAAGCAGGGGAAAAGATCAAATGAGGGAATGCAACTTCAGCATCTGCTGCTTCCAGAGAAGAAAAGGAGTCGTAATATCGGGTCTAAGAGCAAGAGGCTGCTAATAGATAGTGAAGCTGCACTGGAACTGAAACTTACATGGGAAGATGCACAGGATTTGCTCCGTCCACCCCCAAGCATAAAGCCTAGTATCGTCATTATCGAGGATCACGAGTTTGAAGAGTATGAAGTAAGACATTTTTGAAATTTTTCCTCAAATTATTCGGTGTCTTTGTTTATTCAAACTCCCATACTCTGTCATAAGATAATCTACGCGTCACTTCTAAATTATTATTCTTTATATTTTGTAATGCAGGAGCCCCCAGTTTTTGGAAAGAGGACTATTTTCACATCTGGGGCAGCTGGGTAAGAATTTCTATAAATGAGCAATAGTGTTTGGGTTAGAATAATATGCTTAGTACTTTAGTAGGCTATTATGTACGTTAAGATGAATATTTGTTCTTAGTCAATTGTCTTAGCATGAGGAGCTCTTAATTCAAAATAGTAGCTTTTCACTTATATCATGTACATCAGAGAAAGCAACGATGTCGGTGACTCGGTAATCATTTTTTATTTTATCAGGATTTTTTGGACGAAATCTGATCTGCTTAAACGGTACCATTTCTACATGAATATACCGTTGGCCAAGGTCATTTGACTAGGTAGTTTTTGACCTTTGAGATTTTATCGGCGAGACCCTTGTGTATGTGCAATAGTGTACCACAGACGGATTTATAGGGACAGTTTCTGCTACTCTTGATTCTAGTCATCCTCTGCTTATGGATGCCTGAGAATTTCTAGTGGAACATCATTTTATTTTTAAGGATTGATGTGTATTTTCCTCCTAAGGCTGCATGACATGAAATTTTTATTACAGGGTACAAGCTCAATGGGCCCAGTGTGACAATTGCAGTAAATGGCGAAGGTTGCCTATAGATGTTCTTGTGCCCTCGAAGTGGACATGTGCAGATAATGTTTGGGATACTAAAAGGTCAGTGACAGTATACTTCCCTGTTTTGTACAAAGTTTATCGCTGGGTTTAGTATTCTAGTAACGGGAATTTATTGCTATCTGAGTATAGTGTGACATTCAGACAGAGGAAACCAACTCAAACAAGCTTTTAATTGGAATTCCATTGTTGCAGGTGTACATGTTCTGGACCTGATGAATTAACTCTCAAGGAATTGGAACATCTTCTCAGACTTGATATGGGTACGAATACGATGCATCTTTATTCTTTTTGTAAGAAATGGTAGTTTATACGCTTCAATTGTATGAGGTTTAGAATATTTTTCGTTATTTGCCGTTTAACGTTGCTTTTAGTGCAGAATAATTTATAATGTGGATATAAGACTAGGGTTGGCAATAGTTGGATAAATGCATCATCCTAAATACTGGAAGTACCGATTAACATGAAATACTGTATGCTTGCCTTTAGGAATATCCTATTTACATCATTCATTAGGAAGGCTTTATGTACACTGTGAGTCGGTGCTTGTCTGCAAGGACATTTGTATCTCTGCTTTGCTGGAGTAAAACCACTAGTAGCTAAGTGCTGAAAAATCGTTTAGTCAACTGTCTGGAATACATCTCTGGGATTTGTATTAAGGCATTTATCTACCGCGGTGGCTGTATCCTTGTATTTGTTAAAAGTTTCTTCTTATCATGCATTATCTTTGGTTGTCCAGTAACTTTGGTAGTGAATCTCAATGATCCTTATCTTATGTTACTCGCCCTTCACTGAATGTCCTACAGAGTTTAAGATGCAGAGAATGTCAACAAGTGATAAGGACCGTCAAGAACATGAGCCTTCTGGCTTAGACACCTTAGCTACTGCTGCATTTCTTGGAAATAAGAATGGTGATGACAGTGCAGTTGCACCATCTGTCGCGACAACCACTAGACACCCAAGACATCGTCCTGGCTGCACATGCATTGTTTGCATCCAGCCGCCAAGCGGGAAGGGCCCCAAGCACAAACCTACATGCACATGCAACGTTTGTATGACCGTGAAGCGTAGGTTTAAAACTCTCATGTTGCGGAAAAAGAAACGACAGTCAGAGAAGGAAGCCGAAATTGCAGAGAGGAATAAGTGCAATGTGGAAAGTTCTAGGGATGAAATAGAAGTGGAAAGTTCATCGAGAGGCATAGTTTTTCCTGTCGATGTTTCAGAGAATCGTGAAGCCTGCCAAGCAAATGAATCGGAGTCAGCAAGCGAGAGTAGAACCCACATTGAGAAAGACTTGACTGAGAGTTTAAAGGGTGGTCAGCTCGACTTGAACTCTGATCCTGATCACCGCTCAGAAGTGTTGCAAGCTGTAGCTGCAGCAGCAGAAGGCATGTCCGAACGTGTGAGCATGGTCAGTCTGCTCCAGGAAGCGAGTCTTCCATTGGAAACCTATCTGAAGCAGAACGGGCTTCGGAGCTTGGTGCAGCACGAGCAGCTTCAAGCCAGCAGCCCAAACTCTAATGCTGTGTTGCCACAGGCAGCTAATGACGGTGAGAGTGATGAACAACCGCCACATGATGATCAGGACACCTGCATTGCCTCTGAGGTTCCTGAGCCAGAGAAAGGCGCCAATAAACGGGATGACATGCTTGATCCAGAAAAAAATGATTCATCGTAAGTCTTGGAAGTCTCTTTTCTTAGCCTGTAAATATATTCATCTAATCTGGGTGTCGCCTCTTATACGCAAATTTTTTTTTTTTTGTTGGAGTCGTCCTCATCCTCTAAGCCAGGATCTGACTAACGTAACCCACATTTCAGCATCCTTAATAGCTATCGTGAGAAACGTTAATCAGCTCCTGTCTTTGAGAAGATCTCTATCTACACCCACCTTTTTTCTTCTTTATTCCGGAAATGTTGTTTTATATGAGTAACTCTGGGAGTTAAGGGGTCTGTTTTTCGTTTTGATTAGTGTTTCTGTTTGTAAAGTATGTAAATTTGGCATGGTGAGTTTAGTCTGAACTCACCATTTACGGAACCAGCGAGGAATAGGAGATTTAACAATAAACCTATCAGGCTAGAGTGTGTGTATTTATTTGATTTTTCTTCTTCTTCCCATTCACTACCGTCTCTCCTATCCTGCAGAACCCTTTGGTCCTAAAAACATATTGAAAACTATTGTGTTGGGGCTATGCCGCTATAGGATGAGAACTTTGAGGGATGACATGAAAACAAAGTAGGGTCATTATGTAGTAAACTCAATAACTCCTCATCTTAAATTGTCCTCTGATTATTTGTGTAATTGTGTTGATTAACTAATTTAACTTAAGTATTATTGGTTTGGCTAGATTTGAAAATTAAGATTTTTTTTTTTTTTTTTTTTTTTTTTTTTTTTCTTTTTCTTCTTCGAATCTGAGTATGACCAACGGAAAAAATAGAACGAAAAATAAAATGAGGAGAAAAAGACTAGTAAGAAATACCATTAGGTCCTGGGAATAATATATTGGAGAGAGTCTAGTCCTGTTGACCCAGTCATGTGTCTATTTGGTCATTTTTGTGAAAATATATTATAGTTTGGTCCTAGAAAATATTGTTTGGTCCTAAGGTGATGTCATGGATGATGTAAATGTCATCTTGTAGTGGCACAAATACCCTTTTGGGACCATATATATATATATATATAGAAAGAAACCCAAGAAAATATCTTATTTCAGATTTACTTTCTCTCTCCTCCTATTTTCAGATCTAGTTTCTCTCTCCCCATTTTTTCTTTTTTTCTGTTGCTGCTCATGAAGACGATGAAGAATGACGAAATTTTTAGGTTTTTCTGCTGGTGTGTATGACGAAGAAGAAGAAAAACATTACTGCTGCTGTTGTTGACAAAGAAGAAGAAAAAGGTGAAGAAGAAAAAGACGAAGAAGAAGAAAACGATTTTTCTGCTGTTGTTGTTCACGAAGAAGAAGAAAAAGATATTTCTGCTGCTGTTGTTGACAAAGAAGAAGAAAAAGATGAAGAAGAAAAAGACGAAGATGAAGAAACACATTTTCTGCTGCTGTATATGACGAACAAGAAGAAAAAGACGAAGAAGAAAAAGAAAAAGATTTTTCTGCTGTTGTTTCTTAAGAGAACTTCATTCCTGGAATGAACTTCATTTCTGGAATGAAGTCTGTTTATTTTTTTCTTTTTTAGGTTTTTATATGGACTTCATTTCTGAAATGAAGTTTGTTTTTTTAGTTTTTATATGGACTTCATTTTCTGAATGAAGTCTGTTTTTTTAGGTTTTTATATGGACTTCATTTTATGGAATGAAGTCTGTTCTTTTTAGGTTTTTATATGGACTTCATTTCTGGAATGAAGTCTGTTTTTTTTAGGTTTTTATATGGACTTCATTTTCTGGAATGAAGTCTGTTTTTTTAGGTTTTTATATGGACTTCAAATCTGGAATGAACTGCTATAAGAAAATAAATAAAAATTAACACGGAAGGGTATTTTTGTTTGTTTTATATTTTTAAATAATTATGAACCAAACAGTAAAGGCGTTTAACCAAAGGACCAAACAGACATGGACCCACCTAAAAAAGGATCAAACGATATTTTTCCAAAAGACTAACTATAAAATAAATATGTTTTGCTATAAGGAGGAAGAAAAAATCTCATGGGAGGAAAACTAGTTCATTCAACGGTCCACATCAGTTAACCAAGAAAAGCTTCCTCTCATTAATTAGATTTTTTCTTCCTCCCTGTAGCAAATCCAACCACCGACATCATGGTTATTTTGTCATTACGTGGTAACTTTTCGGTAAGAACAAAAACAACTTTCATATATATAAGACAAATGTTATCCCCCACTGTTTCGCGGGAAGTTATCACGCTCAAGCGGATTCTTTACCGTTAGATAATCGAATCAACGGTTGGATTCACGTTCAGGAAAGGACCCACCACTTTCAGAAAAGGACTCACCATTTTCCCTAAAGGGTTCAAGGCTGTTGGTTCTGAGTTTTAGCGTGATCGAACGGCAAAAAAAGCCGCTTGAGCGGGATAGCTTCCCGCAAAACGGTGCGGGACAGCACTGCTCTATATATAATGCTGATGAGTTTGAATTCAACTGTTGTATAATCATCTAAAGATTTTATTTTTTTTCCTTATTATGATCAATGATCAACGGCTTAATTTAATTTTCATGCTTCAATAAAAAAGAATGTAAAGATTTTACTCTCTTAATTTCTGGAAAAGTGTTACTTTTATTTTTTTTCAATTTAGTCTATTTTTAGGTTAAAATGAAAAAGTGAAATTAATATTTTTCTAAAAACAAGTTATTTTACTTGGGAATCATTTGTTTCTTTGAATCAGAACGGCGGCAACTCGGGCTCCCTTTTCAAACCCCATCTAGATTGCCAATACCACGTGCATCATGCAGGTACATACATTGCTTTCTCTCAATGATTTACTTACCCCCATTCACCAAAGGTCCAAAACCAAAATATAATAATCAAAGAGGATCGACTAGACAAAGTTCAATCTTCATGAATTCATTGGTTTTTTTATTTCTCCATAACTCAATCAGCCATTACAATGCATCTTGATCGTTCTTTTGATCAAGAAAACGCAACAATTGAAAAAAAAAAATAAACCAAAAAAAAAGTGAAAATAAAGAATAAGATAATTTATCATTTTTGTGTTGACATGATCTTCAATTTTTTGAAAATTAAATAAATTGGAAAGGAAAAAAAAAAGTAAATAAGATAACTCATTTGATCTTATACATAATCAATTATTTATGTAAAATAATTAATAATATGTCTCAAGGTGCAGAGGAAACTGAACAGAAGAAGAAGAAAATTATCAAACAGTCGGGTAAAGGTGGATGGGCAGCCGTGGCTTGGCAAGAGCACAAAGTGGTTTGGCCAAGAACAGATCATGGCTGGACTCACTGAGTCCGATGGTCTCGCCTGGTGGTGCACTCCAGCTGAAACCTTGAAGAAGACGAGCCAATAACATCACCGTCATTGACGTCCCAAGTGGGATACCCATGCATCCACGCCGTCCGGTGCTAAAAGAAATGAAACGAAGGTCGTTCTCGACTAGCTCCACCACCTGTTCACCGGAACCATCCAAATGCCTCTCGGGTTTGAACTTGAGTGGTTCATCCCACACATTAGGATTACGGCCAAGTCCTGTACGGCTCAGGATTACCTGACTTCCCTTTGGGATGAAATATCCGGCCACAACTGCATCGTTTATCGCGACGTGTGGTAGGTTGAACGGCGCAATTGGGTGGAGACGGAATGCTTCTCTAGCGCATGACTTGACGAAATTTAGACGTGGAAAATCTGATTCTTGTACGAGTCTGTCTTTTCCGACGACCCTGTCGATTTCTTCTACGGCTTTTTGGAGTAGTTCAGGTTGGTTGATCATCTCTGCCAGTGCCCATTCAACTGCATTTGATGGATTGTCTACTGATGCATATATCAAATCCTACACACACAAAAAAAGAGACCATAATTAATTAAATCTATAATCGATAATTAAAACTATATACCTTTCTAAAAATAATAATTAAAACTATATGGACGATGGCCGTAGTAAAAAAATAATTAAAACTATTCATAATGATAATGATGAAATCTGTAAAATTGTTAAAGAAGTTAAAATGTTTCAATGAATTTTGGTCAAGAAAGTCAACTCATAGTGGAATGGTCAAAGTAAGCCTTGATGTTTGAATCTTCTCTATGTACGTGTTTGCATGGCCTAAAACATATACTATGATGAAGGATCTTACCGCTGACTGAGCTTTGATTTCATCGGTCGATAGGATAGGGTTCCCCTCGGCATCCTTGAGAGAAATGAGAACGTCAAGGAGATCCTGTGGTTCTTTCTTGTTGATGAATCTAGTACCATCTGCTGATCTCCATTGTTTGATTCTGTCTTCAATTATAGGATCATGATAACTGTTAACAATCTTTGAAGCTTTCTTCATGAGCTTTTCATGACCATCCAAATCTAACCATCTCAAACTAGGCATAAAATCTGCTACGCTGAATGCGTAGAGTAGAGATAGAACATTGAAGAGTGCTTGGACGTGTTCCTCTTCTTCGGCGCCAGGACCTCCATCTTTTCTTCCTTTACCAAAATACCTAATATTGAACATCAATTTTCTAATGACATTTCCACTATACATTCTTGAGGCTTTCCTTACATTCACAACTCCACCAACATCATCAGTAGTAATGGCGTTATCAATGCATTGGTTGTAGATGTATCGGACAAGGTTGTCGGCTTCTTCGGATCTCTTGTCGTGAAGCCATCTGAGTCTCAAAGGAGACATAAGTTCAGAAGCCACCACTCTTCTCATCTTCTTCCATTGATCTCCTAATGGTGCAACCGCAACTGATAAGAACCCACGGCTTGAATATTCAGTACCCATTGTGATGGGTCTTGACGCAAAGTTAGCATCTTGTTTTTTCAAAAACTCTCTAGCAATCTCAGGTGAAGTCACTGGAATTATATGGGTATTTCCAAGACGAACACTTAAAATATCGGTATTCATCTCCTTCATGAGTCTCTCTATCCATCGGAAAGCCGGCTTTTTGAGAAACAAGTCGGGAAGATTACCAATAATCGGCCACGAACCAGCTGGTCCCGGTGGTAGTGGAAGAGAGCTAGTTTTCTTTTGCTACTGCTTTTGGATTGCATTTGGATGAAAAATGCAAAAACGGATACTAGTAGTAGAAGCGCCGTGGTTGGGAAGGTAGAAGTGAGGAAAAGTGCACTGATTCCAGAGACAGCTATATCAGGAGCACTACCCCATCTTAGAGGCAAGAAAGTAGATGAGACCAAGCTACTAGTATTGTTCTTCATGATTGATAACCAAAATGATCTCCTAGTTGCAGATTCTTCCTGATCGACCTTTAGTATTAGCTAGTAGAAACTGTAAGCAAATAGCTAGTAGTATGTTTATGATCGAGGATTCTTCTCTGATATGTTAAGAGTTGGAATCAGTTGTGATTCCTAATTTGAGTTACTTGAGGAATGGGGTCTTATATACCCTTTAGAGATGGGCTTTTGTTGAATGGTGAATATTTGAATGGGGAGAGAGTTTGGTCGTGTTTGGTTTGGTTGTGAGGAATTTACTTACACGGACTTCACGTGAGAATACAAAGATATATATCTTATGTTTGCGGTTTGTGCCTTGTGGTTTTGTTTTGTTGTGTTATTTTCTTGGCATTTGGCTTAGAGGTCAGAAACAAAGGTTAAAGCACATGATTATTATATTTTTAATATAATCAGAGATTATTGGGATCTAAATAGTTTTAGGGCTTTTTTTTTTTAGGAAATCTAGAATTTGTCACAAACTTTGATAATTTCGTGACAATCTTGTCGGGAAAAAAAACCAAAATACTGACACGTACGCTTTTGAAGTTGTAGTAATTTAACTGACGATCTGATTTCAAAATTTACCAAACATTCTAATGTAATTTAAATTCACCTCAAAGTATGCTACTTACCTTTTAGAGAACTGTTAAATGACCCTGTTCCACAGTTTGTTTCTTCTCTTCAATTATTTAAATTAAAAAAAATCATGTCCCCAAATTCAAAAAATCATGTCCCCATATGCAACCAATGAGATCCAAAGATTTGCTCATTGTTAATTAATGGGTTAGACTGTTAGATGTTTATTTACAAAAGCCTTGTTAGGGTTTCGCACCCATTTTTCGAAAAAGTTGATTTGATTCTATTAGTCATTTTAGATTGTTTCTTCATTATGACAAGGAAATCATTCTGGCAAAGAGATCATCTGGGTATCAATCTTTTTTTTTTTAATTTTAATATATAAATTCCAAATGATAGGTGGGACTTGGGAGTTGAGGGATGGACATATGGTGATGAGATGATGGGGATTCGATCAATCGAGAGTATCCTTTGTCTTATGCCATGTTGGAATTAATGGGAGAACTTTTATAATGTTCTGGTGTTTGCAGCATGAAATCCGTGGGTTTGGAGAATCAGCGTAGAAATGATTTACCAATGTGCACATTGCACTAACTCTTGTACAACTGTAGTTGGGAGAGTTTCGCAATAATGTTAGGTAGATTAAATGTGGAGATACTGTTCCCACCTGTCGACTATATACTTTATATTAGTTTATGTACAATTGAAATACCAAACTCATGTTAATGGTTGCATGAGATACTATACAAAAATGTATGTACCAAAGTGTTTTCATATATTTATACCCATCACGTCATGTGACAGTGGCATATAAGTACTTGGGTCTGCTCTTTATCTGACAAAACATCAAGTTTTCGTTTTCCTTGACTAGTCCATGATCATGCAATCTCCATCTCTGGAATTTGCTATTTTTACAATGATATTATATATTTTCTGTAAGTAATAAGTAATGTAAGTAGTAGGTAATTAATAGCCAAATTAACCAAATCAGAGCATATACCTTTCATATGATCTCTGGAATCTAACATGAATTAATATAATACAGGTTATGAGCAAGTGCATGTGATCACGTACCGTCAACTAGCTTGTTGCATTAATACCCACATGTACGTAGTCTGTCACGTGCAATATCACAAGAGTTGTTAAAGGACAATAGTCCCACATCCACATCGCTAGAATCCGTTTGATTAACTTAAATATAATATGGAAGGGCCGTTTCACTCATTGCCAATTGGTTTTGAGTTGAATGCCCGCAAACTTTAATATGGTATCAGAGCTAAGCCCCAGATCCAGACCTGCGTACGCCGGGTGTAGGCCGAGTTACTGGCCGAAGTGTTTAACTGATTTTGTCACTTGTACACCCGGTTTAGTCACTCACTTGTACACCTATTACCGAGTGACTGGTTACTCACTTGTACACCTGTTACCTATTGACCGGTTACTTGTACGTAGGTCCACGTGGTAGGCTGTGTGACTGGCCTTACACGTGAGGGGGCGTGTGAAAGGGTCGAAGTGTTTAACCGATTTTGTTACTTGTACACCCGGGGTATAGGCCGATATTGGCCGAGTTACCCCCGATTTAGTCACTGACCTGTACACCTGTTACCGATTGACTGGTTACTCGTACGTAGGTCCACGTGGTAGGCCGAGTGACTGGCCTTACACGTGAAGGGGCGTGTGAAAGGACAATAGTTCCACATCGCTACAATCCGCTTAATTAACTTAAATATAATATGGAAGGGCCTTTTCACTCATTGCCAATTGGTTTTGAGTTGGATGCACTCCACGAAATCAGGGAATTTGTAACGACAAAAAAACGTTGGTATCTATATATTGTAACGTCAAAAAAACGTTGGAAAAGTGCCGTTATTATTAGTGTTACAATAATTTATCAACAATTGATTTCGTTACAATAAAATTTTATTAAATAACGGTTTCATTCGTTGGAATAAATACCCCAACGGTTATCTAGTTAGCACAAGATTTATGTGATGTCATTTTGTTGTAACGGATAGTCGTTATTGTGCAGATCGTAACGATTAGCCTGTAACAGTCCGGTGTAACAGATATTGTAACGACGACTTTGTGTGTAACGGTTGACTTATTGCCACCTGTCCTTCCTTGTAACAGCTATAACAACGATTTTAGTTGATTGTAACAGATAAGATTTAACAGTTATTGTAACAATTTAAAACCGTGATAGCTCAGTATAACGGCTTCTGCATGACACGTGTCAATCGTTTCTAACGTTTAAAGTAACGGGTTCAAACGTTGATGTTTGATTGCAACATTTTAGATATAACAGCTTGCTGTAATGATTCGATTCATAACAGTTGACTGTGACGTTTACCGTCTTCCACGTGTCTATCACTTGTAACATATAGACTAACGGCTTTAGACGTTGACAATTGTAATAGTAATGAATTTGCCAGGTGTGCTATTTACTAATAGATTTTATAACGTTGATTCGACCTTGGTAAAAAAAAATTTTCAAAAAAATAAAATAACATTTTTATATGTTATAAATAAGCTCTCATAATTGGACCATGCAATGCAATCCATTTCTAAAGCTGCAATACAATTAGTTTTTGAAGTTGCATTGCAATTCATTTCTGAACCTGCAATACTGAATCTTAAACCCATAATTCGTTTTTTATTCCACAATACATACATTATCATTCTAGCAGCATAAGGAATTCATTCATTCACAAATCCATACAACTTGAACCAAGGTTTGTCTCCTAATTCATTCACATACGCAAGTATATACGATTATCATTCTTACATTGAAAGAACTGCTTAAGCCTAAAAAAAAACATGGTTCTCTATATGGTTATAATCAAATGACAAGGGTTGTGTTTTTCAGTATATAAGTGTTGTTCTACATTATACCTTGGATGAAAAAAAGTTGTTCATGATCAGCCAAAAGAAGTCATCCTTTGACATCAGAGTAGCCTTAACCATCTCATGGCATCAACTATTGCCATCGATTCCAATATCTTGACAAAACAACAAACATAAACTCAAATTAGAAACAACTCTCATAGGAGAGAAAGATTCATTCAGTAATTTCGGCAATTCATTTACATGTTCATTGTCATTTTGCAATACATACATTCTCATTATAGACCAACCAATTGAACCGAGATTTGTCTCATCATTCATTTAGATGCCTAAGTATATGTGAGTGAAACAACTGCTTGAGGCAAAAAAAAAAAAACATACATGGTTCCCTATGTTATGTGTTTCAGCAGTTTCTAATATAAGCAAGTTTCTAATGCATTCATTCTCACTGTTTTTATATGGCAACCTAAGCATCAAAAGTTTATATTTGACAGAATTGTCACTGGGAATTTATATACATGGTTTCATATATATGTTAAATTAAGATGACAACAAAAAATGCACTGATATAGCAAGACTTTAATCACCAATTAATAGAAGTAGAGAAAAGAATGTCTCACTTGGTACAAGTTCTTTCCCTCGCTTGGTACAGCTTTGCAAGGTCAACACTGTCTTGCTTGTTTAACCAGCTTCATGATTGATCCCCACACAAAGTGACCGATCCTCTTCGTGTGTTCGCATCAATGAATTCTCGAAAAACAAAGATAATGGTACCATCACCAACCAAATTTTCGAAGTAATGCAAGAAACTCTAATGTGTCAAGAGTTTACCCACCAACCGGTGAAACACATACTCATAGGGATCACAATAGGTAAGGCAAACAAACCTGAGATTACAGTGACTTGTCGACTCTCTGCAGTAGCTATTCTCCAGCTTCAGGTGTTAGCATCAGTGAAACCTCACAAAACAAAAAGAGAATTGTAGCATGTAAGTGTATCAGCCGGAGGTAGCGAATGATAACTAAGAAAATAATAATTATAAAGGTTCAATCACCAGTAAAATTAGAGAGGAGAATGTTTTGATCTTCAGGTTAGCTGCATTTATCTCCTTCAATTACAACAAACTTAACGACCATAATATCTCCACTCCGAAAACTCGATGGCAGTAAGTTGTACCCTTTGGCATAAATCATGTAAAACACATACTTGAAAAGAATGAATAGATGTAGCTTGAAGAGATCATGATAGGTAATGTAACAAACCTGAGATTATAAGAACTTGCCAACTTTCTTCATAGTAGGTAATCTCCATCTTCAGGTGTTAGAATCCATGAAACCTTGCAAAAAAAATAATTATCGGTCAGATGCAATGCAAATGAATAAGCAAATGACATATTTGAAGAGATCATAATAGGTATGGGTAACAAACCTGAGATTAAAAAGGCGACCTGCGGTATCCCATGCTCATGGGATTTGCATATATGAAAGAAACACAAATGATAAACTTTTGTATCAACATTCTTGTCCAAACCAAATTTCCTGAAAACAGACAAAAAAAATGATATGAAATATCAGAAGAGGATACAAGGTTGCCCTTCTTCCCTCCTCCTTTACCTGGCTAGGGACCGCCATTTAAAATTGCGGAGTTAAAAGGGGGGGGGGGGGTAAAAGCAAGTAAATAAAAGACATACATATATAAAGATACACAAAGGAGTACAACCCGATACACTCGGAGAAGTGTATTTTTAAGAAATGTTTAAAGTGACAGAAAACTTTTAGGAACTTTTCTGTGGTACACTCTAGCTAGAGAGTGAAAAAAGACTCCACAAAATATAAGCAGCAGTATGTATATATTAGTGGTAAGGAAAGATGCACAAAAACCTATGTTTCAAATCGCTTAGTCTAGATCTTGCAGACCAACCAAACTTTGCGGGCAAGACTAAGAAGCTTTCGTGAGTTACACTCTAACTAAAGAGTGACTAAATCAAAATAACACAACAAAATATAAGCAGCAGATATGTATAAAAAGTAAGGAAAGCCGCACCAAAAGATAAGTTCCAAATCGTTAATCTACCGGTTGCAAGACCAACCGGTTTATGGTGCCACATTAAAAATCCACCTAAAATATAATCAGCCAATGTGCAGCATTTTTCCGGGCCTTGAGGAGCATCGGGTACATGATAGTGCACATCAAGAATACTCTCAATGCATACCTTCCTCTTGTCATGATTAACACTCACCCCATGACCAGATTTCTCCACGCAAGCCGGTAACCACATAAACTTTTGCGACTGTCTCCCTTGTTTTGTTAACAAGACGAACTTGAGGCTCTCCTTCAGCATGTATAGTATTAGCAGCAGCATCATGTTGAACGACCGGAGAATGGATGTTAGGGACTTGTGCTCTGCTTTGACAATTGGCATTGTCTAGTTGGTAACTGAAAACAACCTATAACCAAAACCAACCCATTCAATTCAGTAGTTGATTAAAAAAATTATAATCTCTAACTATAAAAATTAATGACGTAAATGAATTACAGATTGAATCTCACCTTTGAGAGAACACTTAACTTCTCTTGGATCCATCATGCCTTCATTACCAGCTGGAGTAAATGAATTGGCTTTTGCACTCACGACTATTGAAGAACCAAATTTTCCTTGTATTGCTTGCTTCTTGGTAACAGTCGATGAAAATCCTCGGCAATAACTACGATTATATTCATCACCAAAAACTTCATTAACTGGATCATTGGTAATATCTACAACAACCTCAAAACTAGCTTCGGATTCAGCCTTTCTCTTGTCTACGACAGCCTTCACTTTTTCCTGAAATCCAAAAGAACCAAACTGTAAACAATCAAATTTATTTGAACTCAGAACCACATATGATGGTCCAATACTCACATATGCTTCAACTGCACTTGGATGTACAACTTCATTTTTCCCTATATGAGCCAACATCCAGCTCTCACCACGGCACTCGATAACCCTACCTTATTTTTTGGCCTGTATAATCAATATGGTCAGTAAGGGTTGTCCAAATAAAATAGTTTGAGAATTTAATGTTAAGACCAATAGGTTAGAAATTACTTACAACTCTGTAGGATTTGTTGGCATGAGAGAGTCTACCAAAATAATGTCGAATCCTTATCTTCTGCTGGTTCTCAGCATATATAGCATATTTCTCCTGCATGCCAGGCTGGTACTCATTATGCACAAATCGTTTCCAAATGTCATCATTAACACCATAAGGGCATGTTGCATCCATCTCTTCGCGAGTCTCAAGCTTTTTCAGAATGTTAAGGAGTAACTCTAATTTGAATGAACGAAACTTCTGGGGAAATATTTTTTGGACAAATGGCCTGACAAGAGACTCATCATATGCGAAACAAAATTTGTCCTAAAATAACGAAGTATTTTTGTCAGCCATAAACAATAACTAGGTAGTTGGTCTATAAACACTTGTATGTATAAGTATAGAAAACCATAAAATGAAATGCATAGGAGATAATAAGTTACCATGAGCAGGTTCCAGACTTGGTCCTTGAAGGCTGCAGGAATGAGCCTCCGGTCTTTGTAGTCAATTGGACAGTGAACTCGAATGAGTTCCCCTGCACGAGTTGCAAACTTTGATGCATATTCGCCAAATGGTCTTCCACATTCATCTATTTCCACCAAGAGTCTGGATGGAATTTGTGTCTCCTCCAAGTCAGAATCAGATTGAGTTTCATCATGAGATAGAGAAGCTTCATGAGATAGAGAACCATTTTCATAATCACCATGAGATGGAGTACTACGAACATCAGATGCAGAACCAGTTTCATTGGTAGACACAACATGATCTGAAGAGTGAGAATCCTGACTTGACAACATCTTCATACCAAACAAATCAAACAACAAACAACATATTAAGCATTTGAACTAAAATGAGAGCAAACCTAGCAGTGAACAAAAATACAAAGCCCCAAATTCTGGTTGAAATCTATAGAAGGAGATTACAACCAACAAAGGTATAATTTTAATGTAATAAGAACAACCTATTAAGAAAATCTTCATAACCATGTATAAACCCTGAGTTTGGTTGTAATCTATGGAAAGAGATGACAACCAAATACCAAGAATTGCAAAGCAGTAAACAACAACATACAAGTAAATCTATGAAGGAGATACCAACCAACAAAAAAGAAACCCTAATTTGAAATAAATTTCAAAAGTAAAAGCTACATCGATTACCTCTGGAGAATAAATGAGGTACAGAGATGTATGCGAGGTAAGAGGTACGAAAGAAGAAAGGGGTATAAGTGAGAATCGTGAAGGAGGATGGTGAGAATGAAGGGAAAGAAATTAAGATCTTCATCTCCCTCTGTTTATAGAGAAGGATTAGATTTGAAATCTGAAAATTTGAGAAGGGGGGAAATGAAATTTGAGAGGGACTAAGAAAAGGTTTCTTAAATTTGAGAGGGAATTAGAAAAGGTTTCTCGAATTTGAGAGGGAATTGAAATCTAAAAGATATATCAGAGTGAGGATTTGAGAGGGAAAGAAATTTGAGACCCAAAATTGAAACCTTACTTTTTCCGACAAGAGAGAAGAGTACAATAATAGAGGAGATATTTGCTTTTCTCTCAAAATATCTAGGTCAAAGGCATCCGGATCGAGGTAAAGTTGGTCAAAATTGTGGTTAAGGTGATCAAATTTGTGGTCAAGTTAGTCAATTTTGTGGTCAAGTTGGTCAAAATTGTGGTCAAACACATAATCGGAAACAAAACAAGGCATACTAAGTTTGCAAGATTACCATATACAGACCCAATGTTCTCTTCCAGGTGAAGTTGAGATGTCAAATATATCATATTCAATGAAACTGTAACCTATTATTGAACTCAGGTTGCACGATTACCATATACAGACCCAATGTTCTCGTTCATGTGAGGTTTGAGATGTCAAATATATCAGATTGGATGAAAATTCAACCTAATGTTGAACTCAGGTTGCAATATTACCATATACAGACCCAATGTTCTCGGCCAAGTGAGGTTTGAAATGTCAAATATATCAGATTCGATGAAACTGCAACCTATTATTGAACTCAGGTTGCAAGATTACCATATACAAACCCGATGTTCTCGTCCAGGTGAGGTTTGAGATGTCAAATATATCAGATTGGATGAAACCGCAACCAAATATTGAACTCTGGTTGCAAGATTACCATATACAGACCCAATGTTCTCGTCTAGGTGAGGTTTGAAATGTCAAATATATCAGATTGGATGAAACCGCAACCTAATATTGAACTCAGGTTGCAAGATTACCATATACAGACCTAATGTTCTCGTCCAGGTGAGGTTTGAAATGTCAAATATATCGATTGGATCCAAATCGCAACCTAATATTAAACTCAGGTTGCAAGATTACCATATACAGACCCAATGTTTTCGTCCAGGTGAGGTTTGAAATGTCAAATATATCAGATTGGATGAAACTGCAACCTATTATTGAACTCAGGTTGCACGATTACCATATATAAACCCAATGTTCTCGTCCAGGTGAGGTTTGAAATGTCAAATATATCATATTGAATGAAACTGTTAAACTCATGATTAGCTAACGACTCCACTGTTTTAGCCAAATCGCTAAGCATAAATTACATTTAATCAAGTAAAATCATAAAAGGTAGCCTGGGATTCAAATCCACATGGATGGAAAGTTGAAACTTGAATTTAACATCCATAGAAAGTTGAAACTTGAAAATTAGTTGAAAGGGTTGGTATTATAATGTTAGCATCACCTTCTTTTTTTTTTAATCTTCGCACGCGCGTGGCTGAGTGACTATAAACTTGACATCTAGCTAGCAACAGTGTGCATCCGTGGCATGGAAGTTATCTTTATCCAGGTTCTATGTGCACCGTGAGTACAAATTTAACATTTGCAACACACAATATGTCATGCATGTACTTGACTTTAGTTTTGGTTGGACAAAGTTGAAGTTGTACAAGTAAAATCCAAGGAACAATTAACAGTCAAACCCAACTATATCATCAGCAACTACTGCAACAAGCAATTACAGTCAAATTCTACTAGCCAACCAATATATACTACTGCCCAATTTGATCAGGATGTTGAACTCACGTGGGTCATCCCACGTGATATACATTTTTTATTTTTATTTTTTTTACCATATATAGATGAGGAGGGATCCCCTCACACTTTTATTATCACACTATCTCACATGTTGCGCGTCATTTTTGCGAAAAAAAACCAAACCGTAACGGATTTGAAGCTAATATTTTGGGGATATGTTCCTCTTACCAAGTTCTACATACCTACCAAAAATGAGCGTATTCCGAAACATATAACACCACCATCTACTACTTTGAAAATGAACCGTTGAAAATTAACGGATTTCTGGCCGTCGAAATTAAGACCGGTAGATTGTGAGGTTTTATATTTCGGAATGTACTCATTTTTGGTAGGCATGTAGACCTTGGTAAGAGGAATATATCCCCAAAATATTAGCTTCAAATCCGTTACGGTTTGATTTTTATTCGCAAAAATGACGCCCAACGTGTGAGATAGTGTGATGATAAAAGTGTGAGGGGATCCTTCCTCTAGATAGATTTGGCGGTATATATTGGGAAATGTCTATCACCGGCTATGTCCAACTGTGATATATTCTGTGATTCTGGTGTGCATGATCATCAATAACAGCAAACAGAATCATAGATACCGTATATATGATGATATTCCTGCCAGCAAGCCAACAGTATAATTAGGCAGTGCCAGTTGCAGCGCCGCAGAATCTTGGAAATCTGCTGCAGATTTGTTTTGAAGTATTTAATATATTCTTATTGCTGTTATAAGATCTGGTGTATATTTGACGTTATTGCTGTTAATATAGTTGATTCCCGAAATCACTACCAGGAGATCAAACTTCAAAGCGCATAAGACAATTAAAGCACTCAAATTTAGAGCACAAAATCTATATTTCAGAACTGTTTTTTCCTTTTCCGATTGAGTATGTCGAATCGGCGCATTAAATATTAGTAAAATTGAAACTTGTACCAAAGCCGTGTCTCCAAGTATTTTTTTTTTTTTTTTTTTTTTTAATATCTTACTATTTTATTCTCGGATAAATATTATTACATGAAATTAGTTGGAAGCCTAACAAGCTAAGCTCCAACGACATACGACTACATTAATTGAACAGGTTGCTGTATTAACCTACCAGCGAGCCTTATGGGTAATCTAGCCAAGGGAGCCGAAACGGCGGGAGGGGGCTGAGATTGTGTCACAAGGGGGGCAAGCTAACACTACCTTCCATGTTAATTCCTGCAATATTACGCCATTGGGGACTTGAACTTGGGACCTTCTAGAGCGCATTAAACTTTGAGGAACGGGGATGACCAGCTGAGCTAGGGCCCGTTCTTATAAGTACGGGCATTATAAACTATTTTTTTTTTTTTTTTTTTCTTGGAAATTGAATGTGATAATTGGCATATAAGTACTCTTTCGTCGGATATTTGTAGGGAAAATGGGTCGTACGCCAAAAAAAATTATATTTATTCAAATATACCCTAATCTTTCATATTTATTCTAATATCTTATGTTTTCTGCTTTCCTATTTATTTTTTATCTCTCCAATTTTAAATTAATCGCGAAAAAGGTTTTAACTTCTAAAATAGTTTATACTTTCGATAAATGTTCGAAAGATCTACAAAATAAGATCCATTATTGATATGAATTCGGGAAAAAATTTAATTTGAAACCAGATCGAGGGTACATTATGCACCTAGGTACAACTTGGCCAAAAATTATTTCATCATAATGAACTCAGGTGAAACCTGACCAAAACATATTTCCTATAAGAATATGCATATGCATTGTGCACTCGGGTGCAACCAGGCCAAAACTTATTTCTCATAAGAATACGCATTATACACTCAGGTGCATTGTATGTACTTCGTGGATAATTCTATGTTTATCCTATTAATATTTTTTTTTGTTTTTTTTTTGGTAACACGAGTTTATCCTGGTAATCACCTGCAATACATTACACACAACCAAATTCATTAGTTCATGATCTCGAGCAATAAATCTACCACCATTATCATCACATTCAGCCTTAAAACATCAACCGTAAACAAGTACGTACAAAATAAGAAGAAAAAAAGAAACAACAAAAAATTCAAAAAGATATACATTATGTTCTCGGGTACAACCCGACCAATAAATAATTTTCTATCAAAATAGGCATTATGTACTCAAGTGCATCTTATGTATTTTTTGAATAAATCTTGGTTTAGAAAAATAATCACCTGCAATACATTATAGAAAAAATTGGTCAAATATCCCTAAACCAACAATGCATGGGTGAGAAAGACATGTAAAATTTGATACTGTTCAAATGGACGGGAATAAAAAAGATGCTTTTCAATTAACCATTTTGGGTAATCTGCCCAGAAAAATGTAAATAAGCAATACATTTTAGCCTAAAATGCCCTTTAAAAATACTACAAATCTACTTATGAATAGTAAACACGCAACTCACGTTCTTTTTCAAATACAACCATACTGAGTACATTTCAGCCATGCACTTGTAGTTCCCGCCTGCAACTGCATTCATACACAAACAACATCTGCAACTAACATTAAACACCATCTCATCCTTGCACTTGTAGTTCCAAGCCAAACTGGACTCTAATTCAGCTTCAACTAACATTAAACACCAGAGTATCCCTGCATCGTTCAGCTCAACTGCAACCACTTGAGCCATCGTCTCAGACCAACCAGTACAGCTTCACAACCAAGCTGCTGCAAACAACCACATTCACTTTCTTGTTTACCTGAGTCAATTAGCATCAATAGTACACTCAATTACCAGTTCTCCATATTGTCTTTGAGTACTGAGCTAATAGTTCATAATGCAACTGCTACAACAGAACCTAATTTGTCAAGGCAATCATCAAAGGCAATACGACTAGTTGGTCTATAAGGATGTGCTGAGACAGAGGGCACACGCCCAACATCATCCTGTAACAAACCCTTCTTAATTTAATAAAAGCCACGAACGTAATAACTCAAATTTTTAAAGTTCACACTGAGCAAGAAAGTAGTATCCCACATGGAAAGTAGAGCAAAACAATATGAAGATAACAACCCAGCAAAAAAACATCATGAAACGCCAAAAAGATACTTGGTGAGGAAGGTCGTTTCACACCCTTCAAACAAACACTGGTTTATTGAACCAAAGAAAGGGATACTAAGTACTATCATAACAAATGAGACATTTTCATGTCCAACAACAGTCCACCTACTTCCACGACCACCATTACTTCATTTCCAACAACAACAGAAACTTCTACACAAGTGTTTATGGGTGAAAATCGTTTCAGCTGATTTCGGTAATTTCGGTAGGTGAGTGAGAAACTGGTTCAAACTCTAAACAAATGTGCCGCACGTGAGCACTTTATGGATTCTAGAGATCAAATCCATACAAGTCCGGCCTAAACCAAGAAATGGCCGTTCAGGACTTGCTTCGGTCACAAAGTGGAGGAGAAGGGTTGATTTGGGGGAGGGAAGCAAAGAAAGGTGTTGAGGAGAGTAGTATCTCGACTTGTACGGAAAGTGAAAGCTTAGGAAGCTTGCAAGAGATGAAAGCTTTTGGGAGAGCTTGCAAAGTTGCCTTCGAGAGTGTAGTATTTTTCTCCCCACCGAGACTTGTTGTCCGGTGGAAATAGTAAGAACTATTTATACAAGTCGAGATTGAAACGTACCCTGCCTCATGAAGGAAGAGAGTAAAGGGTGAAATAATGGGAGGAGGTGGTAACATGTTTAATGGGTGAAAACATTTTTCACCATTATTTCCTCTTTTATTTGACCGCTTTATTCCTTTTCACGCTTTCTTAATGTGAGCGTAGTGTACGTATGTCTTTGTGACCGCCAAACCAAAACCCCTAAAGAAGCATCCCGGTTTGTGTTGATGTCTCGAGTGTTGGTTGCATCTTGAGTGCAAGTGGCGCCGCTAGTGGCGCGTGTGGCATGTGCCATTGGCATGTGCGGAATGCCTTGGTGGTAGGTTGCACGGTTTGCAAGTTAGGCTACCAAATGTGTGTTTGACATGTGCCAATGGCATGTGCGAATGCCTTGGTGGTAGGTTGCACGGTTTGCAAGTTAGGCTACCAGCGTGTGTGTTTGGCATGTGCCAATGGCATGTGCGGAATGCCTTGGTGGTAGGTTGCACGGTTGCAAGTTAGACTACCAAATGTGTGTTTGGCATGTGCCAACGGCATGTGCGAAATGCCTTGGTGGTAGGTTGCACGGTTTGCAAGTTAGGCTACCAGCGTGTGTGTTTGGCATGTGCCAATGGCATGTTCCAATGGCATGTGCCAATGGCATGTGCGGAATGCCTTGGTGGTAGGTTGCACGGTTTGCAAGTTAGGCTACCAGCGTGTGAGTTTGGCATGTGCGGCCATGTTGACCTAGTTGCAAGTCTTTCAAGCCTAGGGCGCTATATTTGGCGTGGGCCAAAGGTAAAGCGGCTTGGAAATATGGCTTGCGACACGTGTTGGCATGTGCCAATGGCACGTGCGGCCATGTTGACCTAATTGCAAGTCTTGCAAGCCTAGGGCGCTATATTTGGCGTGGACCAAAGGCATAGCGACTTGGAAATATGGCTTGCGATACGTGTTGGCATGTGCCAATGGCACGTACGGCCATGTTGACCTAGTTGCAAGTCTTGCAAGCCTAGGGCGCTATATTTGACGTGGGCCAAAGGCATAGCGGCTTGGAAATATGGCTTGCGACACGTGTTGGCATGTGCCAATGGCACGTGCGGCCATGTTGACCTTATTGCAAGTCTTGCAAGCCTAGGGCGCTATATTTGGCGTGGGCCAAAGGCATAGCGACTTGGAAATATGGCTTGCGATACGTGTTGGCATGTGCCAATGGCACGTACGGCCATGTTGACCTAGTTGCAAGTCTTGCAAGCCTAGGGCGCTATATTTGGCGTGGGCCAAAGGCATAGCGGCTTGGAAATATGGCTTGCGACACGTGTTGGCATGTGCCAATGGCACGTGCGGCCATGTTGACCTAGTTGCAAGTCTTGCAAGCCTAGGGCGCTATATTTGGCGTGGGCCAAAGGCATAGCGGCTTGGAAAAATGGCTTGCGACACGTGTTGGCATGTGCCAATGGCACGTGCGGCCATGTTGACCTAGTTGCAAGTCTTGCAAGCCTAGGGCGCTATATTTGGCGTGGGCCAAAGGCATAGCGGCTTGGAAATATGGCTTGCGACACGTGTTGGCATGTGCCAATGGCACGTGCGGCCATGTTGACCTAGTTGCAAGTCTTGCAAGCCTAGGGCGCTATATTTGGCGTGGGCCAAAGGCATAGCGGCTTGGAAATATGGCTTGCGACACGTGTTGGCATGTGCCAATGGCACGTACGACCATGTTGACCTAGTTGCAAGTCCTGCAAGCCTAGGGCGCTATATTTGGCGTGGGCCAAAGGCATAGAGGCTTGGAAATATGGCTTGCGACACGTGTTGACATGTGCCAATGGCACGTGCGGCCATGTTAACCTAGTTGCAAGTCTTACAAGCCTAGGGCGCTATATTTGGCGTGGGCCAAAGGCATAACGGCTTGGAAATATGGCTTGCGACACGTGTTGGCATGTGCCAATGGCACGTGCGGCCATGTTGACCTAGTTGCAAGTCTTGCAAGCCTAGGGCGCTATATTTGGCGTGGGCCAAAGGCATAGCGACTTGGAAATATGGCTTGCGATACGTGTTGGCATGTGCCAATGGCACGTACGGCCATGTTGACCTAGTTGCAAGTCTTGCAAGCCTAGGGCGCTATATTTGGCTTGGGCCAAAGGCATAACGGCTTGGAAATTTGGCATTGATGCCATGGTGCGCATGGTGCGGCTTGGTTTGGCATTGTTGCCATGGTGCGCAGTATGCGGCTTGGTTTGGCATTGTTGCCATGGTGCGCAGTATGCGGCTTGGTTTGGCATTGCTTTGCCATGGTGCGCGAGGTGCGCGCTTGGTTTGGCATTGTTGCCATGGTGCGCAAAGATGCGGCTTGGTTTGGCATTGTTGCCATGGTGCGCGGGTGCGGCTTGGTTTGGCATTGCGCCATGGTGCGCGAGGTGCGGCTTGGTTTGGCATTGTTGCCATGGTGCGCAAATGTGCGGCTTGGTTTTGGAATTAGGGTTACGTGTTTGAAAACCCTAATCTGGTATTTTGAAAAATACCCCTATTAATTATTTACACCTGGTTAAATGCTCTTAGTTAATGTGTTGCGGGTAACACTAGGTCATGGGGTTTTACGATTTTACCCCTTGTCTAAAAACCACCATCAACATTAAGTCCACTGCTTAGCTCGGAACAGGGGCTTTGTTGCGAGGTAAGCATAAGATGGTGACAAACTAATAACAGAAAACCGTAAAGAAAATTGAAGGAGGCTTGTCTGACCTTTTATAAATAGGATTTGGAATCCTTGCCTCTGGTAGTTTTGCACAAGTCGGGAGGTGGCACACCAGTGGGCCGTGCGGCAGGCGACGTTGGGAAGTTGGCGTGAGTTGGGAAACTGAATGGGCTAGCTGGTGGGACCACGCAAAGTGTAGGAGCCGTGCGTGCTGCGGGCAGTTGGCGCAATTGGTGGGGCCGGCAGCTTGGGCGACGTTGTGTGTTGGCATGAGTTGGGAAGGCGAGTGTGCTTTAGGCTTGGGGGACCGGCGCAAAGTGTGGAAGTCTTGCGTGCTTGCAGGCGTGACTTGTGCGAACATTGGGAGGTCTGCGCAATTGGTGGGGCCGGTGCAACTTGGAAGCCGTGCTTGCAGGCGTACCTTATGTAAATAAAGAGGGAGCAGACGTTTCTTCAGACAGCAAAGTTTCCTTATTTTGCTTTTCTTTACGTGCGGCTTCCATTAGGGCATCATCCATGCCAAAAATCTGGAAGCATTATGTCTTTCATTGCTCCCTTTCCCTTTTTAAGGTTCCGTATTCATATCCAACGCGAATGTATCGTCTCCCTTGTTTGAGAAGGGGTTCTTCCTGTTGATTCCCCTTTTCCTTTGCTTTGCCGGCGCGTTTTCTTCTTCTTATTGTTCACACCATCCTCTTTTTATATGTGTGTAAACAGGACGGAATTTGATCATCTTTCCATTTCTTGCAGTGCATGATGGGATCTTCCAGAGACGGTCGTGCTTTTAACCTTTTGGAAAAGGACTTCAGAATCGGTGGAGATCGATCTTCTTCTCTTGAGGAGGTATTGGTTGGGGTTGAATCTTTGTTCCATGAAGCTAACGAAATTATTAAGGACCTCCCTTCCATCTATCCTCACGAAGAACAGGTGCATGTTCGGACTCTCTTGGGTTCAGTGGACGCGGAGGAGAATGCCATGATTCTTGATTTTGATGTGAATGAATCAAAAAAACTTTCTTCGAAGTGTCGATGAGAAAACTTTCGAAGGAGTATATGATAGAAGCGAGACAGCCTTTGAAGTTGATGTCAAAGGTGTTATTGATGATACCGGAGGGGTCATGGTGGCGTATGCTGGAATAGTTGTCGGGGAGGACACTGCTGCTGCTGTGGCTGCTTCGGGATGGGATGTTGAGGTTGCCGCTGCTAAAACCGCTGAATGGAACCTTTGTTGCCCGAAGGATTGCTGGGGGAAATTCTTGAAGATAGCTTTGCCCGAAGGGACTTGCGCTCCATCCTTCGAGGGCTAGTTCCTCCTTTTGTTTTTCTGTTAGATGCTTAGTTCCCTGATGTTTTTCCTTCCTTTTTTTTTTGTAAACACATCTTTCCCTTCTTCTTCATCAGTAAACCTTTTGCTTCATATATATATATATATATTTGAAAGGGGTTGTGGTATGATGGCTCTGCAATGGTTTTCTCGGGTTCTTCGATGTATTTCTCAGATATCTCAAGGATTCGCTCGGAAGAGATATATTTATTTATTTATTTATTTTTTGACAAAAGGGGAGATCTTCAGGGAAAAATACAAACGGTGTATTCATCCCTGGGAAGTACAAATATTAAGAGGAATGATTCAAAGGAAGTACTGAAAAGGGGAGTGATTGGGAAATACAACATTTTAGGGATTGGATTCCTTGAGCCATCGCGAGTGAACTATCACGCCTTCAGGTGTGTCGGTATTGATGAGCTTGCAATATCCTCCCAAAAGGGTATTCGCAACCAGGTACAGCTCGCTTTCACCTTCCTCGGGCAAATCAGTCTTTACTGTCATCCTCCCAACTTGAAACGAGCTTTCCTTAACCGCTACATCTCCGATTGAAAACGGGTTCAGACGTCGTGTAACCATTTGAGCCTCGGCTTCGTTGGTTTTGCTAGAAGCTTCCAAGCTTCTTGCAAAGTGTTCGAATGGTCCAGCTCTCCCATTCACATTTTTTGACAGCGTTCGTGCTTTGTTGCGCCGAGTCCCCATGACAGAATGGGGAAGAAAAGGCCGGTTGCGAGAAAAGGTTGCTCGGTCGAGACTTACTTGCATTTGAAAATCATGGGCTAGCGCCAACGGGTCCTCCCCGGACGCTGGGTTCCTTTAATAGCTCGTTGATGTGATAAACCGTGGGACGATTTGTTGGGAATCCCTTCGGGCAGGGATGTCGGCAGGGGTGTACGTCCAGTTTTGCTTTGTTGTCGAGCACCCATAAGCGTCCAAAAATCATGTCATGATCTAGTTCTTTGACAATGTGGAACTTGTTGTGCGTTATAGCGCCTCCCATCTCGATCTCCAGGTTGATGTAGCCATGCGCGTTCAAAGCCTCTCCTCTCAAGCTCTTAATCATAGACGGGAAATAGGTAGCGTCTTGTTTTGTAAATCCGGCTGCCTTTAGTGTCTTGAAAGTGATGATGTTGTGGTCGGAGGTCGTGTCGATAAGCGTGTCGTCAAATTCATTACCTCTTAAACGGGACGTGGTCGCCAGTCCCCGTTCTCGCTCGCTTGTTTGGGAAGCTTGGGCCCTTGGCGTGGATTCTGAGGGGAGAAAAAGCCGTTTGCTGGATACAACACGATTGAGAGCTGCGAAAATATCTTGGCGCTGAACCTTGGAAAGATAGAGAATTTCGCATACATGTCGCATCATGGATTGTACGAGTCTCGTGCACGAGTCCCCTGAGGAACCGCAATTTCTTATTAGGAGTGGGTCTCGATGCACTCTTTCGTCTCCTAGTTGGAGTTCTCCCGCTTCTATCCTTTCTTTGAAAATATGCTTTAGTCTCATTTGCAATCGTTAGTCGGGTGGTGAACGAACTCGTGGTAATGGCAGTATTTGGGGTTTGCCATCTCGGCCTCGGTTGGTGGACGTCCGAGCGGTGGCAATCCGATGACATCATCTTGAACCCGAGCTTCTAGGAGGTCAATCACCTCCTCGATGGGGAATGGGAAATCAAGGACATTTCCTTCGGCCTCACGATGCTGCACAGGAGTTTTAGTGGCGATCTTCCGTTGCGAGCTCCCGTTGCGCCGGTGCTTCACGTTTCGGCTGGTGGCTCGTAGTTGCGGCTTTCCTTTTTCCTCTTTCGTTCACTATGTTCACGGAGGATGAGCCGGCATTAAATTGCTTGCGATGAGGCGCCTACTCCCGCGAGTTTCACGTGCGTCTTCGATTCGAGTTGGCCTAGTCCTTTCCGGTAATCTTTGGTGCTGTTGTTGCGGATCGTCCGCGGCCTCATGGAGTTCGGAGAATGTTTGGAAACGCAAGTTTTCTAGCAGACGCGTAGATCGGGACCATACCGTTGATGCATGCGTTTACCAATTGTTGCTCGGTCACGTTTGGGTCGTGACAATCGAGTGCTTGAACCACCGAACCTTTTGACGAAATCATTCGGATGTTCGTTATCCCACTGATACATTCTCCCGAGGTCTGAAAAGGTAACTTGTTCAGACACGAAGAAATACTTCCTGTAAAACGCGGTGACCATGCTACTCCAGTTAAGGCTGCACAGGAACCGGACCGGAACCGAAAAACTGGACTAGAACCGATAAAATATGACCGAACCGACCGAACCGACAAGGCGGTACAGGGAACGGGACGATAAATAAGAACCGGTTGTATATGAGTACAGGGACCGGTTCCATCAACAGTCCCGGAGTGTACCGGACCAAGGTACCTGTTTAATCTCAACCATTGATTCGATCTCTAAAAATGAATCTTAGCCTTACAATTTAGGTGTTGTCATAGAAATTATAAGATAGTTCCTATCTGTTTCTAGGTTGTTCTTTTCATTTTTTTCTTCCGTTGAATGTTAGAGAGAAAAACTAAGAAGATGTGAATCTTCAGTATGATAACACAAACAAGAAGGTGTGGATCCTCGTAGTAGTAGTAGTGCTAATGGAATTAGGTCAAAGGTAATTCCCTTTTTTTATGTATAAACTTTTGGTTTTCATCTCTCTTATCTTCCTGTTAAGTATTAATAATTAAGATGGGAGTTCTGATGATGATTATTTTGTGTATGATTATCCTAAGAAGATTACGAGGAACGATCGAGGAGAAGTGTATGTTATGATTATCCTAATAAGAAGATTAAGACGATTACTTTGTGTATGTTAATTTCCTTTTTAATTTCAATTTTTCTTGCTTTGATTTTGACTCTAAAACTTCTAAATTTTAGATTTTTGGTTATAATTGGGGGTAATTGAAATTGGGTATTCGTTGAATCAAAATTGATCGAAGGATGATTGAGAGATGGTGGTGGAATAGGGTTTCGAGTTGATGCTTGAGTTGTTGATGGTGATGAATTTTGGTCCTAGAGGCGGCAATAGTGGATTAAACTGAGCCGGGTGTAATCCCTATGATGAACTTGTAAACTGGAGCCATTATACTTGAGGCTAAGAACCTTTTTTTTTTTTTTTTTTTTTTTTTTTTTTGTTTCGGTCTTCACTCACCGTAGTCCGTATCTTTACTTCATCTCCGTGTCAAAATATACGATGGAGTTTTTCTTTCCTTCTTCTGTCCAAGTATGGGTCAAAACCCCGACTCTGGGACTTGAACCGGACCCGATCACCTGAGGTACTGGTACAACACTGTGCACAAGTCAGTACCGGTCCTCAAAAGGAGGTACCGGTCAACACCAAGTCACGGGTGGACCGGTTCCATAAGAGAACCGGGCCGTCTGACCATGTGCGGCCTTAACTCCGAGTTGGGAATGCTGTTCGGTGGGATGATGTTGTACCATGTATACGCCCTTCCTAGTGATTTTGAAAATTCCCTTAAACGAAGAACGTGATTATATTCATATTCACCCAAGGATTCTAGGAAACGAGAAACATGTTCGCGTGCATTACCGGTACCATCGTACAGGGTAAATTGAGGGGGAGAGTACCCCCTTGGGAGAGGGATTCTCTGTATTTCGGATGGGTAAGGGGGTTGATGATGATGTACATCGAACCCATCATGCTTGATTCGGTCGCGTAGGAGCTGTTCCAAATCTTTTCTCGTGACGAAGTTTGGTGGTTGATTTCTCTCCAACGGGACTCTAGTGCGAGTTTCTTCATCCGTGGAGGCGTGCCTGTAGCCGAGGTGCCGGCGTCGGGGGTTGTTGGAGATGCTTCTAGGCGTCGGGGTTGTTGCGACTCACGGGGTAGTCGCTCTGTCGGGGTTTTGAGAAAGGTGAGCACCTCCTTTTGTGTTGAAACTATGTCCTGCCTGGGCTCGAGAGCGTCTCCTGTCGTTTCATCAAATCGGTGATGGTGACGTAAGGGCGACTCCCTCTGGTCCCTCCGGTCTCTCGTCCCGTCGGCGGGGTAATTGGAGTTTTAGTTGTCGGAGGCGCCATGCTGGAAGAAGCATTCGGGGTCGCGGTGGCGGCCCTAGCTGGGTGACTGGGGCGTGACACCCGAAGAGATATTCTCGTTGCCGTGATTAGAGGGTTGTGCGAGACGCTAGAGGAGGCACGGCTGCCCCGGTGATAGGCGGTGTTACACTTAAGGGAGTGCATTCGATGTTGCTTTGTTGTCACCGGTGAAGTAACAACGTTATGGGGAGAGACGCCAACATCGGGGATGCGTTCGCGCTGATGTTCTCGGCAACCCGCTCCAGATCCGAGTTCCACCATGTTGGGATTCGACGTTCGGAAAACAAAATCGTGGAGTTGGAGTTGGTATTGTAGCCGATAGATCAATCCTCCCGCCTGTGTCGCCAATTGTTTATGGGTGAAAATCGTTTATAATTGATTTCGGTAATTTCGGTAGGTGAGTGAGAAACCTGGTTCAAACCCTAAACAAATGTGCTTTGCACGTGAGCACTTTATGGATTCGAGAGATCAATCGTGCAAGTCCGGCCTAAACCAAGAAATGGCCGTTCCAGGACTTGCTTCGGTCACAAAGTGGAGGAGAAGGGTTGATTTGGGGAGGGAAGCAAAGAAAGGTGTTGAGGAGAGTAGTATCTCGACTTGTATCGAAAAGTGAAAGCTTAGGAAGCTTGCAAGAGATGAAAGCTTTTTGGGAGAGCTTGCAAAGTTGCCTTTCGAGAGTGTAGTATTTTTCTCCTGACCGAGACTTGTTGTCTGGTGGAAATAGGTAAGACCTATTTATACAAGTCGAGATTGAAACGTACCCTGGCCTCATGAAGGAAGAGAGTAAAGGGTGAAATAATGGGAGGAGGTGGTAACCGCATGTTTAATGGGTGAAAACATTTTTCACCATTATTTCCTCTTTTATTTGACCGCTTTATTCCTTTTCACGCTTTCTTAATGTGAGCGTAGTGTACGCTGCATGCTGTGACCGCCAAACCAAAACCCTAAAGAAGCATCCCCGGTTGTGTTGATGTCTCGAGTGTTGGTTGCATCTTGAGTGCAAGTGGCGCCGCTAGTGGCGCGTGTGGCATGTGCGGAATGCCTTGGTGGTAGGTTGCACAGTTTGCAAGTTAGCCTACCAGCGTGTGTGTTTGACATGTGCCAATGGCATGTGCGGAATGCCTTGGTGGTAGGTTGCACGGTTTGCAAGTTAGGCTACCAGCGTGTGTGTTTGGCATGTGCCAATGGCATGTACGGAATGCCTTGGTGGTAGGTTGCACAGTTTGCAAGTTAGACTACCAGCGTGTATGTTTGGCATGTGCCAATGGCATGTGCGGAATGCCTTGGTGGTAGGTTGCACGGTTTGCAAGTTAGGCTACCAACGTGTGTGTTTGGCATGTGCCAATGGCATGTGCGGAATGCCTTGGTGGTAGGTTGTACGGTTTGCAAGTTAGGCTACCAAATGTGAGTTTGGCATGTGCCAATGGCATGTGCGGCCATGTTGACCTAGTTGCAAGTCTTGCAAGCCTAGGGCGCTATATTTGGCGTGGGCCAAAGGCATAGCGGCTTGGAAATATGGCTCGCGACACGTGTTGGCATGTGCCAATGGCACGTGCGGCCATGTTGACCTAGTTGCAAGTCTTGCAAGCCTAGGGCGCTATATTTGGCGTGGGCCAAAGGCATAGTGACTTGGAAATATGGCTTGCGATACGTGTTGGCATGTGCCAATGGCACGTACGGCCATGTTGACCTAGTTGCAAGTCTTGCAAGCCTAGGGCGCTATATTTGGCGTGGGCCAAAGGCATAGCGGCTTGGAAATATGGCTTGCGACACGTGTTGGCTCGTGCCAATGGCACGTGCGGCCATGTTGACCTAGTTGCAAGTCTTGCAAGCCTAGGGCGCTATATTTGGCGTGGGCCAAAGGCATAGCGACTTGGGAATATGGCTTGCGATACGTGTTGGCATGTGCCAATGGCACGTAGGGCCATGTTGACCTAGTTGCAAGTCTTGCAAGCCTAGGGCGCTATATTTGGCGTGGGCCAAAGGCATAACGGCTTGGAAATATGGCTTGCGACACGTGTTGACATGTGCCAATGGCTCGTGCGGCCATGTTGACCTAGTTGCAAGTCTTGCAAGCCTAGGGCGCTATATTTGGCGTGGGCCAAAGGCATACGGCTTGGAAATATGGCTTGCGACACGTGTTGGCATGTGCCAATGGCACGTGCGGCCATGTTGACCTAGTTGCAAGTCTTGCAAGCCTAGGGCGCTATATTTGGCGTGGGCCAAAGGCATAACGGCTTGGAAATATGGCTTGCGACACGTGTTGACATGTGCCAATGGCACGTGCGGCCATGTTGACCTAGTTGCAAGTCTTGCAAGCCTAGGGCGCTATATTTGGCGTGGGCCAAAGGCATAGCGGCTTGGAAATATGGCTTGCGACACGTGTTGGCATGTGCCAATGGCACGTGCGGCCATGTTGACCTAGTTGCAAGTCTTGCAATCCTAGGGCGCTATATTTGGCGTGGGCCAAAGGCATAGCGACTTAGAAATATGGCTTGCGATACGTGTTGGCATGTGCCAATGGCACGTACGGCCATGTTGACCTAGTTGCAAGTCTTGCAAGCCTAGGGCGCTATATTTGGCGTGGGCCAAAGGCATAGCGGCTTGGAAATTTGGCATTGATGCCATGGTGCGCGCAGGTGCGGCTTGGTTTGGCACTCGTTGCCATGGTGCGCTGGTGCGGCTTGGTTTGGCATTGCTGCCATGGTGCGCAGAGATGCGGCTTGGTTTGGCATTGTTGCCATGGTGCGCGATATGCGGCTTGGTTTGGCATTGTTGCCATGGTGCGCGTATGCGGCTTGGTTTGGCATTGTTTGCCATGGTGCGCAGTGGTGCGGCTTGGTTTGGCATTGCTTTGCCATGGTGCGCGAGGGTGCGGCTTGGTTTGGCATTGTTGCCATGGTTCGCAAAAGATGCGGCTTGGTTTGGCATTGTTGCCATGGTGCGCAGGGTGCGGCTTGGTTTGGCATTGCTTGCCATGGTGCGCAGGGTGCAGCTTTGGTTTGGCATTGTTGCCATGGTGCGCGTGGTGCGGCTTGGTTTGGCATTGTCGCCATGGTGCGCGTGGTGCGTCTTGGTTTGGCATTGTTGCCATGGTGCGAGCAGCGGCTTGGTTTTGGAATTAGGTTTAGTGTTGAAAACCTAATCTGGGTATTTTGAAAAAATACCCTATTAATTATTTACACCTGGGTTAAATGCTCTTAGTTAATGTGTTGCGGGTAACACTAGGTCATGGGGTTTTACGATTTTACCCCTTGTCAAAAAACCACCATCAACAACAAGATATAACAAAAATTTATTACTCTAAAGCACCGTCATCCATCTCAAACAATCCATACCACATGAAGTTGCAATCTAAACAATTTAAATCATCCTAATTATCTCGAAGAGTTAGTAGAGAAGCAATTTTAATCATTCATTTATACACATTGCCTACAACTACTAATACAATATTATTAATATTCTCCTGTTGTTCCCTAGTTTGCAGAAGTACCTAGTTTCATTTGCAGAAGTACCTAGTTTCATCGTGCATATTGTGACAAATATCTAGGTATATCGCAGTTTAAAACTAGATGAAACTGATTTCATCTTGCATATTCTGATGAAAATACAGTTATATCATAGTATACAACTAGATGAAATTGGTTACCTCCTGCATATATTGAAGAAAATACAATTATATTATTGTCTATAACTAGATGAAATTGGTTTCATCCCGAGTATTCCCCGACGAAATTAAGGTATATCAATATGTAAGTTATATGAAACTGGTTTCATCATGCATATTTTAACAAAAATACAGTTATATCAAAGTCTACAAATAGATGAATTTGGTTTCTACCTGAGTATTCTGAGGAAAATTAAGGTATATCAGTTTATAAACTGTATGAAACTAGTTTCATCCTGTATATTTTGACGAAAATACACTTATATTACAGTCTACAACTAGATGAAATTGGTTTCACCCTGTGTATTCTAAAAAAAAAAAAAAAAAAAAATGAAACAACTTTCATCCTTCCCACCATATGCAACCCAAAAAAACCAGTTTCATCCATGTTAAAGCTTTGATGAAAACAATTTCAACTCAATCCAAAACCGGATGAAACCAGTTTCATACAAACACAATTCAATCAATTTCAATCTAGATTTTACATAAGCTTAACCTAGATGAAACTAGTTACATACAAACAAAATTCAATGAATTTTAAACTGGATTTTACAAAAGTTAAACCAATATGAAACCAGTTTAATCCAAACCAATTTTAATAATGTTTTAAGCTAGATTTACACAGGCAAATCGAATTCGTTCATAAAATAGAATTAAAAAAAAATTAGGGTTAGGAGACTTACGTGTTCAAGGATTATCAAGAACTTATCCATATTTCGATTTCCCATTTTGTGAATTGGACGATTTATAACCTAATTTAGCTTTCCGGAATTATGAGATGATGATGAAATGGAGAAAAATTAACGAAATTAAGGCATTCAAATTTGATGGTGCGGGAAGATGGTGGTGTTGTTTATAGTTTTTTTAGATGTTGCTGGTGGTGGTTTTAGTTATTGTTGATGTGGTGGTGGCTGTGATTACAGTTAATTATGGTGGTGGTGGTGGTGATTGTAGTTAATGGTGTGAAGAAATAGAAAATCAAGATGGTGGAGAATAGAAGATGTCAACGATGGCAGCAGTGGTTTCGATGGGTTTTGGAGATGGATGGGTTTCAGAGATGGCGGAGAAAAGTGGAGATTATTTCGAGTTTCTTTGTGATGTGTAGAAGAAAGAAGAATCAGAGTATAATGGTCAGTTTCAAATTAACTTATTTTCCCGTCCATTTGACCCAGACAAAATCTTACTCATCCATATTAACCTGGTTTTGAGTGTTTCTGGACAAATGACTCATTTTCAGTACATTATACACTCCCGAAATCACTATTTGTACATAGTGGTAACTGAATTTTACTTCATGCCTTCGTAAAGTTCAATCCATCAACTTAGATACCCTAATCAAATATCCCACTAATTAGACAAGGTTAGGATACTTAACCACTCCCAAGAAATTCACTTTTGTAATCCACTCTTTATGCCATGGTAAATGACAAAAAGAAAGACTTTGATAAATGACAAAAAAACCCGTTTTTTTTCTTTCCAAAAGAGCCTGCCAAGTATATAATATTAATTCCGTCACGATAAAAATCAAGAATTTACCGATAAAAGTCATTGAAACATGATGAAGTTGATGAAACGGGAATTACATCAAATAGTAAGAGTTGTTTCCGGGGAAAGGACTTAAGATAGGGTGATACTGAGGCACGTATTGTTCCGATTCTAAAATTCCAAAAGCGATATTTTGTACTTTTGGAAATGGTATTATATTTTTTTACCCTTCACGTTAGATTTTTTGCAATGATTTTGGTCAGACGAGGACTCATAGTCCAGTTAACTGCATATTGTTGACCAGTCAAGGATGGGAGATCACTCCCACTGTACACAATCGAAAAGTGTATTGTTGACCGTTGACTGGGTAGTGTTGACCAGTGAAAATGAGTCCAGATGACTAGTTAATATTTCGAACTCGCTACTAGAGCACTTCAAAAAATGTTCTTATTGCATTCACCATGCAGTCTTGTACGTCATATTTCAGGGACATAGGCGATACTTTGACGGTCAGTTTTTGCCCTTTTGATGATCATACCTACTATGAAATTTTTGTGTACGCTGGGGTATTATACAGAATATTTCAGCTTTTTCTAAGTGCTTTTGCGGCAAAAATCTCTAATACTAACAACCAATTTCTTATCCTCTAACATCATCGCTAAAGTCTAAAGATCACCATTACATTTGTGTTTTTAATCTTAACAACACCTTTGTAACCATAACCAAACCTACCTCCCCCAATCATTAAACTTCTACTAAACCCACCTTCACCAACCATAATATGTATTTTTCCACCTTCATCTGTCAATTGTTGGATTGAATTGTAATTACTTTAATTAGGCCGACCGACCAGAGGGCTCGAAGGGAGGGAGTCCCGTTTTATGGCCACTTTTTTGTAAATTGAAACCTCACGTAAATTTGTAATTTCATAAAAAGATTTTGGTAGTGCGCACTTGATAATACCAAAATATCCCTCCATTTTAGTCCAATTACTTATATATCATTTTCTTTAGGGGTAAAATTGGCAATAAAACTTTAATATAACATATCTAAAAATCTGTGCCTTAGAATTTTACAAATTTTATCTCATTGGAAAGGTTATAAAAATGTACGCAATGAGTACAAACAACAATATTAAATTTAGAGTTTTTACGAAAAATTCGGAGGTAATTACCATTTTAGGCAAAATTCGGAGGTAATTGCTAGGATACATAATACTTTATGTAGCCATATTTCGGTTTATGCATCTAACTAATTTTCCGTTGCAATTAATAAAATGATGTACTCCCTCGCCGTGAAAGTGATACTTTACTTTAGGCATTGTTTTCGAAAATTCAATGCATAGCCATATTATGTAGCCATATTTTGGTATATTCGTTATGCAAACCAACACAAAGGATGCATAACATATTATGCAAGATATTTTTGGTTTATGTATCGACTAATTTTCCGTCTCAGAAAAGTGATACTTTCACCCGTTCCAAGAAAATAGTTACTTTCACCTTTTCGAGTTTTTCTCGCCGTAAAAGTGATCACTTTATCAATTTGGCCTATTATTAGGCAAAGTGAAACTATGAAAATATCGCTTCCCTGAAACGAACGTAGTATATGCCTACCGGCGGAAATTGTTATTTGTTTTGTTTTCTTCGGTCGGCTCTCCCCACCGTGGCAACGGTGTTCTAGTTATCTTCTTTTGACTATAACAAAGATAAAAAAACCTAATGGTTAATAAGAGACAGGGGTATTTTGGTCAGTGGTGGATAAAGTTTTGAGCCTAATAGTAATACCCAACTTAGGATATTAAAACCACATTTTTTATACTCTATGATACGAGAACAATATCCAACTTTACTTGTCTTATAAACCCATAAATTCAAATACAAGGGTTAATTAACCTTTGTATACTTATCTCATTAAAACAAGGAATTCGATGTTATCTATGATAAGTGCATGATCAAACCCAACCATATATGATGTTATCTATGATGTTACCCTATGATGTTCCTCAACAAGAGTACTGTTTTCGTCCTTTTCGACCTGAAAACTAAACTTGGTGAGTGTTAGCTGCCACATAATATCTCATACATGTACTTGACTTAGTTTTGGTTGGACAAAGTTAACTCTGTACGATACAAGTAAAATCAAAACAGAGAATAATTAACAGTCAAAACCTCCATTTTCAGCAGCAACAACTACAACAGACAAGAGTCAAAAACAAACTCAAAACACGAGACCGACCAGACCAATAGTTGCAAAACTCGACATGGAGTGCAAACCCACGTGGTTCATCCCACGTGAGAATAACCACCAATACATTTTTGGAAATGACAGACCATGTCACTTGCCAGACTTATCTTATCTTCACCCATTCTACATGTCCAATGTGACATGCAGTAGATTTTGTGCGTGATCCAGTTTCGGAAAGGCCAAACAAAATCTTAGATTTCGTATATAATGTAACTTTAGAAGTGGCAGTTGCAGCAGTATCTCTTAGCTGCTGCTGATTTATTTTGGAGTATCTAATGTGTACTTTACTACCTGCTCCGCTAGAATGTGCATGCTCTCTGTTGTTGCTGTTAGTTAGATCAACAAAAGATGGTCCTGCAAGAAAAGAATAAGACAACCAAAAAAACATTGAGATCGTGAGCAGTGTGTTTATGCATAAATTTCATAACTGCTTTTTCCATTTCCAAAGAGAAAGTGTAATTTGTGATTAAATAAGAAAGAGTTACAAACTTCCTACGATGGTGATTCATGCTATGGTGAATGTATCATCACTTTTTTCCCAAATGAGCATAGCGTGTGCTGTTTCCCCCTCTCAGAGCATCATCCACTGTGTCAATTTGTTTTGTTTTGTTTTGTTTTGGTAAGGGTGGGCAATTGAATGAGCAATTAATTTGGTAAAAACTAAAAACCAGATGGGAATCTTTCATATTCCAAACATCATGGTGATGCGCAGTAATCCCCGAGCAGGCATATTATGACCATTGAGCGGCCATACCTGTAATATTAGTCGTTGGATGATAATACCTATACTTCACTACCTGCTCCGCGTGATCCAAAATGTGCATGCTCTGTTCTTGCTGTTAGTTAGATCAACAAAAGATGGTCCAGCAAGAACAGAATAAGACAATCAAAAAAACAAGTAATTCGATGTTATCTATGATAAGTGCATGATAAACCCCAACCATATATGATGTTACCCTCATATTCCTCAACAAGAGTACTGTTTTCTTCCTTTTCGACCTTAACACTAAACTTGGTGATTGTTAGCTGCCACATAATATGTGTCATGCATGTACTTGACTTAGTTTTGGTTGGACAAAGTTGAAGCTTTTGCATTGACTCTGTACGATACAAGTAAAATCAACACAAAATTGGTCAAAAAGACCAAAATCAACAATTTCTGGGTGAAAAAGACACTTAGGTTTTGATATCAAGTTTAAATAAATTAAAAATTAAAAAGATATCATAAATGGACAAAATTTAAAATAGGCAGATGTAAACCGCTTCATCCTGTCCATTTTCAAATATTTTTTCTTATTTTTTATTTTACACAGATGCATCCAGCCATCCTTGCTATATTTTAAGTATAAGCCAGGATGAAATCCAGTTTCATCCTTGCTTTTTTTTTTGGCTATTTCACCCGTACTTTTTTTTACTCGTCCATTTGAACCGTGTTTTAAATTTTTTTTGGACAAATGACCCATTTTCTCTAAAATCAAAACATAGAATAATTAACAGTCAAAACCTCCATTTTCAGCAGCAACAACTACAACAGACAAGAGTCAAAAACAAACTCAAAACACGAGACCGACAAGACCAATAGTTTCCAAATTCGACATGGAGTGCAAACCCACGTGGTTCATCCCACGTGAGAATAACCGCCTATACATTTTTGGAAATGAAACCATGTCACTACCGCATGACAGACTTATTTTCACCCATCTACAATAGATGGTCAATGTGACATACAGTAGATTTTGTGCGTGATCCAGTTTAGGAATTAAGGCCAAACAAAATCTTAGATTTCGTGTATAGTGTAACTTTAGAAGTGGAAGTTGCAGCAGTATCTCTTAGCTGCTGCTGATTTGTTTTGGAGTATCTAATGTGTACTTCACTACCTGCTCCGCGTGATCCAAAATGTGCATGCTCTGTTCTCTCTGTTGGTTAGATCAACAAAAGATGGTTCAGCAAGAAAAGAGTAAGACAATCAAAAAAACATTGAGATCGTGAGCAGTGTGTTTATACATTTTTTTTTTTTTTTGCTCGGTAAATAAAAAGATATATTAAGAAGAAGGCAAAATTTACACAGCTGCGACGCAGCTAAGCCACCAAGCAAAGGGAAAACACAACAAGGAAAGGAAAAACCCAAAAAACAAAAACCACCTTAAGGAGGATCAAAGAACAACCTCTTCCAATATATCTTACAAATAGCTTCATGAAGACTTATGCCAGACAAAGCTGGGAGATAGCTTGCCCATAAGAAGGAGCTGATTTTTGACTCAACTATGATTGCCTCCGCGTTACGCTTTTTACCACTAAAGGTTCTCGCATTCCTTTCTAACCAAAGATTCCAACAAATACTAGCCGGGCAAGCGTTTCCCAGAGCTCGTTACCATCGGGATTAGTCGAGAGACGTTTCCAATGGCTGAACACATCCAACATTGAACTAGGAACAGGCATAATCAAGTTTGTCTGAGAGAAGAAATATTTCCAGACCTTAGAAGAGAATTCACAGTCCCAGAAAAGGTGGAAATTGGACTCGACCACCATGTTGCATAAAGAACAAAGAGAGGGGTTAGAAATACCGACTGGATTAGACAGCACAACATTCCTCCTAAGCAAGTTATCAACTGTTGGAAGTTTGTTGAGCACCAACTGCCAAAGGAAAAATCCAATCTTATGAGGCCAAGCGCGAGACCGCATCCTCTTACTAGGAAAAGAGTGAGTGATATTGATCGCCCCATTGATAGCATAAGCATACTTAACCGAGAATAAACCTGATTTGTCTCCCACCCACACTAATTCATCCTCTACATTAACATGGAAAGTTACGGCATTTAACAAGGAAATAACGCCGATGAATTCCGCAATCTCCACATCATACAACCTTCGACGACGCAGATCAAGAGACCAGTTACAACCCGAAGCATCAGATTCAAAAGCTTCTTCCAAGGTCTTGTTCTTGCTATTTGCTAAGGCATATAATCTTGGGAAAGTAGACGCGAGAGGACCTTGCGCACACCACTTATCCTCCCAAAGGCGAATTCTATCACCTTTACCAATCTTAAAAAGTGTTGAGCTAAAGAAGTCTTCAGCTACCTTATAAATATTCCGCCACAGCCCACTCCATGAGTGGAAGAGGGAGGCTTAGTACGCCAACCCCGATCAGCTAGAGAGTGTTTCTCAAAAATGATTTTAGACCAAAGTGAATCCTTTTCTCTCCCAAACGCCACCACCACTTTTTTAGGAGAGAACGATTAATCACAGAGATTTTTCTAATGCCCAAGCCCCCTTGACTCAATGGTTTACTCACATTTCCCCATTTAACCCAATGATGATTCTTTCTATCAGCACTATTATGCCATAAGAAGTCTCTAATGGTCTTTTCAATTTGATTAACCACAGATTTAGGAGCCAAAAAGAGTTATACATAAATTTCAGAAAGAGTTACAAACCTACTACGATGGTGATTCATGCATCTATGAATGTAACATTCCTATTTCCCCTCTCAGAGCATCCAATGTACCATTTTCGTAGTTGGTAAATACACAGGTATCGTTGTTGTATTGATCAAAAAAAAAAAAAAAAAAAAAAAAAAACAGTTTTTCCGACTATGAAGTCACTATGGAATGAGTAATTTGGTAAAAACCAGATGGGAAACTTTCATAGTCCAAACATCGCGGTGAAAAGTTACCACGCGGGTGCAGTGATGGCCGTACGCTATAGCTTGGCCGCACGGCCATCACTCAGTCATTCCAAAATGATTATTGGCTAGCCACTCAAATTAGCTCTTAGGTGTCGTTACGGTGTTGGTTCATGCGTGTCACTCGGCCATTGACCCACCACGAGCCTTATAGGTCCCATTTATAACAATTGATTTCTAGTTATTTAAAGGTCCATGAATGTTTCAAGCCCAACTGGATCACCTTTAAAAAAATAAAACAACTGGATAAAGGCCCAAAATTCTTAATTTCTTTGGAAGTAGGGGTGTGCAACCACGGACAGATGCGGATTAAGGATCACCCGCATCCAATCCGTCAAAGTTGCGGATTTAAAAAATCCAACCGTGTCCGGCCCAATCATCCGCAGATCAACGGATGATACGGACCGGATGCGGATTAACCGCGGATTTAATCCCAAAAAAAATAAATAGTAAAACATAACCTAATTCTACTGAATACCCTAAATCATGTACCCGCATTACCCAAACCGGCAAGTACTTCTGTAAGTATGGGTGTCTCTCCCGATAAGAATGATCATCGTGAGAGTTGAATGCGGATGAATCTTTGTCGTTGTTGTGAATTCAAATTTCACCAAGTGAGATAAAATTGGTCAGGAAATGGAAATAGACAGAAAGGTAAACCTAAATGTTGGGGTACAAAGAGAACCTATGATAAAGAGTTTGGATGTGTATAAGACAAAAATATGGCACTTCACATAGGCCTGTCAATGGATATCGATTAGCCAACATCCGATACCGATAATCCGTTAGCCGTTACTGCTACCATCCGACATAGGGTAAACGGATATCCGATACCGATAAGCTAACGGATAATCTTTTATTAACGTAACGTAGGGAACCGCAGTATTTCTCGTTAGGTTTAGTTCCGTTATCCTAAACGTGCGTATCGCACGTGTAAATTCTTATACCTAGGGTTATTACGTTTGGTTTATGTCATTCTTCACCTCGGTTTACCGACACAGAGAAAAAAGAGAGAAAACTAGGGCTGCGAATCAATCATCGTCTTCTCGCCTTAGAAATCATCATCTTCTCTCGCCTTAGAAACTTGATTACCGATTAGAAACTAGGGTTTTCTTCTTCAATTTCCTTTGAGTTTAATTTCAATCTTCAAAACTCAATTTTCAATTTAGGTTTCGAAATTAGGGTTCACAATTTCAGATTTGTGAAATTAATCATGTCCCAAAGCGAAAGAGGAGCATCAAACCATGTTGGGTCTTCACTGCACTCTCTTTTCGGTTGCATCACATTTACATGCCGCTTTCGCATCCAACCAAGTTCAAGGTTGAGTTAATTCAACACCCGCTCCGTCACACCTGCAATTCGTCCTAGAGAAGAAGAAGAAGATGTAGAAGTAGATAAAGACCTAGTTATAGCTGAAGAGAAGAAAAAACTACTCTCAGTAAGGTCTGATGTATGGGTTGATTTTGAAAGGTCAGTTGGAAAGAAGAAAGTAAAAGGTGGGAAGGAGGTTGGGATAGTGATAGATGAATGCAAACATTGTCACAAGAGAATACCTGCTCCTAGTAACCAAGGAACCAGCCGCTTGCATTACCATGCCAAAATCTGCAAAGAAAAGCCTGAGAATAAGAAAGGCAAATGGAGATTACTTATGTCAAAACAGGTAATGCTCAAACCAAGTTAGCCAATTGGAAGTATGATGTTGTTGTTACTAGGACACTAGTTGCCAAAATGATTGCTAAAAATGGTTATCCAATCACTATAGTCGAGCATCCTTATTTTAGAGAGTTTGTTAAGTCTCTGAATCCTACTGCTAAGCTTTACACTACACTAGTACAAAAAGTCGCATCGGCCACATTTGATCACCGTGTCCATAGGCTTTCGGCCATGGATTTTTTTCACTCCAGAAATGTGGTATCAAAAAGCCGGACAAATGGATACCTTTATGGCTACATAAAATTTATGTGACTAATAGACATGATTTACCATGGCCAAAACCTCTATAACCGTGTCTATATGATACTCATATTTTTTATGTAGTCAAGAATTTTACCTATCACCGTGGGCCATAAGATCCTTATAAACACGCAATTTGATTTAAACGTGGCTAAACTTTAACTTAAAGTCACGTGAACTTTATTTTAGCCATGGCCTTTATCATCAATTGGACATGCAAAATTCATTTTATCATGGCCAATTCATGAGTTACAATTACCCTAGAGTCACACTAATTTTTCTTAACCATGGCCATCTCTCATATTCTGACACACGAAAAATAATTGAACATGGCAATACATGACTTGTAGTCACATTCAATCAGATTACCATGGCCATCCATATTTTCGAACACATGATAAATATTTCTACATGGCCAATTAATAAGTTATGGCTACTATGAATTTGCGGCACCATGGTTAAAAACTTTCCAAAGACACACCAAACGCTTTGAGGTGGTCTGTTATTCACGTTTTGGACACATGGGATATGATAAACCATGGCGCTAAACTTTATAAAATGACACATAATGTTTTCAATGTAGCCATTGTTCACGTTTCGCATAGGAGATACGATAAACCATGGCGCTAAACTTTATAAAATCACACAAAACGAACTCAATATGGCACATATTAGTTTTTAGCCACTTAGAATATTGATAAACCATGGCACTAAACTATATAAAATACACAAAACGTGGCAGATATTAGCTATCAGCCACTCGAAAATCGTAATTTTCATAGCTCGGTTTATTCTTTGGCCATGGTTTTGAATCTAAATGGTGGTTGTATCTTATATTCAACCACATGAATGCGTGATTGGCCACCTATACCGAGTCTTTAGGTCCTCTTTCTATCACGTGTAGCAAAACTCATCTTAATAACCATTCACAAAATTTAATCACACCACAATTAAAATTGAACCAAAAATAAATTTTATTAATCATATGATAAACGTCTCAAGATTCACTCAGTTGGGCAAGAACCTTAAGATAACAAAATACGAAAGGGAAATTTAAATCTTAAACATCCGAACTCTTCAGTCCACAACTATTTCTCTTAGTAATTAGGTCATTGTCTTGAGTCTCTTGTCGATCTCTCGAGACTTCGCCTCCCCACTCTTCGCCGAAGGTTTCTTATTCTTCTTTGTCTTCTTAGTCTTTGGGTCAAGCATCATGTTCATCGTGGTCCGAAAGTGGCTGGTTCTCACAGCAAGCAAGTGGATGTATAAGGCAACAAACCATGCTACTAATCGGGCGCATAAGGTAATAGCTTAAATGTTCTTCGTTATCCGCCTCAACAAACATAAAAAATATGTGCACCGGTAACAAAATATAGGTATCTCATATTTGCTTGTGTTAATCTGGCTACATTATCAACATAGAATTCAATTGAGTCAAGCATGTTTAGAGATGATGACAAAGCTACACAAGCAAGCATGTGCATGGTTCCACATATTTGTTATAACAGATGGACTAAATTAAGGAATATAGGAACTTACAAGAGAGCAAGAGATCACAAACTCTTTGGGCCAAGCTACAAAAGATTTTTCAAAGATCCCTTATCTGCTTTGAGATGAGCAGATTGATTGGCAGAGAATGATTCGAAATATCGCTTTATCAACCGACACTTTAACACAATCATCCTTGAGTGGATCTCCATGAACTAACCGATTTGGTATTGATGGAAGAATAGTACCCAATGCAATGATGTTTCTCGTTGTCGACTAGCCGCTTTGCATTTACCAATCTGCAAACATATATGCTATATTGACATCAACAGATTCAACTCTCAAAACGCTAAGGATTTTAACACCCGCAAAAAGGACATACCGTTGATGTTCTCGCTTGGTCTTTAGATTGAGATTCGTCCCGAGAGTTAAGGGACCGATGCTCGAGGCCGGAGACGTTTGTTTGTATTTTCCAACGCAAAACAGATAAGCTAAATTAACATCAACATATTCAACTCTCAAAACAACATATATTTATTAACTTCCTAAAAAAAAATCACACCATTTGGAGTTCGTATTTGTCTTTCATGTCAGTCGACCGAGATGCACGTTGAGATTCAGGGGACTGGCTATTTGAATTTGATTCATGTCTTTCAATCGGAGAATTGTTTCTAACAGGGGCCTCAGGCATAAGAGACTTCTCACTAATAGGAGATTTCTGTAGAGTGCAGTTGACAGGGTAAAGAAATATTAGATACTTCAATTTTATTAGGAAATACATACTTAATAGAGATTACTTAGATGAATTTAAACATACCTAGTCAAAAATACTGATATAAACCAATAGAAATTCAAGACAAATCAAAACAAAGACCTATAAGCAATATGGAATATGCTTACCCGTGCCTTTTTGCTGTTTGATTTTTTCTTTTTCAATACTACTTGAGATTTGAACTGAGACATTAAGTTGTTCATCATTTTTGCTTGTGCATTCATTGCTTCCTTCAGTTCCTTCATTTCTTTATCCTTCCTATCTCTCTCCATTTGGTTCACACGTCTTTCATCATCCAACTTGCTTTCTTCGCCCAATGTGCTCCTTGGACGCTCCTTTCCGTGGCAAGTTCCAAAGATGTTGTTGGAGTTACTCCCTTGCCTCGCACATCTTACACGCCCACCATGTTCTTCCCCAAACACAAGTGTGACAGAACTGTGCCGGATTTTTCACAAAGTTCCATCTTCCAAACCGCTTATCAAACTCCTCCGCACAAAAATTTAGGGGATTAAAAGTGTTAATCAATTAAAACAAACTTAATTTGCACATTCACTCTAGCACAAAACAAATAGCTAGGTAGTTTCAAACCGCATTACAAGTCAGTGTCCGCCTTCTCCCTAACACCATCGTCATCATATTCTCCATTTTTGTTTTGATGTGCCTTCCTCCACAAGAAAGACCGTGAAGGATTTTCATCTTCACGAATCTCTTTTTCTTTAATCTAGTAATTATTAAATACACAAGCCAAATATTAGATAAACTCTTCATATCATTATTAGATGTACTCTAATTAAGCATACAAGCTAACAGACATTGTCGTATGATGACAAACTGGACTTACTAATTTTTCCAAAGAGCCCCGCATATCCTGCTCTTCCCAACCTATGGTCATATTTGTGGTGCTCACGTGCCTCAACTCCTCTAGTGGACAATTTCGAACACATAGATTAAAAGAATTTTATTCATAAAAAATTTAGACTAATTAATGAATTAATACTAAATCGTGTAATATACAACCTTGCATTCAAAGCAGACAAATTTCCATTCTACGAAGTTGTCCCATTGTTCTTGGTTCAAAGAACAAACGATATTGTTTAGGAATAGTCATAAGTTTAGCAGTTTACCCAAATTGGGCACTATAAACTTTACATACGCTTTCTTCTAAAATCGCGCAAATGTTCACCGAAGAATTTCATAATTTGATTTCTCCTAGTCTCCTCAATTTCATAAAACCGCTGCCAAAATATGAATTGGATGTTAATGGAGGTAACTCAAAGAAAATTAGTAACAAATATAATATTAATATTAAATATAGAAATCAAGATACACATACCACTAGTTCGTCCCATAACTTATCCCTCAACTCGCCTTTACTTTCTTCCAATTCAAGTGCCCGAGGCCTACGTCCCGACGCACTATTACACCCATGTGACTAGCAATTTCAGATTTGTACTTCCCCTTAAATGACCCAATTTATCAAATTCTATCACACGTTTCTTGCGATTCCAATTTTTCTTTAGCTTCTTTAGCCTAGTTAAACCTCGAACATTCTTCTCTTTAGACTCGCTTACTCTTTAGGTCCCCCGTGTCTTTTTATAGATTAAAAATCCACAATAAGAGTAAACATGGTGTAAGAGCAAACTCATTCTATTTAAGTCCAAAATAGAAATCGTGGATAGTATAACAGTCTAACATTACCAAGATGTTCTAACTTTCAAGATTCATCATCGTAATCGGATCTACTTCCAGCCAGAATCGGAGTTACCATCATCGCTATCTTCGCCTTCATCCTCCTCGACTCTTCTCCATTCTCGCAAGGCTAGAGCCTCCAAGACTCAGCCTCATTGTCATCATACTCATCATCATCATACTGCCTCGCAACTCAAGTTCTTGTGTGTAGACATATCGAAACCGCATATACATGAACATAATTAAGATGATTTACGAGTGACCCAAACATAGAACTCAAATATAATACCTAGGTGTCCAGCTATGTTACATGATACTAATAACTTTGTAAAAGATCCTACACATTATGTTTTCCTAATTCGACTTTCATACAAGATAGTATACCTACATAACAAAGAATACGAGAAACATAAACTAAGACAAACCTTCTATGGTGCAAAGCTAGTTACTTTCTCGCATAAGTATTGTGTCACAAAGAAATATCGCTTACATAAGCTATTGCAGGTGGAAAACAAATATGTGCATACATATTTTGCACTACATCTACCTAATTTGTTGATCGACATTTGGTCTAACGACTCTAACCTATATCCATCTAAAGTCCATATCCCAGTCCCTCATCTGGTCTAATCTAAACACCCGCATCGATTGTGGAGGCTTTTTGAGAATTTGCACAAGCTTTGTGTATTATATTTTTATAGGAAGATCGCCAAAAATCGCATGACAAATAAAGATCGGATATGAGAAGAGAACGTATATGACATGGAAAAGCTTTTGCAAAGTGAGCACAATGTTGTGCCTAGGTGTCCACTATGTTACAGGATACTACTAACTATGTACAAGATCCTATACATTAAGTTTTCCCTAATTCGACTTCCATACAAGATAATATACGTACATAAGCAATACGAGAAACATAAACTAAGACAAACATTCTATCCTCACTTATCCACATGGAAGTACTCACTAAATCCAAACGTATTATTCTGGCTTCCTTTCTTCGGATTCACCAACGACAATTGCACTGATACTAAGAGAGAAAATAATGAGCACATCTCAATGGAAATTTACACATTAGCACCGATAATTAAAATGCCAAGTGATACAAGAGAAATACACATGGAATTAAAATGCCAAGTAACATCGAATAAAATTGAACAAACATAACATCTAGGTCATTGGGGAATTAACCACCACAACAAAACCATGAAGAGTAAAACCCACAAAGTATCAAAAAGAAAATATTCATAACCCTCAGAACTATTTTACCCAAGATATAAAAACACCGAGAATGTATTTAGAAAATTGTAATTCAAGAAAATCAAGTTTGAGAATTATACCTTTAAGAAAACCACAATCCAATTCGATAAGTTCCTGTCAACAGTAAATTAAAACCAATTAGGGTTTGAAAAAAAAATCAAGCTAAGGGTTCCCTTTCTAGTTGATGAGAAATCTAGAAGAAAACATACCTAAATAAGATGAAGATGAAATTCGATGCAATTTCTTTATCATTTTAGGGCTCTTTATATAGGCTGACAGATTCTGACAAAGAAGTGGAATAATCCCCGCCAAAAGGATTTTCTTTTGATTTCATCCCGCCAAATGAAATTGTTAAGGTTCAAATCGAGAAAATACCGACCGAGATTATTCCCGCTAGATGTTCTTCTTCCATTCCTTGTCAAGATATTCTTGTTTACATCATATTTTCATCCTACGACAATGCTGAAAAATTTCCAAAATTGCGTACTATATATCCTCTCGAATAACCCCTAATTTTCTCGCAAAATATGAGAATTTCCGAAAGAAAATTTTTCTTACCGAAGATGAAGATAGAGATGGGATGAAGTGAGGAAGATACGCTAGATCTAGAATAGATTTGGGAGAAAACTTTCTTTAACATCGGTGACATCAACGATACGTGTCTTTTTCTTTATTTTCTTTCATTATATATTTTTTTAGTGAGCGTACACGCCATAAGCCCACCAAGCACATACCGCTACTCGAGACTAACACAATCTCGAATGTGACCTGGCATACTCTTTCCAATCTTTTACTATTTTTAAACGGACTTGATCAAGGTTGACCGGCAAAGAAACAACAAATTGGTAAAATTATTTTTATGAGTATAATAAAATAATATTGCCACACAAATTTAATCAAAAATGTAAAGATTTTTTTGGTAAAATTGTTTTTGTGAGTATAATAAAATAATATTGCCACACAAATTTGTTGGAAAACTCATGCGTTGCAATAGAAGATGAAAGAACACAGAAGAGATTGTTGTACTCCAAACTTTCAAGGCTCATGCGATTTCTTTTAACGAGTTATGGGAGATGCCATTTATAGGGGATTTTCGTGATCTCAATGGGAATAGACATCTTTTCACCAACAGTGTTTTTCGAGTCTTCATCATCGACATCAATGGCGTCATGTTGGATTTGAATATTCTGGATATGTTTGTAACTAGACCGAAACAGCGCTACGTACCACCAAAAAATTCGACCACAGCCTGGGGGGCTACCCCAGGACCCCCCCTTGGATAGCGCAGTTGAAAATATTCCAACAAAATTTAATCAAAATTAGAAATTAGAGTTATATATAATACTCTGTAGCCTGTGGATAATTCCCGGTCTCGCTCATAATCAAGTCGGTATTTGGTTAGATAGCATACCGCAATCATTGGGTTAGTTGTCCAGCCGCACAAAATTATGTTATTTGAAAATAAATGTTATTGTGGAATTGCAACGAGATGTTGTCGGTAGTCAAGACTCGACAATTCAATTCTTTTGAATTCATGCGTATGGGTAAAAATTTAGTTGCATAATCAAAACTCAACACTTCAAATGAAATTTGATTGGGTTGGAAAGAATTCGAGGAAAACTGAAGAAACTGGAACTTCATCCTTTCGAATTCAAGTGGTTTGGGTAAAAAATTTAGTTGCATAATCAAGACTCGACACTTTAGCGGAAATTTTGATTGGGTTGGAAAGGATTCGAGGAAAACTAAAGAAACTGGAACTTCATCCTTTCGAATTCACGCTAAGTTAATTTGGGTAAAAATATAGTTACACAATCAAGACTCGACACTTCAATTAAAATTCTGATCGAGTTGGGACGAATTCGAGGGAATTGAAGAAACTAGAACTTCATCCTTTCGTATATATATGATTCATAATCAAGACTCAACACTTCAACTGAAATTTTGATCGGAAATCGAGGAAACTAAGAAACTTCATCCTTTCGAATTCACGCGGTTTGGGTAAAAATTTAGTTGCATGATCAAGACTCGACACTTCAAAAATTTTGATTGTTGGAAATAATCAAAAAACTGAAACAACATCTTCAATTCACGAAAAAATTTTGATGATCAAGACTTGAACTTCAACTGAAATTTTGATTGAAAATAATTCAAAAAAAACCGGAACTTCATCCTTTCAATTCACGCGGCTTTGGGTAAAAATTTAGTTGCATGATCAAGACTCGACACTTCAACCGAAATTTTGATTGAGTTGGAAATAATTCGAGAAAACTCAAACCGGAACTTCATCCTTTCGAATTCACGCGATTTGGATAAAAATATAGTTACACAATCAAGACTCGACACTTCAATTGAAATTATGATTGAGTTTTTTTGATTAAAGTTCGATCAAGTTTTTTTCATAATGAGAAATTACACTAAAAATCACTTGATCATAGTCATTAGGGTGATTATGCTTATTATGTATGTATTTCCTTTTAGTTCAATCAAAATATATATCCACAATTTTACAAGAAGATCACTCGACCGTACTCGTAATGACCATGTATCATCTAATTCAATTCAATTGTGCTCATAATTCAATCAAATCTTGAGCTTAACATTATATATATTCGTTCTCACTAGAAAAATTAAATATAAGATTTGAGTTTATTTTCTTAATTAATATCCCTGCAAATTTAGGGGCTTACACAAAAGACAAAATAGGATGAAAATACTTGTATGCCCCTTCATAATCGGTAGTTTAGTTAGCTACCGATTGCAAAATCTCATGTTTGGGGAACAACTCTATTATAGGCTCCACCAAATTAGAAAAATAGAGTTATATTTTGAACTATCTTTATATGACTACCGATTATGGTAGGATATTTGCAAAGAGGCCCACCGTATAACTAAGTAAGGATACCTTCATTTGCTATCGATTATAGGCTCAACCAATGCAAAAAAGCTTGCATGGGCATGGACGTGTTATGAATACAATGACTGACGCTATACAAGGGGTCTGGGGTCCTGGGGCGTAGCCTCCCTACTGTGAAATTTTTTTTTCTACGAAAATTGAATTTCACTGCTTTAGATTTTTTTCATGGTTTTCAATCCATCACGGCACACCATTTAATTCTCTGCTTTGTGTCGCCCTAATTCTTTTGGGGTAGCCCCTAAATTTGCCAGATTAATATAACTTATAATTTATTTTATTTTTTTGTTTTTGTTTTTTTGTTTTTTTTTAATAATGAAATTCTCCTTCTCAAATGCACCTCGCTTGGCTTGCTTTAAGAAAAAAAAATGCACCTAGCTGATACACGTGCACTATCACACCAGTAAACCATTTTTTTTCCAAACACCAAACCAGAAACAAACGATACAGGATACAGATCTTCGCTATCAATGGAGAAAATACACCAAACCTAACCTAAAACCCCTTCAATTACACGCAGAAAGTTTCCATCTCTCGGTCCAGATTTCCCTCTTCTTTCTTGGATCACGATTTCTCTCTTCTCTCATGAATCACCATTGCGAATCTTCATTATCGATTGTGTAAGAGTCTTTCTTGATTGTTAAATTCAACAACATTTGAATCTTCAATGTTTGTTCATTAATGTATATTCTATCTGCAGGGACTAATTCAAGAAATAAAAGTAGAAGAAATTGTCGAAACTCAATTAGATTCAACCACAATTGGGGAAAAGGGTAAATTTCTGATTAGTTTTTGATTTACAACTTTGTATTCGATTTCAATCAATTTCTCTGCAAATCCCTATTCGATTTCAATCTATTTAACAAAACCTTCAACAAATGTGCTAAGCCATATAACGATCCGCTAAGTTTGGTTCAGAACGAGCTTTGTCCTGCTCATACAATTAAAAGAGGGTTTCTCATAAATTGATTAAACTACACAACAGGTATGTAAAGATTCAAACTTTCCTCCTTTTCCAGCAAAGATAAATTTCTACAGTGCATTCCCCGGAACATTTTAATTAACAGTGAGGCAAACCAAGTCGAGAAGCAAAGCCTTAATACATGTTTTTTAGTGCATCTACAGCACAATAATAAACTTACATTATAAGTATTAGAATTCAAGGTTTAATTTTTCTTCTCTAATTGATTCCCAATCACTCGTCGTTGCTTCCATGTTTGTCACCACCATTTTCGTCTCTGCCATCTTGGTCTTCGTCACTTGGTTCTTCATTAGAATAATATGCTTGCACAATCAAATCCAAATCATTAAATGTGTGCTTGATCACTTCGCCATTTCTTTTTATAACCCTTCTTCATTAGAGCTCTGCCCAATGTTAATTTGATATTTCATAGAACCACCAGCACCAATCCAGTGACCAGGTGGTGCAGCTATAGGTACAGCGACAACATTATTAGCTACGAGTGCATTCATGGTGTGAGCCAGGGGCGGAGGGAGTATAGAGCAAGGGTGTGCACTTGCGACCCCTTGACTTCTAAAATCTCCACTACATAGGTTAGTTTCCCAAGCCCAAAACAAGTATGTGAACTTTGCTGAGAATGATATATTTGCGAAATCTTTCTTTAAACCCTTTCCTTAATTAGTGGCATGTATTAACCATTAAGAAATCCTTCCATCAATGCTTTTACTTGAATTAATGGTTGTTGCATAATGCATCTCGGCGTGGTCATGGTGATACGCTTTTTATGTTCTTCATGTGAATTTGGTGCGAGCATATGCTTGTCTCTTGCTCGGTCTCATAAAAGACAATTCAAAGGTGTCCATTAAGTGTCGGCGTTGGTCGTATGTTCTTTATTAGGCTAAGTAGCATTAATTGGCATTTCGGCAGACCTCCTTACTATCTTGTTGCGCGAGTGCTCCCGTTAAATCACTCCGCACAAAATTTAAGTGTCTATGGGGGAAGGATGGATTCAGATCCTCCTACTTTATCGATGCTTAGTGGCCTTCCGTACGGAGAACAACATCAAGCATCATCCATATTAGGGAAGCACTCGAAGAAATACCGTATATAAGGTATTTTTCGTGTTTTGTAGATGCTACTATTAGGCATTGTAATATACAACCTATTACGTGCAGTGAAAATTTTTTTGGCAAAGGTATTATTTTGTTTGCTACCCCGTTGTGAAATCCTCGGATTCACAATTTGGTGTGAGCTAATGTTGATGTGTATGATACTTCTACTAATCTCCCCGTTCTTGTTTTGAAGATGATGATCGGATATCAAATCTCCTAGTTTTGTTTGTTTTAGCCATTCTAGTTCGTCACCGATGATTCCCGAATACTCATGAGCTAACTCAATTGTGTTTTCACATTCTCGTGTACTTGGTGAGTTGGTTCTCAAAACTCGTTGTATTTTGGTCGACAATCTTTGGCAGAGCTTCATCCGAAAATTCTACTTCTGAATGAATCAAAGCTGAGAACATGATGTTGTCTACAAATCTGTGAGAAGCTATATCAAGAAGGGGTCAAGAGGAAATAATAGGTACCCTTAAATGTAATATGTACACACACTTGTAGTCTCCATGTTTGTCTTAGTGTTATGTTCACATACCACGAATCTGGTGGCGCAAGAACCATGTTTGTATAACAAATTTTTCACTTGTTGCTATCTATTCTAGGACTTAAGTTCTCAGTCATACTATTCTAGGACTTCTTGGTGGCATTCAATTTCAAGAAACCTAGAGTCAAATACCGTTACCATTCAATTTGAATTCTTAGAAACAGTGCTCGCCATGGGTACTTATAGCGTGTGATCCTTTCCCTAGTATCATGGACTACGTTCAGTTGTATGTCAGTATCACTTTGCATTAAGAGAAAATGTAATTGTCAGACCTATAAAGGATGCATCTAAAAACTTACATTTATGCTTTGAGTGATTTTTTTAAACATAAAGAAATTGAAGTGCAGCTGATGTATTTGATCCGTTGGTTCTCTTTGCATTTCGTGAATGGATAAATCCCGGATGAGTACCGATAGAACGAAAAACGTTACATGCATTTGAGTCGCGGCGTTTCTCGCGATATGCTATCAACCATCTCATGAAGGAGGGTGATACATATGATGAATTTCTTATGTTGTGTCCATGTATGGATTGTTTAAATCACTCCGCATGTTTAGTTGACGATGTAGAACATCATTTATTCTTAAATGGAATCGATCAAACGTATACTACTGGACTAAGCATGGGGAAGAGGATGAGGCAACTAGTAGTAGGCCGTAGGTTAACGCCAACAATGGTATGCATGTTGAATTTGAAGATTTTGGAATGGGAACTCCCACCGATGCTCCGTATGAAGATTTTGGAATGGGAACTCCCACCGATGCTCCGGACACTATAGATATGATGAAGGCTGCAGAGAGTTCGCAGATGATCCTATAAAGTTTAAAAAGTTACTTGAAGATGCCGAAAAGCCTTTATACGAAGGGGATGCCCCAACTTCACAAAGTTGTCTCGCCATTGTGCAGTTGCTCAAGTTGAAGAGTAAGCACGGTGCATCCGACATGTTTTTAATGAACTATTACCCTTGTTAAAGGACATGCTTCCGAAAGAAGGTAATTTAATGGTGAGGAGTACATATCGTGCCAAGAAAATATTGAAATCAATGGGTTCAAGGCTACACAAAGATCCATACATGTATCAACAACTGCATTCTTTATAGGAATGAGTACAAGGATGAAAAAGTGTGTCCTACTTGTAAAGCATCCAGATGGAAAGTTGACAGGGGGCCGGTAAAGTGTATGAGAATGTTCCGAAGAAAGGTATTGTGGGTACTTCGACATCATCCCAAGATTTCAGCGGGTTGTTTCAATCAAGGCCACATCGAAAATTTGATATGGCATCATACCACTAGAAAAAAGACTCGGTATTTTACGTCATCCAAAGAGACTCACATGCTTGGAGAGAGATAGATAATAATTTCCCAGAATTAAAGGCGATCACGAAATCTGCATTGTCAAGTTTCTGGTGATGGAGTGGATGTAAACAAAGGCACCAAACATCACAGTTGTATGGCCAGTTTTGGTTGTGATTTACAACCTTCCACCTGGGTGTGTATGAAGAGAAAGTTCATCATGTTGTCGTTACTTATAGACGGTAGCGCCTGAAACAACATCGATGTCCTTTTAGAACCTCTTGTTAAGGATTTTCATTCTTATTTGAGAAGGGAAAGAGAACATGGGATGCATATGCCCAAGAAATGTTTACTCTACGTGCAGTTGTTTTGTGGACGATAAACGATTATCCCGCTCTTGGTACACTATGTGGTTGTCGCCATTACTGGATATCATGGTTGTGTAGTGTGTCGGAAAAAAAGTCACGTATTAGACTTGATGACTCAAACAAGAATGTTTATGTAGGTTATAGAAGATTTTTACCGTATGATCATCCATTCGGGAAGGCGGAAGAAGGCATTTGGCGGAGAACAAGAGTGGGAGACTGCTCCAATACCAATGACCGGGAAGAAATATATGAGGAGGTAAAGCGCATAAAGAATTCATGGGGAAAGAAGGGGAAGAATGCTCAAGAGGAAGACGTGAGTGCTACACTGAAAAGGTGGAAAGATGAAGCGCATCAAAAAACGAAGATTAAACGCACATAAAAATTTCAAAGGAACTCGACAAGTCAGGTGAGGAAGAGGAAGGCAGGGAAGCCACTTACTGGAGCAAGTACAATATATGGCAGCGACTACTTAGATATTGGCGTTATAATGATGTCCAACATTGTATTGACTTCATGCATGTCGAAAAGAATGTGGGCCAAAGTCTTGTTGGAACGCCGTCGTACAACGGAATTCAAAGATGGATTAAATGCCGATTGGATTTGGTGCGTTTAGGGTTAAAACCAGAGTTGCAACCTAAGACAGATGACAAAGGAACGATACTTCCCGCAGCATGTTATACATTAACCACTGAAGAAAAAGACATATTCTTGGAGACACTATCCGAGTTAAGAGTTCCAGAAGGGTATTGTTCGAATTTTTCCACCCTTGTGAACCAAAAAAAGCGTAAGTTTGATCGGACTTAAATCTCATGATTATCATATGCTTATGCAACAATTTTTGCCCGTCGTAATTCGATCAATTATGCCTACACCGAGATATGCTATTATCAGGTTTTGTTTCTTCTTCAAATCAATATCTGCCAAAGAAATCAACGTGGAAGAGCTAGATAAATTGCAAGAGGATCTCTGTGTGACGTTATGCTTACTAGAGAAGTATTTTCTTCCATCCTTTTTCGACATTATGATTCATTTAACTGTACATCTTACCAGGGAAGTAAAATTATGTGGTCCGGTTTGCTTTCGATGGATGTATCCTTTCGAAAGGTGTATGAAGGTTATCAAGGGGCATGTGCGGAACAAGAATCAACCTTGTGGATGCATTGCAAGAGAATGTTGCGAAGAGACGATTGAGATATATTGTGAGTACCATAGAAGCATCAGGACAATTGGTATTCCATTGGATAGGCATAATACATCTCACGATGGTCTGGATTCTGAAACTGTTATGGATGGAGAACCGATATCAGCTGGAGAGCCGTGTAAAGTTACCCGTGACCAGTTGAGACAAGCACATTTCTATGTAATGGAGAACACGCCTGAAATTGGGCCCTACATAGAGTAAGTATTAATTTGTTTATTTTCCTTTTTTTTTTTTTCCGAGAGTTCAAAATATAATAACATTGGTTATTGTACATACCAAATAAACACAAGCTCTATTTGCAAACCGAATATTCTACTAAAAAGCGAGCATGGTGGAGAAAGAGCACTTTAACTCGTTTGGCGATTGGTTAAGAAATGAGGTAATAGGTTGTAGAAAAGGTGTCATGTTTGATGTGTTATATTCCTTTATAGTCAAGGTTCATCCTAATAATGAATTTCAGGTTGAGAAAGAGTTGGCAAATCGATGCACAAAGTATCTCAGAGAACTTAAGATGGATATCACATGGCCCGCACTACGAAGTAACGAAATACACCGTATATCGCATCAATGGATATCTATTCCGCACAAAATCCCGTGATGGTAAAATTCACCAGAATAGTGGGGTTAGCGTTGCGGCAAATGACATGCACATATCTAGAGATGATGGCATAACATATGGTAAATCGTCTTATTATGGTGTCTTGGAAGAGATATGGGAGTTAGATTATGGTGAAAGAAATGTTCATTTGTTCAAGTGCAATTGGGTTGACAATAAACGCGAGTCAAAAGAGATAGTCTTGGCTACAAGATTGTTGAGCTTACTATGTTGGGACACAAAAATGATCCTTTTATTTTAGCCTCACAAGCTAGGCAGTATTTTATGTCAAAGACCCAGATAAATAAGAAAAAGTCTATTGTTTTTGTGACACCTCCCAAACATTATAGAGATGCGTATGATGATGATGGCAACGATGAGGAATTCAGTACAGTAGTTTTTTCTCAGAATGATAATATCTTGCCGGCTGTAGATCCACAAGACTTGGGTAAAGAATCTCGAAATGATTACTTCCGAACTGACTGCTGGGGTTTACTTATACGCAAGCCAAAAAATGACACTCCCATTGGTACGCGTTTTATTTCCTTTAATCTGTGGTTATTCGAGTTAGTGACATGATTTTGATAGAACGAAAATGATGGCCCTTTTGTTTATTCATGTTCCTTAGAATGCTCGAAAAAAAATAACATGATTTCATTCGTGCTTAAAATGTTGGTATTTATTTTTGTTATATAGTGAAACGTTTAGGTATATTTGTTTCTTGATTCTGTCTTTTTATTTACACAACCATTCCCACTAAGAAAGAAAAGGTCTACGTATCCAGCAAGGAGAATCAAACTTTTGCAAGGTTTTTGGTGTATGAGGTTGAGAGAACTAGAACTAGTGATAACTTGTTGGGTACCTTTGTGTTAAATGGAATTCTTCCAGCACCTCGTTGTATGCTAAGTTTCCAACATACTTTGATATAAATGCAGACGGTATATTGATTGTGTTTGCCGAGAACAAGAAATCAGGGAGTAAAAAGAAATTTTTTGAATGCAGTCCTCAATGCTATTCAGGGGTTGGATGGCAGTGAACTTGGTGAAATAGCCGATATCAGCGGCAGAATGAAGGTATTACATAATGTATGCGACCCTATCATAGCTAAGTTGTACCAGCAGTGAGGTAAATCGTAAAATCCAGGAAATCTTGAGATCATTTGGTTATAGTTTGCATGATAGGTCACCTATTAGGAGCAGCTTGTGCTGTGGAAGCTATTTCACCGGTGCAGGTAAATCCATTTATCTACTTATTTCCTTAGCTATAATCTAGTCTAAGATGTCTGTAAACAGCCGAAATGAAGATGTATAGTTCATAGCTAATGGACAGAATTCACATGAAAGTTTTTTGCTAAGTTCAGTTTTCTCTTTTTGCTAGAATTTGTGTATGCGCTCTTCTTTTAAGTTCGTTTTACAGTTTTACTTATTGTTGAATTGTAGGCAATATGGACAGGTTGGTCAGTCTTGAAAACCACGAGGAAGGCGCGGTAAGCTCTCTACTTTAGTTGCTTACAGTTACAAATACTTTCTACTGCTCTACTTTCTACTGCTCTACAATTAGATGCCTTGAAGGTGCAAATGTTTTAGTAGTCAGGGATGATAAATTGAGATGACTTACTGATGTTTTGGTAGTTTAATAAGATAGATGCAAATGTGCTCAGAAAATAATTGTTGAACCATCTCTGCTTTTAACTGCTGTAGCTTCGTATAGTTGGTGGTTTCCTTTGACATTGAACTACATTGAATCAGGATGTAAAGGTGATGGTTAGCCCGGAGAAAGAGAGACGTGACATAAAAGGTGGCGTTATCTAATTCATTTGGAGGCCACATTTCCGTTTACTGTCTTAGTATCGGATATTGAGATTTGAGAAAGTGAACAAGTGAAGGTGTTGTTGAAGTTGAAGACTCATTAGTTGTTTTTCAAATCCTCAGTTCCTTTTTTTTCCCCTGAGACAACATTCCCGTTCAAATTTTCCTTTGCAAACATTCTCTTATATAAAGTATACGTTTGCAACAATTGAACATTTGATAATGGCGCATACATGAGTTAAAACAATAAAACAGCATCATGCACGTCCTGGTACTACATGACACTATAAAATGAATTTCGTATTTTCCTTCTCCAGAGCCAACAAACATCCAGAACTTTAAATTATTACTCCGATGCATCAGGTGAAATAGAGAATTAAGTTAATCACTCAACAACCGTGGATTCCCATTATTAAGTAGAGATCATTGAGAAAATAAGTATAAGTACATATAGCAAAGGAACATAGACAACCAAAGAGATAAACACATATCTGGCCCGACCAATATACAAAAATAAAAGGTAAAAAAGATAAAACGCAAAAAATAAAACACTTGCAGCAGTTGATCGAGGAACTGATAAACATCTACATGCCATATGATAATCCAAAAAATTTGAAATTCATGTAGCTATATGTCTATCTTTGGACATGTTGGACAACTGTGTCTATTTCTTAATAATCCCAGTGGCTAATTTATTTGATTTTGCCTCGGAGAATTAAAGTGTCTATTGAACCCTACATTTTGGACACATAAAAGAATCAAAGTGGCCAAATGATTTTGTTTTCCGCCTCGCCTGAATAAGCGTGTCTGTTGCCACCCTACGCATTAGACACGCACACAATTGGTTAACGTGACCATATACCTATTTATGGCTACAAGTCATGGGTTTATACTTAAAACCATGGACAAATAGTATCCTATGGCTATAGGAGAGTGATCAACGTGGCCACAACAACAATATAGGCATGTAGCCACGGAAAAATATTTTGGTGTGGCTAGGCTTTTGATCTGAAAATGTGGCCTATGTGACAGTTTGTACTAGTGGCTACAGCGCACGGTGCACCACGTATCTTTAGAATCTTATAAACTTTCAATGGCTTGCAAACTACAAATATGATAAACTGTCAATGGCTTGCACACTAATAATATGTTACCGCACTTCCAATCTCTAATTTTAACGTAATCATAGAACTATCAGACTCCACATAAACCATGTAGTCTCGGATCTACTAGAAGCTAACCTCCTCTTGATCTATTTATTACGGTGCGGGTGAATCTGCGGATTTCAAAGTCCAACCGCAACCAAACCGCTAAAAGTGCGGATTTAAAAATCCCACCCATATCCGGCCCATACATCTTGCGGATTGGGTTTCACCCGCAATTTTGCGGACGGATACGGGTGAAATCCGCGGTTCCGGACTTTTTGCTCACCCCTATTGGAAGCATCTTTTGGGCACCACTACTTTTTTTTATAATCCGCGGTTCCAGGCAGATTATAAATTGTTATTAATGTTTTTTTTTTTTATATATAATTAGGATCATTTAAGAGGGAAGAAGAATGAGAAGAGTTGGAAAAACTATGACTATTTTCTTTTTTTTTGAGTTAGTTGTGTTACTGAAAAGACAAGAAGACGGTGATGTTTTGGATACTCGGTGTACTTTAAATTTAGTTTTTGTCGCGTGAATTAGCCAAAATTTCCTAGAAATAAAAGCTTTTATAGCTGAGTCAAACATGTTCGGCTACCAGATCTGATGAACAGGTAGCCGAACTTTCTGCAAATGTAGTTCGACTATTATTTATGAAGAACAGATAGCCGAACTGAGCTTTAATGAAGGTTTTGCTTTTTTCGGCAATCTGATTTCCAGAACAGGTATAAGTTCGGGTATACAGGGTAATGTTCAGTTTGTTCCAGTATTAAGTTCGACCATCTATTCTTTTCGAACTCTTCTTAAGTCTATTTTCGGTTAGGAAAAAATATTTGCAACACAACCGAATTCAACATTTGGTCGTACAGACAATAGTTCGTTGGGAGAAAATATTTGCAACGTAACCAAACTCAACATTTAGTCTTACATGCCATATTTCGGTTGGGAAAAAATAACGAGTAAATAAGTTGACTGTATAGTGGGTTATTAAAATACTTTATGAAAACACAATAAGTATCTAATCTAACAGGTATGGATGTCCAACGGATCTTCAAGATCGCACTCGCACTCAATCCAACATCCGTTGGTCTCAAAAATTGCATCTACATCCAGTCCATTAGTGAACTGTTCGGATCGGTCCAAATGCTCAGCTCTACTTGGAAATAACAGAATATATGACGAAATGAGGTTTTTCTACTTTTATTTTTGTTAGGGAGGCAATGCAAATTGCCAATCTTTACAAGGGAGGTAACATAAAATACCCCAAAAGATAACGAGGAGATAAGTTGACTATATAATGGAACTGTTAAAAATACTAAACTAACCCCATATTTTATAAAAGTAGGAATTACCTATAGTAACTATTATAGTGGTATTAGTTAGTGGCAGGTCCACCCATTAAAGCCCAGTGACAGGAGGTACAAAGATTTAAATAAAAAAAGAAATTGGACCAAAAGTTTAATTCCAGGTCCATATGCGTGCGAGAAAGTCATGTCTTTTTTTGATATCTCAAAAATACCCCTTGGTGTAATAGAATATAAACTTTAGATGAACCATTTTTTCTCCAGATCCGTTTTTTTTCCTCTTTCCTCTCTCGCTGCTAGTAGACAAAATCTTCTTCTTTTTTTCTCTTCCGTTTTGTCTATCAGAGAAGAGATAATCCCATGAAGATTTTTGCAAGATATAAATCGATCCGCGAATCCAAGTTCGATGTATGAAGTTTTTGGTAGGTTGATTTTCTTACTGTTCATGTTAGTCTAAGTTTTATTTTAATCAATTTTCTTCTAGTAATGTTTATTTTAGGGTTTCTAGTATCTAATAGCTTTATGGATGTTTGATTATGTTTTTTTATCTCTATGCTTGATTGTTTATTTTATTTTTATGAAAATAGTTCAGATCTAGACGGATGATCACCTTTTTTGTTCATTTCGTCAGTAGATTTGATTATATCAGTTTCATTTTATTGGTTCTAGATTTGTTTCAGTTCATTTTTGTGTATGAACCAACAATACGTATCTGCAGTACTGACAAAAACCTAGCTTTATAAAAAAAATAATATTTGAATCAGAATTACATATACATAATATATAAATAAAAGTGTTTTTTATAATGTTTTTGCATAGACTCGTTAATTATTTTCGACATACAACTGATTTTTAAATTATGAATCAGAAGTACATACATGACATACCGAAAATTTTTGCTTTGATTTTGTTAGTCTTTTTTAGGGTCATCATTTTTTTTTTATTTGATTCAGATGTACATATATGGAATATTGAAATAAAAGTATTTCAATTCTGTTTTTGCATAGACTCATTAATTGTTTTTGACATGCAACTAATTTTTAGATTATGAATCAGCAGTACATATATGGCATACTTAAAAATACTGCTTTGATTTTGTTAGTCTTTTATAGTATTATCACTTTTTTTGTTTGATCCAGAAGCATATATATGAAATACTAAAATAAAATTGTTTGGATTCTGATTTTTCATATATATACTTTCATTACTAGTTTGACTTGTTATTTTTCTATATATTTTTATCACTTTTATTGTTTGATCCAGGAGTACATATATGGAATACTGAAATAAAAGATTTTTAGAAATACATATATATATACGTTATATTGGAAAATGTTGCTTTTGATTTTGTTATTTTTTATGTTTTTCTCTCTTTTCAGAAGTACATATATGGCATATCTCAAATTTTTTTATAGTTCTACTTGTTTTTTCCGTATATATATGAAATAATTAAAATAAAAGAGTTTCGTATACATATATTGCATACTGAAAAATATTGCAGTACATATATGGCATATCGAAGAATATTGTTTTGAGTTTTTGATTTATTTTATAGGTTTATCATTTTTTTTGTTTGATCCAGAAGTACATATATGGAATACTGAAATAAAACTGTGCAGTTCTTTTTTTTCATAGATTCAACATTTATTTTTGACTTGAAATCGGTTTTTAGATTATGAATGAACAATACATATATGGCATACTGAAAAATACTGCTTTGATTTTGTTTTTTTAATAGTTTTATATTTTTTTATTATTATTCAGAAGTACATATGTAGAATACTGAAATAAAAGTGTTTCAATTCTGCTTTTTTCATAGATTCATTACTTGTTTTTGACATGCAGTTGACTTTTAGATTATGAATCAATAGTACATATACGAGATACTGAAAAATACTGCTTTGATTTGGTTTTGGTTTTTATGAAATCGATTTCCGAATGTTATAGCCTAATAAATGTTGAACCTTTTTTTTGCAGGTGGTATTTGTATGGGAAATTAAAGGAGAAACGGGATCGTGGGATAGAAGTCTATTGCAATTTTTTTTTTTTATAGTTTTATCACATTTTTTGTATAATCCAGAAGTTCATATATGGAATACTGAAATAAAAGTGTTTCAGTTATGTATTTTCATAGATTTATTACTTTTTTTGACATGCAGTTGATTTTTAGATTATGAATCCGCAGTACATATAAGAAATACTGAAACATACTGCTTTGGTTTTGTTATTATTTATAGTTTTATTATTTTTTTTTGTTTGATCCACAAGTACATATATGGAATATTGAAATAAAAGTGTTTCTATTCTGTTTTTCATAGACTCATTACTTGTTTTTGACATGCAGTTGTATTTTAGATTATAAATCAGCAGTACATATCGGGAATATTGAGAAATATGTTCTTTCACACGTATTTAGTAGTAGGGTATAATAGTCATTTCCTTGTTTAAAAAAACTTTGGACCTTAGGATAAGGATAAAATCATGTTGGACCCTACTATAAATAACTATATGGGCCTAGGACCAAACAAGAAATTTTCCTTTATAAAATTATTATGAATATCCTTAATCTATCGGGTGTGTATGTCTATTTAAGATCTCACTTACAATCGATTCAAAATCCATTGGGTCTCAAATATTGCGTCTGCATCCAGTCCATTAGTGAATGGGTCGTATCTACTTAAAGCATATCTACGTATTGGCTGTGGCTCTTCTTGGCCCATTGGTATTTCTAAGATGTCATACATACATTGATACCTAGCTCGTTGCAAGATGGTTTTGGGTTTAGAGCCCGTTGATAAGTAGGTAGCAACTAACTCCTCCTGTCTCACTGAGTCACATTATTCGTAATAATAAACGAAATTCTTCTACACTACTTTGGAATTCTTCTACGCTACTTAATGCTAATCACAACTAGTAGCAATCAAGGATGATACAGACAGATTTTATTTATCCAATTACTGATACATATTATTCAAGGAAAAATGAAAAAGAAAACATGCATGCAAAGAAATAAATGTGCATTTACATTTTGAGATAATTTAACGTGCGAGCAAATACTGAATATGTGATTCTAATGTGATTACTGCTTCGGTTTGAGGTTAATTGGAAGGCCCATCTCAGGATATGGCAGAGCAAGACGAGTTATTTTCTCATCTGGATTCACAAGTGACCATTCAAACTTCGTCACTAGATGATGTATCACTGTCAATGCTTCAACTCTTGCGAATTCGTGTCCAATGCAAGTATGATGTCCTGCTCCAAATGGTACATACGCGTAAGGAGGAATCGACTTAGTCTCGAAACGAGATGGATCGAATTTTGTCGGGTCGTTGAATATGTCTTTGTTCATGTGTGTTCCATATGACACCCAAAACACCTGTTATTCATCAAAAAAAAAAAAAAAAAAAAAAAAGGTTAGAAAAACCATAAAAGTAATTTATAGGTATGGAAATACCGATAAATTTGTAAATTAGATCGTGGAAATCAATACCCGACTATTTCTAATCATTGAGTTATACACAAATACTGATAAATTTGTAAATTAGATCGTAGAAATCAATACCCGACTATCTCTAATCATTGAAGTAAACTAGGTTTTCAAAGTCGAAACCTTGAATTTCTTAGATATTGCCCTATCATATCATTGTTGATAGTGGCTCATAGCTTTAAAACCCCCCAAAATTTCCTATGGTCCCAAGAAGGGACTAAAAGTCATCCTTAGAATTAGAAGTCAAATTTTCATATACTAGACACCAAAAAGGATGAAGATTAATAGTTAAAAATGGTGTCATTTCTAAAAGAGAAAGACTAAACTGAATTTTGTCAAAGGTCAAGGTGACTACAACAGTTCGATTTTACCTATAGCAAACGTAGTATATGGGCAAAGTTGAATTTCAGGGTTCCTTCATTTCCTAATTTCCACTTGACCTTGACCACAACTCTAGCCACTTTGATAAAGTTTGGATTCCCTTGAGAAAAAAGATTTTTTCCAAATCAAAAAGTTCAGGTTTTACCTGCCACCCCTTGGGGATGTCATAACCACCAAAACTAGTATCTTTGATTGCTTTTCTAAAGCTTCCAAAGAAGGGTGGAATGACCCTCATCACTTCTTGTGCTACCCTCCATGTGTATTTCATTTTCGCAATTTCGCCCCATGTAAGACGTTGATCATCGTCTTCTCCACCTTCACCTTGTCGCTTTTTTCTCTCGTTCAGAATGCTCATTTGCTCTACAAGATTAAGAAATTGTCAGTCGTAAACTTGTTTGAGTTATACTTCCTCCGTTTTTGGAAAAAGAAAAATGATACTTTCATTTATTTTATTTTGTTCCAATATAGCCTATTTTTAGGCAAAAATGAAAAAAAAAACGAAAATATCGATCACTTTTCCTGAAACAGAAGTGGTACTAAATTTGATTAGTTATTGAGTGTAAGCTGATTGTTACCTTTGACAACATTTGCATAGATCTCAGGGTCTTTAGCCAATTTCAAATGATCCAAGTCAAGACAACAGCTGAACTATCATGACCAGCAATCATTAAAGAAATGAAGTTATCAATAACTTCTTGTTGCGTAACCGGTTCTTCTTGATCTCCATTCTCTTCTGCTTCTGTTTCCAATGACAACATACAAGTTAGTACGTCGTTCTTGGGGTTAAGAGTCCCTTTCTTGAGTTGTTCTTTCCTCTTTTCCATGATTGGTGACATCTTCTTTATAATCTTCTCTCTCGCTTGGATACCTCTTCTAAAGGTTGTCCCTGGAAAATTGAATGGTGCAGACCACATAGCTTCAAAACAGTGCCCGAAATCTTGATACAAAGCTTGCTCAGTGGCGTCGTCCGTTATCCCAAACAATATGTGACAGGCAACATGGAACGTTAGTTTCTTCATGAATCTAATTGTATGAATGGTCTCTTTCCCTCTGGTTGCTTCCTCGATGTGCGTCTTCAACATACCATCCATACGTTTTATATGCCCTTGAAGACTTTCCGGTTTCAAAAAGCTCATCATCGCCCCTCGAAGAAGTTTATACCTCGATCCTGAAACTTCAAAAAGATTATGCTTACCCATGATGGCAGCAATAGTAACAGGTTGCCTAGGAGCAAGAACTTCTGTATCAGCACCAAGGACGAACTTCGTACCGGAGTGACCGGTTATAAAAACTGTTGTACTACCCATGAGAGAAGTTTTAAAAATCGGACCATATTTGGCAACCCTGTCTTCAACCCATTTCTCTCCGCGATTGGTTTTCATAGCCTGAAGAAAACTCAAACTCTCTCCAATTACAGGGAGAAAACCCATGGATCCATTCGGGTAATTCTTCCCCGAATCATCTCTCTTATGACTTCTAAGCAATTTGAATATGAACAAAAGAGTTATAACACTCACTGCAATCAACACAAGAGATGTGGACATGATTTGTAGATGGATTATGTTATTTCTCAACTGCAGTTGCTATGGAAATATCAGTCCGGCTTTGTATCTTTTTATAGAGGGATTTTTGTGGACCGCTGACTTCCTTGCTTGTGTCATGCAACAGTTTCCCTTCTTGACCAGCCTTTGTTTTCAAAGGCTATAGCCAATAATTTGGATACATATGCCCATAATTGGAGGTGCTGTAATTAATATGCATGATATCCTCTATATTTGACCAAAATGAATGTCAGCTGTATACCTATCCTATACATGCGTTCTTCAAGGCATTATCTTGAAGATATCCAAATTAAAATTGGTTAGGATTTCTGTTTTTGTTCTCAGTCAAAATTACAAGTGGCCAAAATGAATATAACATTTACCTAAGATTTGACTAAGCTCAAACATCTGACTTGGAGATATCTGAGTCATGTGTGTCACTTTGTAAATGACTCTCTATTTAACTTGATTCACATTTTTTTTTTTAATTCCACGTGTCTTTAACTTTTGAGTAAGATGAGTCAGAAAAGAATAAACAATTTTTTTTCAGATATATCCATAATATTGTTGCTCATGTTTATAGTCATGGACTCATGGCCCTATGTATAAATAAATAGATATAATTAACTAAGCCAACTCTAACTACGGCATGCCCTGCATCAGTAGAAACCCTACTACTCTCCCACGGGAATGCTTTTAAAAAGATTCTGAAATCTTGGATGTCAAAGCTTTGAACTTTATTCAAAAGGCATGCAGGGAAAACCATGAACTGGTAAGCGAATCTAGCTAGCCGAACCTTGATAACGATGTCACAAGAACATAAGAGCATTTGTTTAGAATTGTTGGACAAATTCAACCTTTTTGCATAGAGAGTTATCATAATTTTGATGGGATAGGAAATGGATCAAAATTTGAATACTTCAGTCAATAACGCATATGTATTGCATTTTTTTTTTTTTTTTTGCATGTTGTAGACGCAACTATTTTAGTCATACCATTCATTTTCTCTACACTCACGTTTTAACCCGAAATGTATGTATCAAAGAAGATGTTAGAGATTAAGAGAATGAACAGTCACTGAATCACATGACACTGATATTAAGAATAATAATTAAGATTTTTTTAATCCAAACTGGGAATAGATTAGTGTGTTAATTACGTACGTTAATTTGACTTTGAATGAATCTCATAATCAATCCAATCCAATCCTGCAAGAGAATTTAAAATAAATAAATGAAATACGACTGTTATTTTGTATTCTTTTAGTATTCGTTCATTGGTTAAATAATTTGACCCAAGAATGAATTCTGAAGAGAGGCTGGCTAGGTAGTATATTAGGGGCGATATCGCCGTCCAAGAAAAACAGTCGGCATGTTGTTGTTTTTAATCATTTTTTGGTAATGCAACCTCTGTTTGATGCAATGGATATGTAAGATATAACTACCGCATGGCAAGACAGACAAATAAATGACGGATGCGTTATCTGTTCCTTGTTCTTTTATGCATCATTTCATGGTCAAATTTGACCGGATGATCTCATTCAGATGATGGACTAGCAACTTTTTTTTTTTTTTTTTTTTTTGATCGGTAAGTTAGTTAATTTATTGAACGAACGCAGGAACCAACTGCAAAGGTAATTACAACTTTCAATTTCCGACCAAAGGAGGACACAAAATACTTAAGGAAAGAACTGGAAAGACTCAAAACCAAAAGAAATTCTAGAAAGAGACCTATATGTGATCTTCAAGGTGGTTCAAAAACCACAGATTTCCAATTGATCATGAACTCTTTAAGAGTGACGTTATGAAAAGCTGGTTGAAGATGAAGCCAATATGCGATGTAATGTCTAATTTTCGAATAACTTTTGTCATGCAGTGAGAGACTTACTGTCAAAGCTCTATGGTTCCTCTCCTTCCATAAGGACCAAACGATTGCAGCTGGCAAGGTTTTGATGACAAGCGACTTCCTCGTAATGGTTGTAGGACTTGGCTGGTACTCTTGAGCCGTAGCAATAGAGTGTGGGAGAACCCAACACAACTTGAATTCAGCTCTAAAGAAGTCCCATATGTGACTTGCTAGACTACAGTGAAGAAGTAGATGAACTGGTGTTTCTTTGTCATTTATACACATATAGCAATGGTTGACCCAAATCCTCCATTTCTTCTTTCCTAATTGATCTTGAGTGAGAATCTTGTTCTTGACTGCAACCCACATAAAGAAACTTACTTTGGCAGGCCAAAGTTTTGACCAAATCCTCTTTGGATGCACAATATCCATATGATTATCCTCAATTCTATTTCTGGTGATCAGCCAATTATAACACTTTTTAACAGAAAAGTTACCTGAATTATGTCCATCTTTCCATACTCTCAAGTCAGCTGAATCGGAAAGAGTTACACCGTTGATTTCAAGAAGATGAAGCAAAGCAGCAATGTCCCTTATGACATGGTCCTGAACCCTTCTTGTGATGCCCAAATTCCATGAGTTAGAAGTGCTAGAATACATCTGATATATGGTGCATGATTTTGACGTTGAAGCTTCATAAGCAGCTGGATAGAGAGTCGCCAAAGGTTGTTCCCCTAACCAAATGTCACACCAGAATCTGATTCTACGTCCATCTCCAAGAATAAAGGTGCAATTGGCTTTGAAACTGTCGATGTGCTTGTCAATTCCTTTCCAAATACTGCATCCATATGATTGTTTAACGGGTTTAGTATACCACTCTAATTGATCTAGACCATACTTCTGGATGACTATCTGCTTCCAGAGAGGATTTGATTCGGACCCTAGCTTCCATAACCACTTCATTAATAATGCGACATTCATATAATGAAGTTGTTTGATGCCTAGTCCTCCCATATGTTTTGGCAAGGCCGCTTCATCCCAAGCTACTAAAGGATACTTCTTATTATCACCTTTGTTCCATAAAAAATTGCGTATAATTCTCTCAAGCTTCTTAATTACATTCATAGGAGCTTCAAAGATAGAGAAATAGTAAATTGGTAAGGAAGAGAGAACTGAATTGATCAAGGTGAGTTTACCTCCTTTACTGAGATCTATAGATTTCCAGGTTGGTAACCGGGATTCGAGTCTTTCAGCAATCTTGTTCCACTTTATGTTCGATCTATACGAGTCTCCCAGAGGTAACCCAAGGTAAGTGGTTGGCAGAGGTTGCACTTTACATCCCATGGTATCAGCAAGAGAAATGATGTTATGAACATCTCCAACAGGCATAATCGAAGTTTTGTGGAAGTTCACCTTAAGGCCAGAGATAATTTCGAACCAGATTAATATGTTGCGTAGGTGGGTGATGCTATTCTGGTCATTCTGGAGGAACACAAGAGTATCATCGGCGAACTGGAGATGAGTAACTTTGGCTCCACCTGGTACAATTTCGAACCCACTGAACCATCCAATGCTGGCTGCTCTTTCGAAAAGTAAATTCAGTGACTCTGCAACAAGAAGGAACAAAAAAGGCGAGAGAGGATCTCCTTGCCGAAGACCTTTCGTACTTTTGAAGCGACCATTGGAGGAGCCATTGATTAAAACAGAGAAGTTCACATGTGAAACTGCAGCCTCAATCCACTTTCTCCACTTGATCCCGAAACCCATCCTTTGCATCACGTAATCTAGGAAGGACCATGCGACGTTGTCATATGCTTTTTGAAAATCAATCTTGCAGAGAATACCGTGTTTATTAAATCTTTGAGCCGAGTTGATACATTCGTTAGCAATTATTGCTCCATCCATGACTTGCCTCCCTTCAACATAAGCCGATTGTTGATGACTGATAATTTTTGGAAGAACTGTTTTGAGTCTCGAAGAAATGACTTTAGAAATTATCTTGTTGATGCTGCTCATTAAACTGAAAGGACGAAAATCAGTTATGAATTCCAAGTCCTGGACCTTAGGGACGAGAACAAGAAAAGTGGACTTTAATCTCCAGTCAATTACTTTTCTGGTGAAAAGCTCTTCCATCACCTTAAGAATATCAGACTTCATGAATTCCCAGCACTTGGTGATAACGAAAATCGGCATGCCATCAGGTCCGGGAGCTTTTTCCTGTGCCAAACTAGTTAATGCCTTGTAGACTTCTCCTTCAGAAAATCTTTCTTCAAGAGTGTTAGCTTCACTTGAGGAGATGGAGGGGAAGTTGAGGCCGTCTAAATGTCTAATTGAGGTCTTGAGAAAGAAGATTCTTCGAATAAGCCTTTATAGTAGGAAACTATTTCCTTCTTGATGACTTCTTTGTCACTTGTCATAGCTCCATTAATGTTCAATTGAGAGAAACTTTTTGCCCTTTGCTTCGCTGATGCATAATTGTGGAAAAAACGGGTGTTGTTTTCATGCTCCTCGACCCAGTTCATGTTGGTTCGTTGTTTCCAAAACTCACTGTGCATCTTCGCCAATCTCTTGAATTCAGCTTTGGTGGTTATTTTGTCAATTGCAAGTTGAGAGTTGTCTGGATCAGCCATTAACTTTGATTCCACCAGTTGCCCAGCGATAAGGTTGTTGTGAATTAAGGTATCTATTTTACCAAACACTTCACGATTCCAGACTTTTAATTTTTCCTTGAGAGCCTGCATTTTTTTCGCCAGAACAAAACCCGGAGAACCATAAAACTGGAAAGATAACCACCAACTGCGCATAAGATCCAGAATGGTAGGGTCCTGTAACCACATTTTCTCAAATCTACAAGGAGTAGGACCCCAACCTTCATTGTGAGTGGAGAGTCTGATTGGGTTGTGGTCCGAAAAAGGCTTGGGGAGAATGGTTTGCTCTATCCTGCAGAAGTTATTCTCCCATGTTGAAGAGATGAGAAAACGATCCAGCTTGCTCCAAGAGGTGTTTCTACTCCAAGTATAGTGACCGCCGATGAGAGGAAGATCCATTAAATGGTGTTGTTGAACAAGAGAACTGAATTTCTTCATTGATCGAGAATTGATGTTTCTTCCAGACCTTTCGTGCATAAATCTGGTGACATTGAAGTCGCCACAAAGAACCCATGGCTCCTCCCAAAGATTGCGTATGTCTCTTAATTCAGCCCAAAATTGATTTTTCTCATTGTTGAGCACAGGGCCATAAACATTAGTAAGAAGCCAATTGAAATCTTCATGCAGAAAGTGACATCTTATAGAAATAGAGAAGGCCCCTAATAGAGTTTCAGCTACAGCAACTTTGTTAGTATTCCAAACAACAATTATTCCTCCAGAATAACCTACTGAGTCTAAGGCAACCCAATCAAAATTATTTGCTCCCCAAAATTGCTTAACTTGATGCTTCTTCCAACCTGCAATATGAGTTTCTTGTAAGCACAAAATATCTGGCTTCCACATTCTAACTAACACCTTGAGTTCATCTCTTTTACTACTATTACGAAGGCCACTAATGTTCCAACTGATGATTTTTGTCTTCATAAATCAACTAAATGTGCGGATGCTGCTGCCTCATTGATTGCATTTTCTTTGTCAGTGTTAGACTCTTCGAATAACTCAAGGAGATTAAACTCGTTACAAGAGGTGGTTTTATGCATTAAATCTTGAAGCTGATCTTGAGTTTGTTGAAAAGATACCCCAATGTCGGGACCAAACTGTTGAAACGTATTAACTAGGGTTTTTAGTTCTTCCATGGCTTCAACTATTGTTTCTTTAGCTCTCTGCTGTGGAATCTTACTTGTTGTCATTGGTGAAATAGTTGCGCTGGTACTTGCTTCTGCTTCGGAGGAGAGAATAGAATCAAAAGAATTGAGTTGGTTTAGCTGAATGGACCTCTCCACAACCATAAAATCAACTGGGTTATCTTGCTGGTGGGCTTGCTGGGCTTCAAGGTTTCTATCTGTACTGATCCCATGTGAATTATTATCCATCGCGGCCGGATTAGATTCAAAATTTGAAATTGCATTAAACGCATTCAATTCTGGTTGTTGAGGTTGCAGGTAAGTTTCAGAGAACAAAGCCTTGTCAAAGTCTTGACTTGTACTATGGTTTCTGAACTGATCAGAAACATTAATTTCTCTGTTGGGAAAAAGAACCATTTGCTCTTCTATCCCCACATAATTATTAAAATTACCATGGATGCCATTGACTGAAGAACAAATAATTTCTCTAGAGCTTGAAAGTGGATCTTGCTCAAAAGAATTACGCTGGATATAGTCTCCAGATTCAACCGTCTGAAACTCCGAGTTAGTAATGCACTCAATATCTTCTAATGTTTCTACAGCAATAGAGAAAGAAAGCCCTTCGCAGTGCATCATTTTGAACTGAGCTTGAGGATGAACTGGACCTGCAACTTGAAGAAAGATAGCAGAATAATCTAGACCATTTAAGGAGTTAGAATGAGGTGCTATAAGTCCCCCCCACATTTTACCTATTTTCCTGTAAGTTTTCAGATTCCAAATGTGGAGAGGAACTCCATGAACTGCTACCCATACTGGTTTGGGGATGTCAGCTCCTTGAATTTTAAGACTGTTAGATTCTGATGTCCATTCCGAAAATTGCATCGATATTTCTTCAAAAACTAATTGTCTCTTTGCCAAAATTTCGTTCTTCTTTTGGATCGTATCTATGAAAAAAACAGCCTTTGACAAGATGGTAGAAATAGGAGATAATGATACAGATCCTTGAAGTTTGAATGAGGACTTGATTATCTTTGCAATTCTATTCCAAGAAATGTTGTCACTCTGTACCTCACAAACTAATGCCCCTTTCCATCTGTTGGTGAAGACTTCTCGTGGTTGAGCGTTTACAATCAGAGTAGGAGTGATAGTTGGGGGACCGTGGAAGGTTGTAGCCGTACTTAAACAAAAGTCTATTGCTTCTGCAAAATCCTTCCATCCTCTACCTTCACCGCCTGCTGGAATGAAACAAACCTCTGCTGGATCTCTTTGCACTTACCCTGGTGAGCTTGAGCATCTCGCCTTTCCCAAAGAAATTTCTAACCAAAGTCAGCTTGTCATTTTTTATGAAGCTCCAATATGTTGGTTTTTCCCTTAATTGCGAAGATTCCTGGTGAAGGATTGAGCTTATCCATTTGAGAGCATCTAGGGAGATTAAGAATTCTTTAAAACCCACTTTAATTTCTTTCACAGATGCCTTGACTTCCCCATTGTGTTTTACCTTTGCTAATTCGAAAGATCTGTTGCAGATGGAAATGCATTGTTTTGTACCTGATGCGACGCCTACTGATGTTGTAGAGTTTAATGCTTCCTGGTTTCCTGTTGATGTAGTTATTCTCCTGCCATTAATGCCTTGATTAGATCCCCTTACCATGGATGCCCATGATCTAGTATTTCCTTGATAAACCGAACCCATGGTGGGTGAGAATTGAATTTTCTAACACTCTCGTGGTATGGACTAGCAACTTGCTGATCATTCATTCCCATGTCGACTGAACCGGAGCAGGAAGGCCATTTCATTATACATTTTTCTTGCCTAAAACATTCTCGGTAAAAATTCAACGTATTCTGCTCTCCAATAAAAGAAGTTTGAGTGTAGTTCAAAAATTTTGTTACTTAGTCGTCCAAGAATGTAAGAAACATTCCATGACCAGGTTGTTAAATTGATTCTTGGTAAACTTTAGTTTGTTATGTTGAAACCTCAAAACTTTGTGTTACAGTTTCCTATCATTGGTGATCGATCGACATCTTTGATGGCACATCACTTATTGACTTTGATCACAAAGGTGACAGTGTAGAGTTCCACATTTTTGTTAGGACTAATTAAATTGGTACGACTCCAATCGCTTCTCCATTTCCATTCCAATTTACAGGCCACTCTATTTTCATCAATTAGGCCTTTTATCTCCTGTTGGCTGTTGCCCTCCAAAAGAACCGTTTTTTAGGGCACCACTCTTTTTTTTTTTTTTTTTTTTTTGGAGGGGACCATCATTTTATTTTGGGCAAGTTATTTGAAGTAGTATGAGAACACCCCTTATCCATATATTTATTTTGATACCAAAACTACCTTCTTGATTATTTTTGTGTAATGATTAGTATAATTAACCATTGATCAAGGTTAAATTAATAGATGATTTTTTTTTTTTAAAAGAAGTAGAATTATTGAGTGATTAAAGTAGTAGAAGAAGAAGAAGATTGAGAATTTTTTTTTTTTTTTTTTTTTTTTTTGATCAGTGAATATGGAGAAAAAACATCCTTTTGGTATTGAGGTTTGCTTTTAACTTAGTTAATGTTGCTATAAATGACCTAAAATATCTTCAAAATAAAAATCGTAAGAAAAAATTTCAACTAAGTCAACATAGTTCGGTTATATTATATGAAGAACGTGTAACCGAACTTTCTGCAAATGTAGTTCGGTTAATAAATCCAAAGTACATAGGTAGCCGAACTCACTTTTAATGGAGGTTTTGATGAGTTCGATTAACAGGTTCCGGGACAGGTAACCGAACTTTTATTCCAGAGTATACAGAGTAATGTTCGGTTTCCAACATTAATTTTCGACTGAATCGAACTCAACATATTAATTTTCAAAGAAGGGTTCGGTTAGCAATTTTTTTTTTTGCGAACCAACCGAACTCAACATATTGATTTTCCGAGAAGGGTTCGGTTCGGTTAGCAATTTTTTTTTTTTGCGAACCAGCTGAACTCAGCATTTGTTGTTCGAATACAAGTGTTCGGTTAAAGGAAATAAAATTCTAATTAATCTAACCAACCGAACACAATATATTGGTTTTCAATGAGGAGTTCGGTTAAAACTATTTTTTGCGAACGAAAAATTAAATTCTTGATAACCGAAGTGTTCTTCGTGTTCTTGGTTTCAGAATGTTCGTTTACAATACTAGTTTTTTCAAAACTATTCCTAACCGAACATGCCACTTTAACTTCCATTTAAACCATATTTTGATGATTTCTACTCAATTTTCCCAATAAAAAAACGAATTAAAAAGATTGATGGGTTTTTCAATCGAATAAGGAACGTCAAGGAAAGAGAGAAGAAGAAGAGAATAACTTTTTTTTTCAAAACTAAAAAATTTAGATTCCCCTCCTGTTTATGTTTTTGATTTTGATTTTGGTTAATAGATTCATTTAGATTAGATGTATATGATTAGATTTATATAATTATTAGGTTAGTTTTAATTTAAATGAAAGTAAAGGTTAAATCTGTATTTACCTAACTTTAGGACACCCCTTATAAGTATAGGGAGGTTGGCCTAATAAGACCATGGCCCCAAAAAAACCATAGTCCGTAAAAAATGGTTCTTCCAAAAGCCAAGTTGTGAGTAGGGGTGAGCATTTGGCCCGTAATCCGCGGATTTAACCGGGACCAACCTTTCATTTGCGGATGGATGCCCGGACCGTTTGTTAATGGGTTGGATGCGGATGAAATTTTTGAAATCCAACGGATAACGGATCGGGCCCGGATGCAACCTTGAAAATCCGTTCGACATCCATATCCGTTAAATTAAGGGCATTTATATAGTTCTAGAAAATACTATGGATCATTTAGGAATTTTTAAGATGTTTGCTTGGGGTGTTGTACATGACATTTTTATGTTTGTATACATATATAGGATATGTAGGTTTTATAAGGAGTCATTTGTGTTAGCTTTATTTTCTTTACTATAACTTTTAACTAAAACAAATCCATTGGATTATCCACATCCAATCCGTTCATCCATGTATCCATTGGATGCAAATCCGTTGGATATGGATTGGATGCGGATGCCAAATTTGAAATCCGTAGTGCAATGGATTGGATGCGGATGAGGCGAAAACCGGTCCATACCGGCCCATGCTCACCCCTAGTTGTGAGTTCAAAGAGGTGGGAGATAAGCCCATTTAGCAGCTAACAGTACAGTGATCATGATTGAGCTTAACGAGGAGATAAAACTAGTAGTTATTATAGGTTTAACTGCCAAGAAGTGGCCATCGGCTTGTCTTATTAGCCTTACCGTGCCTGCAAGAATAGTAGAATCCTTAGAAGAAACAGTAGAATCCTTGGAAGAAACATCAATGTTAACCTTAAGAAAGCGAGGTGGAGGTGGGTGCCAATGCAAAATGTTTGTTTTCATATGTCTTTCAGTTCTAAATCTTTCTCGTGATGTCCCAAGCACAAGTAGAAAAGCAAGCATTTCACTTCTCTTTCTATTTAAAGAACGATTTTCTTGGGGAGCATCCCTTTCTCAAAGGGACCGTCATTTCAATTTTAGAAAGTTACTAGATTTTGTGCCCGTGCTACGTATCGGGCGGACCCGAAAACCGCTTTGCCTCGCCTCGTCCCGATGCATGCTTAGGATTTTTGATTTGGTGTAGATTGACTTCGCCTCGCCCCGATACATGTTTAAGATTTTTGATTATGCCCATGCTACGCATCTGGCATTTTTTTCTTTTAACCATATTATTGATTTGGTATCGCTCGGCTTCGCCTCGCCCTATTGCTTAGGATTTTTGATTTGGTATGGTTAATATTTTTCTAAGCATAACTCAACACCATAAGCAAATATTCAACACCAATTCTTGTTTCTTGACTCAATCAATTTGGATATTGTATGTAATAAAAATATGAATTAAAGTATTCCGAAAATAAAGAAGAAATTAAAGCATACACAAACCCTTATTCATATCTTAGTTGCAACTGCACACACGCACTGCACCCGATTCTCAATCATTCATTCAATACAAATTGTGATATTTCATCCACAACAACCATAGCTGCTAAACATGCAATCACCACTCATCTTCAAGAACACAACCCCTCTCGGACCCAATGAGCTGCAACCTCAATACGCTTAAAAACTCCATCTTGTTTAACTCCACCACCTAACTCACTTCGCAATCACCATCAACTCTAACCCATCGGCTATGTTGCATCTTCATACCACCAACACTTCTCTGGCTACAACACTAACCCCACAAGTTCCATTTTGAACCAACATTCCTTCATCACCAAAAGTACTATGAGCATCAAAGACCAAATCAACTTCGATTAAAATCATAAACATACATATACTTTCATTCATTTACCAGCTCACGAAGTTCCTTTTTCTTCTTGCACTTCCCCGCATAATCGCAATCATACATTCAACCGCATCACATCCTACTGAAAGTTATCTCGCAACTCGCTTCAACACAAAAACCTCGCAACAAAAATAGATAATCCAAGACCAACCCCTCTCTATGTTGGATTATAACACCAAATCCTGCAATTCAGACCAGCTTTGCACTTCACTTCGTTCTCTGCAGTGCCAACTTCCACTGCAAGTTCACATACGACCATTACTCACCGTAAATTGACCTATTCTTCACCTTCTCTCGGTAACAACACCAACTTTCTCTTCGATTATCCATTCATAACAGCTTTAGTAACACCACCAACCGCCTCTCGTAAATTACAAGCAAACCATCTCTTCCTCCTTGAACTTCTTCTAGCACCATATTATCACCAATTGGTTCTAAGATTCAATCTATTTAACCGGTGAGAGTTAATATCTTCAATTTGTCGGTTCTTGTCCATCTCAACTTCGTTATCTCATCATCATAAACCATTTTCTTCATCTGCAGAAACCATTTGTAGTGACATCACCACTACTGCATACTACCACAACCATTGTGACCCTGCATTTCTGAGGTCTACACAACTACAACCCACTGTGATTCTCATTTACGGCACCACCAACACCTTATCTTCCTTCCCCTCGTATCCTAGAAATACATTTAATCCAACACTTCCATCCGACATTGCTTGCAATCGTAAGATTCCAAATACCACCAATTCCTCCTTGCACATTCATTCAAACCATGACTAAGAGTTGTACATAATCAAGACAAAACTACAATTACCTGACACATTTCAACATCATTGATGGACGCATTTATGTGTCTATTTTGATCTCGATTTTCTATTTTGTTAGTACCCATTTTGTACTTATTTTGGCTTTTTGTGTCTTTGTAGGTGTTTTTGGACAAATAAGCTTTTGCGGGAAAATTGGCTCGAAAAAGTGATATTTGCGCTCGTGGGAGAAAATTACTATTCGGACTCCTCATTTGGACAAGGGGCACTCAGTTACTAAGGGGCACCAACTTGCTATTTCCACCCCAGAACACCCAAGTGTTATTGGCACCCCAGGAATGGTTAAGGGGCACCTTCTTCTCTAATTTGAATTTCCAGTTTTGGCGCGAGAATAACTTTGCAGCGAGAAAAGTTTAGGGTTCGAGTTTTGAGGTACTTCTGAAGAGATTCAAAGGCGGTATTGTGTTGGCATGGACCTGTTAGAGCATAACAGGCCTGGTATGTGTCTTCTAATCGATCAAAATTGGCTGCAGAATCATGTTGAAGCAAAACAGGATAGGTGTTCTTCGGGTTTGTATTCACGGGAATTTCGAGAGAAGTTTTAGCCGGGATTAAAGTGTTGTATTGATCGGAATGAACTCGTAGACGATTGAACAGGCTTAGTAATGGGATTTAGTTCGGTGGAGAAAAGTTTTTTCACGTAAATAGGGAGGTGGATGAGAGCTTCTCAAGCAAAACAGGGAAGAGTAATTGTCATGGGAGTTTCTATCCTATATTTGGAAGTTACGTACAGAGTGGGAGAAGATAAATATTCTGTTAAGATTGGTTACCGGATTTTGGGAGAGTTTCAAAGCCAGGAGACGCGTAAATAAGAGGAGAAAAAAAAAAAGAAAAGAAAAGACGTGGCTTGGGAGAAAAGGAAATAAGAGATTTCTCGAGATATTTTGATCTCTGTGGTGTATATATACGAGTGTTGAGGTTCATAGAAGGGGGTAGAGTAATTGGGGGACCTAAGGGAGGCTGCAGAGGCAAAAAAATACGATTTGCAGAGTTGCAGCAGCAGTAGGTGGAGAAGAAGACGACGACGAAGAACGACCTCCAAAGTTCTGCTCGCAGAGGATCATGGCAAATCTACCGCAAAAACAAGTATCGTTTAAGGGCGCTCTTATTTCCTCTGTAATGCTCTTATTTATTCAAGTTTAAAGGCGCTCTTTATTTTGTAACACCTCTTTAGCGTTGCGAACTGCCTGATTTATTAGTTTTCTCTTGTTTTTCACCCTTTTGAGCTATGAACACCTATTTTGAGCACGTGAATAACATGAGGAGCTAAACCCCAACACTGGGATGATGGAGGAAGCCATATTTCATGCGTGTGGTAATTATATTTAATTCTTTTTATGACTACTTGCACTATTATCAATCGTTTTATGATTTTTCATTATTGATTGTGATGTCGTATGATGATGTATGCTTGGTCTAAGTGCTTTTGATGCGTCATGCTTGTGATTTACAGTCAATCTGTTATAAATTCTACCTTGGCAAAGAATAAAGAGTCAATATTTATATGTTATGAGCTATAATTGTCTGGAATTGATAGTCGAACCACATGAATATGAGAATTGGTGGAATCTTGAGTCTCAAAGACCTCTCGATATTTTGTGACAAACCCCAGTGTAAATATTATCTTTGTTTTTAGAGTTTTCTTAAATCAAACCTTTACAAGTCCGAGTTGAACGAACTTTACTACCATTTACTACAACTTGTTAAAATCACATCAATTTTTGGCGCCGCCGACACGGACTTGTATTTAGGTTTTAGAGTTATTTCTCTTTTTATTTTTTATATTTTTTGTTCTCTTTTACGCCTTTGGTATTTTTCAATTCTTTTCGATTTGGAGCGAAGCTACGAGGAAAGAAAAAGTGCTATAAAAGGAAAGCATCGCCAAAGAAGGAAAGAAAAGAGGAGTCCAAGGAGTGAAGAAGATTTTGTATATAGTTGTTTTATTTATTTTTATTTTTAGAAACTGTAAATAGGGTTGTATTTTTGTAATAATTTTTCTTTTTTTTTTTTTTTTTTTTTTTTTTTTGACACTTTTTGGACTTTATTTTTTCTGGACTGGACATTATTTTTAAAACCCTAAGGAAGGGTTAAAGGTTAAATATAAACTGTTTGCAGGGAAGGACGACAGTTACGATACTGTCTCGGCCCCTCGGGTTCGTGACACCGACATAGGAGTCGGTGGCCCGAGTCGACTTCAACGGTTCATCGCCCGTCCGGTACGGAGGTAAGACTCTATCCACCCACGAATCCCCACGTCGGTGGGTTTCACTTGCAGTGTGACAACTCACACCCCTGCGAATAGAATGTCGAATCTGGTATAATAATAGCCAATACAACGAATATCCGATCGAGTTTCAAAATGGACGTTACTACTTTGACCATAGTGTGAATAGTGGTTGGGAACATCAGCCTTTTCAAGGTTATGGCTCATACCATGATGAGCCCAATTACTATCCACATGCCAACTCGGTCGTATTTGTTAAAATTCCTCTCTACTAGAGTCAACACGTAAGTTAGCTGAGGCGACACGTAAGTTAGCAGAAATGAATAACTTAGTTTTGGACGAAAGCAGTACAAAATGTGAACCTTCTTTCCTAGATAAAATCAGGAAGTCATGTGAGTCGACTCAGAAAATGCTGTTAGAGGCCCAGGAAAGAAATGCTCAAGATAATCTTAATTTCCAATATAGTGTTTCCAATAGTACCCTTGAAAATGAGGATAGTTATTTGCATAATCAAGATGACGAGGTTAGAATTGGTAACACTACATTTTTAGACGAGGTTCGACCATTTTCATGTTATTACAATGATGATTATGATGAGCATAGTGTTGATGAAGAATCTGAAATAAGTAGGCACAGTGATCAGGAATTTGTTACTCCAATTGAGCTTAACAACGATAATATTATTTCTAGTTCGAATCCAAATAATTTTAATAATTATTCACCTATTCAAAAGGACGAGGATTTGACTAGAGATACCACCGTTTTAGACGATGTAGTTTTTCCTTATGATTACGAAGCCGATTATGGTTGTGAGGAACGAGTTTATTCTGAGAATACTAGCGATTTAGAAACATTAGCCTTAGACAAAGAAAATGAACTCGTAGAGATGAGTGAGGATGAACCAGACTTAGAAGAATCAATTGACCATTTTCAGGAATCTGATGACCTAGAAATTAGGGAAGTTGTGACTAGTCTTTCCAGAGACACTGAAATCTCCAAGTTTGGGGGTGATTATCATTCTCCATGTGCCTTAAGTCTTAGTAAGGTCCCTCACTTGGGACTTGACATTTTTGCCTCAACCATTTTACAAGATTATCTTCATACACGTTTTCCTGAACCTAGTGATGTCCATACACTACAAGAAACACGGTGTATTGCAACATGTCATTCGTGTGTCAAGAACCCATGTTTAGTGTGGAAAAATCCTTTTACCACACAATTTTTTTTTCCACACCATGTGGCAACAACCTGTGTGACAAGAAGTTTTTGCCACACCTTCAATGTACTGCAGCAAGAGGTGGGTATTTTGCCACACCAATCTGTGAGGCAATAGAATAAGGCAAAAAGGTATTTTCTATTTTTGCTTTTTATTTTTTATAATTTTATTTTATTTTTAAATTCTTTTGCCACACCAACTGGTAAGGCAATAGCATGAGGCAGAATATATGCTTTTTTATTTTTATTTTCAATTTTATTTTATTTAGAAACTCTTTTGCCACAACACTTACTGCTGCTAAATGGCTAATAAATTTTGCAATTGCAATAGCTTGCTAGTAGGAAAATTTTAAAAATCACCTTATCCAACCACCATAATATAATTTTCACAAGCATTCCATACTCTTCATTTAAAAAAAAAAAGATGTGTTACAAGTATAGTGAATCCAGCTTTAACATGGGAAACAAACAAACAAACAAAATTAAATCAACATCAGAACTCAATAGTTAATATTAACCCGACGCTGAAGTGAAGAAACTTTAAACTTCAAACTAGACTGTATTCTGTGCTTAATCCACCCCAGCAGTCCATTCCTAAGTTGTTTTCCTGCAAAACAAACTCCAACAAGCAAAAAACATCAAGATACGGCAGAGAGTCAACATGCCTAATTACGAATGCTTGAACTGGAAGAGATACATCATACTAATATGCAGTTCAAGCATAAACATTGAATACCCAGTCCCTTCTTTTTTAGTTAAATCTCACTATCCAGTGTCTACTATCATATGTTATTCCTATTTTGACCAAATAAATTGAATAACTTTTAAGTTGCAAAATGAAAAGTGAATGTAAAGAGTAAAGACCAACCCATGTGAGAAAATGTTATCAGCAGGGATCCTTCCAAGTTCAAACCCATAAGATAACGTCAATCTGAAATTGTAATCCCGCGAACTTGTATTACGAGAAACGTAGAATCGATTAAAGGATACAAACTTTGGCACAAGTATTGAGCCATTGTGTGAAGGAGAAGACATGCCCGTCCCCGGGCATCATTTAACTCATCCCACTCAACCTAAATATTGAAGTAAAGAAATATATCAAAAGCCGTAAGAGAACTATTAAACTACCAAAAGTGAGAAGAGATCCTTAGTTCCTGAGTCCCGAAGCAAGCATTTCTCATGTTTAAAGCTTTAAATGCAAGTAAGTGACCTAGTTGCTGAACAACATACCGGGATCTTCGGAAGACGGCCAAGTCGAAAATTGTTTATGGTTCCAAATTCTCCCTCATGTGATATTAGAAAAGCATCATTGAAAACGTTGGTTCGCTTTAAAGATTCTAAATGTGCTTGTGAAAATTCAATCTTTGCCAATATCGAGTCTCTTTCTTCCCTGTGGATCACAAATACTTCAGCGTTAGCTTGTTGGTTTCACGGGAAGCAATAAATAAAAATAGAGAACACAAGGTACAACATTCTCCAATCCAAGCTTTTTAAAAAAAAAAAAAAACTAAATGCTATTGTTCGGTAAAAAGCAGGATGATTAACGAGATAGCATGAAAGAACAAACATCATCTTCTAGATTTAAACAGATCTATTCAGATCAAGCTAAAAGGTTCTGGTTGAATGAAACTAGCAAGTGGTTCATTATTATGTTTATCTAATGGGAAGTGCTACTCCATGCCCTATTTACCGCCCTAGCAATACTCGTCCCACGCATCTAAAGCCCTAAACATAAACATCAAAACTATTATTAAGAGAAACCTCTATGCTCCTATAGAGAAACCATGTTCATCAATATTACAACTCTTTCTTGTACTTCTAACTTAAACATCAAAACCATTACAGATCCTGTATTCACTAATATGTACAATAAGTTAATGTCATTCATTCTGTTCGTTTGGATATCTAAATGCACCAATCATCATTAACGACAACAAATTCCGGTTTCCCTAAATTGTTTTAATTGTTGATTAAGTACTGGTTAGGCCTGATCAACTTTTCATACACAAAACAGGAAATGAAGTACTTGAAGGAGCTAGGGGACTAGAGACAGGCCCAAAATAGAGAGAATACGCATAATTCGATTGTCTGCAATTCATATATTCTAGTGAGAGAAATGAGTCTAGTTATGGAAAAGTAACAGAACACTAAAGAAAACCAATACTCATAACTATTTGCAAGGAATCAACAGAACAATATATTATCAAGCAAACACCGCTCGACCACACTTGTCTCCTGAGGCATTTGGTTATGGACTAATCAACTTTCTTGAAGCATTAAAATAAATTTCTCCTGCAATTTACAATCACACAAAAATTCAAATGACAAACAGAAGGATGATCAATCAAATCTACCAAAACAGGGAGGAACATTACACGGCTTCCAAAAATCTAGTACACTGAAAATATAATTAATTGAAAGAAACAGAGTGATTGAAAACCAACCTATGGACTATTGTAACAAATTGAGTTACCTTATTTCCCCTATTGCGGCTAAAGTTTACATCCGATTCTTCGATCTCATAGTGGTTTGATTACGTCCTTGAGGAAAAAAATCAAAGGCAAAGCCCTATTTCAGATCCCATACCTAATTTATCACAAAAATAAATTTAGGGGAAAAGCTAAAACAATGTGTTGATGGTGGATTTTCGTTTAAGGTTAAAATTGTAAAAAAACCTGAAAAATCATGCGCTGACATCTTGTAAAAGATAAAGCCGTTTATAAGTGACGGATACTCCTCACTTAATTCACCAAGAATGGAGCATGTAGCAACAATCCCATTCTCGTGAATACATGAAATTCCTCCAGTTGGAGCATGCGGCAACAATCCCTTCCTGTGAATTTCATATCAGCCTTGTATTTCCCTGTACCCATTATCGGTGTGGCATGACGACTGAGTGTTACTCTCACAGTAACACGACCCTCCACGCACTATAATGAATCCATGTACGAAATACCCGTACAGGCTGTTTCTCGGTGTGTTATACTAGCCCGAGCCCTCTCGGTGTGTTATACTAGCCCGATTGAGCATCCGAACTCGATCCGTATCGATCTCGGATATGATTCGATCGCATCCATCCAACTCCACAAGCATGATTGGATGACCACAGATCAATTCCATCACCCCCAAGCGGTATGGAATACACACGGCCGACCCGCATGGTCGACCATTGGCCTTTTGCTTGCAAGAAACCGTCCATACCAAGCATTATGGACGGAAAACCTAAATTAGGGTTTGCGGCATATTACATGTGCCACAAAATTGTCTCAACCATCCATCTTCGCAGGTATAGATGGAGGGTGTAGATGTAGACTCAAAGGGCCCGGAGCATGTCGACACAATCACCATGTGACCGCCTACACACTTGGCCAATCGGTCAAAGCCAATCGTGGTGGTTACAACAAAACCGTCCGCCCAAAAGAGCATGGCCGCGCGGCTTTGAAAGCCAAAATTAGGGTTTCAAGTCATCACGCGCGTCCATCTTCTCCTCTGCATTTAATGGAGGGTCACAGATTGGATTAACTAAGGCCTAGTCATACCAAAGATGACCACCGTGGGCCCATCTACCTCCTTCTTGCGGTCGGCCAAGGCATACCATGCCCTAGCCAACCCAAAACACGCGCCCAAACTCGTGCGGTTACACTCCCAAATCCTAAACTGATCTCGACCGCTCAACTTCACCGGATGATTTGAGTGGCTTAGATCACATTTTCATGGGACAATCAGGTATAGGTGTGAACACCAACCTACCACCTACACGGTAGTATGATCGACCAAGACCGACCAAGATGGGTCGTCTTGGAACGCACGCCCAAACTTGGGATGTCATGCGGTTTCCAACTCCTTTGCGGCAAGGATTTCGCCGCAAACCGATCTCAACCGCTCCTCTTTGACGGTCAAATTGAGTGGCCTAGATTACATCTTTATGAGACGGTGAGACATGGACGTGTACACCATCATGCCGTCAACACGCATGTATGGTCGGTCCTCTACAAAATCCTTCCCAAGCTTGGTTTCGACCAAGTCAAGAGTGATGCTTGCGCACCTCTTTTAAAACCCTAATTTCATCAACGGTCGCAGATGAGTGTCTCAAACATCATCTCATCCGTCCGACTTCACCAGCTTGGTTATACAACCCCAGTCGAGTTATTTGGTTAGTGAGGAGTCATTACCCATCACTTTACCACACCGTAATGCAACACTCGCATAAAATACACACGATACTCCACAAGTATCAACTTTCGAATAACGCAAGTTATTCAATTCAAGATTACATGCTATCTTCCGTGGATCCACGATCCACATTCCGTGCATCAATCATGTCACAAATCTGGGGATACATATCGGGGTATTGGTCTCAGCGGTTTACAAGGCAATGCGCGTACAACGCGCCATCACAAGAACGTGTTAGGAAGTCATGGACGGTTAGAGATGAACAGGAAAAGTGGGCAAGACTGGTCGTGTGTTACCGGCACACAACTCCACTACTCCATCATTCCACTACCTCCACTTCCCACGAGAAATGTGAATGAGGCTCAATGACTTGTATAAATAGGTTCTCCGCCCTCTTTTCCAAGAAGAACGAACAAGGAAATAACGGAGAACAACACAAGTTCAGTCGACAGAAACCAAGTGTTGATACCGTCATATTCAACCATCTTCTGTCACAAGTCATAGCAAGCCAACACTTTCACAATCTCAACACCTTCTTCGCTTCCCTCCCTAAGATCAACCCCATCTCCTTCACTTTGTGACCAAGAAACAAGTCCTGGAACGGCCATTTCTTGGTTTAGGCCGGACTTGCACTGATTGATCTCTCGAATCTACAAGCACTCACCGCGCAAAGTGCATTTGTTGAAGGTTTAGATTCATTCCTCATCCACACCCCAAATTACCAAATTCTCATAGAGTAGTTTTCACCCATCAACAATTGGCGACCACAGTGGGAGATTAATCTCTCGGCCGTAAAATCAATTTCTTTGAAATCCGATTCAATTTCATCAATTTCAAAAGGGTAGATCTTAGAACCAATTAAATCAAGAATTCATGTCAAGATGGTGGAACCTCAAAACCGGATCGGAATCACCGGACGGAGCTAGCGTGGATAACACTCCCGTATTGACGTGCCTGTCGGTGGAGCTACCGTAGCCGACACATCTCGAGGAGCCGTTACCTCTGTCACCAACACTAGCGGAGCAGAGACATCCCGCAGGTGTAACACCTCCCATCACCAGAGCCGAGCACCCGCAAATCCCGGCATCTCTTCGAGCGTAACGCCTCCAAAGTGGTTACCGAGCAACAACTTTCACTCCTCCATCGACGAGGAGCCGAGACACAAGAGGAAGACCGCCGTCTAGTACCATTGCAGACTTGATGGAGAAACAGAAATTCTTGCTAAAACTCAAACAGATATGGCTGCAACTCGTAAAGAGGTACTCACTTTCCTTAAAACTTTGATCGAACGATTGCCGCAAGATTCACTAACCCTTGGAGTCGGCAAGAGATGCATTCAATACACCCGGAGCAGGCGTTTCCACTCGGACTCACATGAATGAAGAAACTCGTGTTGTTCCTGAGCGCCAAAGGGAGAGAGACCAGCCTTCCAACTTCATTACGCGCGAAGATCTAGAGCGACTTCTCCAAAATCGAGGAAAAGGGGACCGAACGGACGTACACCAACATCGCCCGCCGTACCCTCAAGATGTGCAACGGATTCCTCTACCAAGAGGTTACACCTCTCCCCGCTTCTCCCTCTACGACGGCATCGGTAATGCTCAGAACACATTTCTCGATTCTTAGAAGCCTTGGGGAACATGAATATAATCATGTTTTACGCCTAAAAGAATTCTCAAAATCACTTACGGGGAGGGCGTACACCCGGTACAACAACATTGCGCCTAACAAAGATATCCAATTGGAGCGAGATGGTCGGTGCTTTCTGAAAGTATTTCTTCGTGTCCGAACAAATCACGTTTTCGGACTTTGGGAAGAATTATCCACGGAACAATGAACATCCCAACGACTTCGTTAAAAGATTCAACCTGCACCGGATTGTCACGACCCGAATGTCACCGAACGACAATTGGTGGAATCATGCATCAATGGGATGATACCCATATACCGCGCCCGTTGAGAATCTGGGATTTCAAACATTCTCTCGAACTCCACTGAAGCCGCAAAGCGTTCAAGAACAATCGCACCGGCACTACTAGAAAGAACCGAGTTGTTCGAAGTGAAGATTTGCGTGAAAGTCGAGGAAGCAAAGCGTCTCACAAACAAACAATACAACACCGGCCCTTCTCAGTGAGTGTGGTAAGCGGAGGAGAAAAGAGGAAAGCTTCGATGACGGAACAACAAACCAAGCGAACATCTCAAAGACACAAGACTCCCGTCTCGAAAAGGAACAGACAAGAATCCCGCACAAAACGCCAAAGACACATGTTTTCCTTTTCCCATGAATGAAGTGATAGAGCTCCTGGAAGCGTGGATCCAAGACGACGCCGTAAAGCTGCCTCCTATCAGGCGTCCTCCGACCGAGGAAGAGATGGAAGATCCCAGATACTGTTGCTACCATAGGTTCGTCCATCATCCAACCAAAGATTGCAACAGGTTGAAACATATATTCAGGGAAAAAGTTGAGACAGGGGAGCTCCAGCTTGGAAATGAAGGTGTTCATAGAGATCCTCTACCTATCGGGAACCGCATGATTTCCGGGACTCTTGTCGCAAGACCGTGCAATCTATGATGGAGCACATGTGTAAAATCTTATATTTCTCCAAAGGACAGCGTCAAGACATATTTACGGCCCTCAACCACGTTGTGTCGTGAGGCGTTTGCATCCGATAGCAGTTCCAGAACCCAGTCTTTCCCCGAAAGACATGAGCAACGGAAACTGGGACTCTTAACCGTCACTCGTTTGAGAAACGTTGAGTTTGATAACGCGTTGATCGATACGACTTGAGAATTTAACATCATTACCGTCAAGACCTTGAGAGCGGCAAAGATCTCAAAGCAAGAAGCTACTCTGTCGTCCAACCGTGGTCGGGATTCGGAGGAGAACTCGAGATTCATATGGATACATCGACCTTGAAGTCAAATTGGGAGATGCCTCAACACGAGCAAAGTTCTATGTAGTCAAAGATCATCCCAACTACGACATGATCCTAGGGCGCTCTTGGATGCATGACAACAAAGCCATCTTGGAAGTCTATCCTCTACCGGTTTCGATACCCGAAAGAGTCTCCAACACGCCCGCCGGACTACCTTCGATGATCACCGCCGCACCAAAGAACTTGCCGGTGTGTGACGCAACTTCCTGAGAGAGCTTGTCGGCGTACACCGAAAGGTCCCGGTATCAAGTAAGTCTCATCACGCAACCCTCCCTGCAAACTACCGCCCCTCATTTTGACAAGTCCTGGGGACTGGCTCCAACCGGCTAGGAGATGTGAATGGGAAGCCGGCCCTTTCAAATATTTTATCAAGAGCGTGGAAGCTGTTTTGGTCAAAGACGACAAAGCTAAAATCCAAGTATCTGCACGGCCAAACCCATTTGGGATTGGAGACTTGGTGACAAAGATGACTACGTTCGATGTTGGAAGTGTGACGGTGAAGATGACCACTCCACCGGATTCATCCACCGAAAGAGAAGATGAACCATACCCGGTAGCGGACGTTATCCTAGGCGGCTCTTTGCAAGCTCATCAACGCCGATAACCTAGAGGGCATAACAATTCACTCACGATGGCTCCAACCCCACCGAACTTAAGATCTTTGTCTGCCACTTCACAAAGATCCCGTATACCTTAAAACGCTGTGCTATTTTTTCCAGCGTATTTCCTTTTACAATTCCATATCATATTTGTAATTCCTCCGTAAAAATGATTGCAATACTTGCATTCATAGTTAGGGTTCCAATTTCCAATTTCCAATTTTCAATTGAAGCATTATTTTCATCTGAGAACCTTTTTACTCCTAAAAACACAAATTCCTGAGTCAGCTTAAATCAATCCACTGGAGTAAGAAAGGAAACCCTAAGCAAACATCTCACGGGATGAAGGAAATGAACGTGTGCGGAAAATGATTTGAGCCATCTGCCTCAAAGAAAGCCGGGAATATATTGCATCACAGTCCGTGGATATTCCATTATAGTATAACTTCTTTTATTACTAAGGATTACATGTGAAGGCGCTCCTTGCGCCTGAGAAGGTTCGGTTGCAGTCTTGGCAAAGGATTGTAAAGGAAAACTTTATTCAAATAATCAAAGGGAAGAAAAACCTTGAACTCACCACCACCGAGTACAAGGAAGATGTTCGAGCATGCGAGAATATACTTGGAAAGAAAAACAAAATAAAAGAGGTTTTAATCATCAAGAGAGCCGGCCTCTCCAACACCACCGTTGGTTTCTTCTCCATCACCTGTCGATGCACCTCCCTCCGGATCTTCCTCAACTTCTGCATCGGGCATCCCCGCCGCAGCAGCAGCAGCGCACTCCATCCCAACATCTTCAGCAGGAGCATCAAAGGGCATAGCAACACCCGGGGCCACGCAAATTGCCTTCGAATGTTCGGGTTCGTGCAGATCGTAATCAAGGATTATCACGCCGTCCCGAACCGGTAATCACACTTGCCTTCATTAGGGGGGTCGTTCATGCTCAACTCTCCGCCTCTTCAACCGCGCTGCAAATCTCTCTGCCCTTGCGCTTACTAGTGTCTGCAGCGTTTCCTCGCGCCTCCGCCGCTCCTCCATGTCAATTGCAGCTGAAAGTGAACAGATACGTCCTCTGACAATACGAAGGTGGGAGATAGACATCCCCTGTATAGCACAGCCGACTTCACGAAGAGGAAGATCGATCTTAGCCATCACTTCTCCATGCGCATGGTTTTCAGGCTTGTCAACTTCAAAACTTCTTTCTGGGGAAGCAACAGAATGAGCGTCTACCGCTTCCATGATAATCTGCAGAGAAGAAGAGGTTATGAGCACAAAAAAAAAAAAAGAGAGGATCATCAAAACTATCGGTCAGTTAATCAGAAAACCAGAGCAGTACCTGAGATATGGAATAAACGACCACGTGAGGTGATTCTTTATAATCTCACAAGTCGACAGAATCCCAGAAGGAAAAGAAGTCTTTACTTACCACCTATGAAGGCTGCTAATTCGGGATAACAATCGACGAGGCTTATCGGATATACCTGAGAAAAGCCGTATGTGATGAAAGAAGTACACCTGAAGGAGCGGCCGAGCTCATACATGTACAAGAGGAACCAAAGCGACTCACCGGATCAAGTCCTGCTTCCTTCGCATCCTTAATCAAGACCAACTAGTTCCAGGGAAACGCCTGACAATGTGAAACTATCCGGTAAATATGTATTCACTCTAGCTTGGTCATTTCTGTATGTCACCATCTCATGCCTACCACAAAATAGTGTAACCATTATGTGCTAGGCAGGGGGACTTAATGTTGATGGTGGATTTTCGTTTAAGGTTAAAATTGTAAAAACCCGAAAAATCATGCGGCCGACATCTTGTAAAAGATAAAGCCGTTTATAAGTGACGGATACTCCTCACTTAATTCACCAAGAATGGAGCATGTAGCAACAATCCCATTCTCAGTGAATACATGAAATTCCTCCAGGTTGGAGCATGCAAAGAACAATCCCTTCCTGTGAATTTCATATCGGCCTTGTATTTCTGTACCCATTATCGGTGTGGCATGACGACCGAGTGTTACTCTCACGAGTAACACGAACCTCCAAGCACTATAATGAATCCATGTACGAAATACCCGTACGGTGCGATTCTCGGTGTGTTATACTAGCCCGAGCCCTCTCGGTGTGTTATACTAGCCCGATTGAGCATCCAACTCGACCGTATCGGTCTCGGATATGATACGATCGCAGTCATCCAACTCCACAAGCATGATTGGATGACTGCGATCAATTCCATCACCCCCAAGCAGGTATGGAATACACACGGCCGACCCGCATGGTCGACCATTGGCCTTTGCTTGCCAAGAAACCGTCCATACCAAGCATTATGGACGGAAAACCCTAAATTAGGGTTTGCGGCATATTACATGTGCCACAAAACGGTCTCAACCATCCATCTTCGCAGGTATAGATGGAGGGTGTAGATGTAGACTCAAAGGGCCCGGAGCATGTCGACACAATCACCATGTGACCGCCTACACACTTGGCCAATCGGTCAAAGCCAACCGTGGTTGGTTACAACAAAACCGTCCGCCCAAAAGAGCATGGACGCGCGCTTTGAAAGCCAAAATTAGGGTTTCAAGTCATCACGCGCGTCCATCTTCTCCTAGATTTGAATGGAGGGTCACAGATTGGATTAACTAAGGACGGTCATACCAGCATGACCACCGTGGGCCCATATACCTCCTCTTGCGGTCGGCCAAGGCATACCATGCCCGGCCAACCCAAAACACGCGCCCAAACTCGTGCGGTTACACTCCCAAATCCTAAACTGATCTCGACCGCTCAACTTCACCGGATGATTTGAGTGGCTTAGATCACATTTTCATGGGACAATCAGGTATAGGTGTGAACACCAACCTACCACCTACACGGTAGTATGATCGACCAAGACCGACCAAGATGGGTCGTCTTGGAACGCACGCCCAAACTTGGGATGTCATGCGGTTTCCAACTCCTTTGCGGCAAGGGATTTCTGCCGCAAACCGATCTCAACCGCTCCTCTTTGACGGTCAAATTGAGTGGCCTAGATTACATCTTTATGAGACGGTGAGACATGGACGTGTACACCATCATGCCGTCAACACGCATGTATGGTCGGTCCTCTACAAAATCCTTCCCATGCTTTGTTCCGACCAAGCTGAAGAGTGATGCTTGCGCACCTCTTTTAAAACCCTAATTTCATCAACTGTCGCCGAGATGAGTGTCTCAAACATCATCTCATCCGTCCGACTTCACCAAACTTGGTTATACAACCCTGGTCGAGTTATTTGGTTAGTGAGGAGTCATTACCCATCACTTTACCACACCGTAATGCGATGCACTGCGCAAAAATACACACGATACTCCACAAGTATCAACTTTCGAATAACGCAGCTTATTCAATTCAAACATTACATGCTATCTTCCGTGGATCCACGATCCACATTCCGTTATCAATCATGTCACAAACCGGGGATACATCTTGGGGTATTGGTCTCGCGGTTTACACGTGCAACGTGCAACGCGCCATCACAAGAACGTGTTAGGAAGTCATGGACGGTTAGAGATGAACAGGAAAAGTGGGCAAGACTGGTCGTGTGTTACACGCACACAACTCCACTACTCCATCATTCCACTACCTCCACTTCCCACGAGAAACGTGAATGAGGCTCAATGACTTGTATAAATAGGTTCTCCGCCCTCTTTTCCAAGAAGAACGAACAAGGGAATAACGGAGAACAACACAAGTTCAGTCGACAGAAACCAAGTGTTGATACCGTCATATTCAACCATCTTCTGTCACAAGTCATAGCAAGCCAACACCTTCACAATCTCAACACCTTCTTCGCTTCCCTCCCTAAGATCAACCCCATCTCCTTCACTTTGTGACCGAAACAAGTCCTGGAACGGCCATTTCTTGGTTTAGGCCGGACTTGCACGCATTGATCTCTCGAATCTACAAGCACTCACCGCGCAGTGCATTTGTTGAAGGTTTAGATTCATTCCTCATCCACACCCCAAATTACCAAATTCTGCAGGAGTATTTTTCACCCATCAACACAATGTTAAAAACATAAATGCCAAAACTCTAATTTCGCAACAAGATTAACAATTTTCTTAAGCTCAAAACGAATCATCTACAGATAAAACTAAAATACCAATTACCTTGATTGCGAAATTTGTTTTTTAGGGTTTCGATAAAGATGGAGTTGCAGGCTTCGATGGATAGAGAAAAAAACGAATTGGTTTACACAAAACATGTTTGAGAATTGATTGGTTGCTGGTTATGAAGAAAAAAAACTAAGTTCTGGTTCAAGTCGCAGATTTAGAAAAAGAGAGGAGGTAATGGGGTTTTGGTTGTCGAGAATCAAGGATATATTGGACTTAGGTTTTTCCGCTAGGGAGGCACGTCATCCACTACTTTTGGTTTCTTTCCCAATTTAACTACCAAAAATAAAAATAAATTATTAAAATTTCATAAATTTATTATTAATAAATATATTTTCAGACACAAATTTTATATAAATTTATTATTATTATTAATATTTTTTACCACACGTATGTGGCAAGAACTATAGTTATTGCCGCATCACTAAATTATGTGAGGCAAGAACTGAGTTTTTGCCTCAATTTTTCCCTAATGTGGCAAAAGGTCTCGGTTAATGCCACACCTGTGTTGCAGTGAGGCTAGAAGTCACCTATTCCTGCATTATATATGAATGTGTGGCAAAGAAGTGCGGCAAAAGACTCATTTTCTTGTAGTGATAGGGAAGTTCAGTTATTAGAAACCCATCCTCTGGTTGATGTGGTTTATCCAGGCTATGATACCCAGATTGACTTTGTTTTCCCACCAAATATTTTTCAACCAATTGTGGGAACGTCTGAGTTTCAAATGTGTCAGTTATTAAGTTCTGATACCAAACCTAATTATTTTAGGAGAATAGAAACGACACATTTGCTTAAGATTGACCGCCGCCATCGTGGTCAATTGTGTGAGTCAAAACGATTGACTTTAAGGATCCGCAATTATTCAGAGTTATTATTATGTGCTTCTAAGTTCTTATTTGAGTTTTTGAGACTTTACAACCTCGAACCGGATCTTAGCTTTGAGGAATTCCAAACGACATGAAAATATTTTATTTGGACCCCGAAGGTTATAGAACACGAACTCCGAACCACAGCTAGATGTAGTTGTCTTAAACAGGAAACTAGACAAGGGTGTGCTTCATTTGTTAATTTTCTTGGCATGTTGCAGATTCCTTTTACTTGTGATAGCTCTATTTGGTTTCGATGACCCACAAAAATTTCGGCTATTACTTTATGATTTTATAAGGCGACTAATCCTTTCTTAGACTGGATGAAGACTTTAAACTTAGCACTTCTTGGGAGGTAACCCAACATTCATGCGACACGGTAATATCTTTCCTTATCTCTTTGCTTCAAATGGTAACAGTTTCTCCTTGTTCATGCTTTTAATTTCATCTTTAGAACATTGAAGACAATGTTAGGTTTAAGTTTGGGGGTATAGGAGAAACTTTTTAGTTGCAGTATAAAAAAATAAACTCCAGAATTTATGTTTATTAAGGATGGCACTAACCAATCTAAGTGGATGGAAGCATTTTGGTTGTAGGAGTTGAGGAACCAATCTGATTAGATGGCAACATCTAAAGAGTCTATTCATAAAAGCACAAAGTTCAGGTGTTAGAAATAACATGATAGTTTCACCATATCTCGTTGAGTCCTTTTCACTTCTGTTTTTATTTTATTTTGTTTTTAAATTATGTTTCTCTAAGTGATTAGGTGGGGCTCACGAATCAAGTTGTTACCAATGCTAGGGTGAATTAGAGTGATTGAGATACAAAAAAAAAAAAAAAAAAAAAAAAAAAAAAAAAAAAGATCAAACGAAAGAAAAAAAAAAAAGCGAGACCAGACCATCAGACCAACCTAATAAATTCAATAAAGTCGACCACCGGAACCCTTGTATATGCCAGTTGTGTTGACCTAGAGTTAGGATTATCGACCACCGGTTCCCTTGTATATGCCAAAGTGTGTTGATATTAGTCGAACCAAGATCTCAGGTCCATTACGATAGGTTCATTTTGGCGGAGGCCTTCAGACAGATATGAAAAACATCGTTCACTTAGTAAACATCAAAACCATCTATGTTTTTCTCTATATCCATCTTCTTGATCTATCCATGTGATTAGAGCGACTATCTGAGTAGAGCTCTGTGACTTATATATGAATTTTAGTATGCTTGAGTGCAAACTCGTGTACATCAATTGGAATTTCCCATCGGGGTACTTCCTCCTGTAGTCAATAAGTATGCAAACCAAGGAGATTTTTTAGTGCCTTCCAAGGTTCTGCGTAGATAGTAAGGGTCTGGAGTATAAAGATTTTGTGGGTATATCTCTTGTATACCCTCCCGAGACTACAACTCAGCCACTAGGGCCACCTAGGGGTTTAAAGGCTTATTGCATATGCTAAATGCAATCGACGATGCCTGCGACAATGAGTTAGGATTTTATTTTTTATTTTAAATTTGCTCGAGGACTAGCAAATAATAAGTTTGGGGGTATTTGATGGACGCATTTATGTGTCTATTTTGATCTCGATTTTCTATTTTGTTAGTACCCATTTTGTACTTATTTTGGCTTTTTGTGTCTTTGTAGGTGTTTTTGGAGAAATAAGCTTTTGCGGAAAAATTGGCTCGAAAAAGTGTTATTTGCGCTCGTTGGAAAAAATTACTATTCGGACTCCTCATTTGGACAAGGGGCACTCAATTACTAAGGGGCACCTACTTGCTATTTCCACCCTGAACACCCAAGTGTTATTGGCACCCCGAGAATGGTTAAGGGGCACCTTCTTCTCTAATTTGAATTTCCAGTTTTGGCGCGAGAATAACTTTGCAGCGAGAAAAGTTTAGGGTTCGAGTTTTGAGGGACTTGTGAAGAGATTCAAAGGCGGGATTGTGTTGGCATGGACCTGTTAGAGCATAACAGGCCTGGTATGTGTCTTCAAATCGATCAAAATTGGCTGCAGAATCGTGTTGAAGCAAAACAGGGATAGGTGTTCTTCGGGTTTGTATTCACGGGAATTTCTGAGAGAAGTTTTAGCCGGATTAAAGTGTTAGATTGGACTGGAATGAACCTGTGCGATTGAACAGGCTTAGTAATGGGATTTAGTTCGATAGAGAAAAGTTTTTTCACGTAAACAGGGAGGTGGATGAGAGCTTCTCGGCAAAACACGGGAAGAGTAATTGTCATGGGAGTTTCTATCCTATATTTGGAAGTTACGTACAGAGTGGGAGAAGATAAATATTCTGTTAAGATTGGTTACCGGATTTGGGGAGAGTTTCAAAGCCAGGAGACGCGTAAATAAGAGGAGAGAAAAAAAAGGAAAGAAAAGCCGTGGCTTGGGAGAAAAGGAAATAAGAGATTTCTCAAGATATTTTGATCTCTGTGGTGTATATATACGAGTGTTGAGGTTCATAGAAGGGGGTCGAGTAATTGGGTGACCTAAGGGAGGCTACGAGAGGCAAAAATACGATTTGCGAGTTGCGCAGCAGCAGTGGAGAAGAAGAAGAAGACGAAGAACAGACCTCCAAAGTCCGCCGCAGAGGACCGTGGCAAATCTACTTTTGCAAAACAAGTATCGTTTAAGGGCAATCTTATTTCCTCTGTAATAGTCTTATTTATTCAAATAAGTTTAAAGGCGCTCTTTTATTTTGTAACACCTCTTTAGCGTTGCGAACTGCCTGATTTATTAGTTTTCTCTTGTTTTTCACCCTTTTGAGCGATGAACACCTATTTTGAGCACGTGAATAACATGAGGAGCTAAACCCCAACACCGGGATGACGGAGGAAGCCATATTTCATGCGTGTGGTAATTATATTTAATTTTTTTTTATGACTACTTGCACTATTATCAATCGTTTTATGATTTTTCTTAATTGATTGTGATGTCGTATGATGATGTATGCTTGGTCTAAGTGCTTTTGATGCGTCATGCTTGTGATTTACAGTCAATCTGTTATAAATTCTACCTTGGCAAAGAATAAAGAGTCAATATTTATATGTTATGAGCTATAATTGTCTGGAATTGATAGTCGAACCACATGAATATGAGAATTGGTGGAATCTTGAGTCTCAGTACCTCTCGATATTTTGTGACAAACCTGTGTAAATATTATCTTTGTTTTTAGAGTTTTCTTAAATAAAACCTTTACAAGTCTGAGTTGAACGAACTTTACTACCTTTTACTACAACTTGTTAAAATCACATCAATCATCATGCTCTTCCATCATCTCCAACCCACCAGAAGATACTGTGAAATCCATAGACCGGGTAGAAATAAAATCAAATTCTAAAACTTAACTATTGCATAGTGAAAAAACTTACAGTAATGCGAATCCAAACTAGAAAGTCCAAAATTCAACCTTAGTTTCTCCTTGACATTTCCACAAACACGTATGGCTCTGAATTTAAAACCCACAACTGGATGAGGGCAAAACGTAAACACCCATTAACACATATACCCTACTTAACAGTTTCTCATAGACATCTTCTTCGCCATCTTTGTGATGAGGGGATTGATGAGTTCTTACTGGTATGGGAGGATTGTAAAATGGGTTGTCGAATTGAGACGACAATTAACTCGGATTTGTGTTAGAATCACCTAATTTGGATGAGTGGATGGATCTGACATGGTTTTAGGTTTACGGGTTAGGGTTTTGTTCGAATTCAATGCCGAGAAGAAGAATCAGAGATGAAAAAAGAGGAATTTGAAATGGGTATTTGATTTGGAGTAGCAGATGAGAAATTCGAGAAGAACATCGCTGATGTTCATGGGTTTAATTTGGAGAACGGTATGATTCAGAGATGGGTTTTCAGAAGAGAAGAAGAAGTAAAGTAGGGAAGGAGGAAATCCCTAATACGTTAGATTTCTTACGGGTATATTGTACACTTAACGGTCGTCAATAACGTCATGTTATGTATTTGGTATAAACCAAGTGTAAGTAATTAGTTAGGTGTAAATTCACACATAAGTATTGTATACGGTGTTATAAACGGCCAGTTAAATACATGGTGTAAACAAAGTGTAATTCAGGTTTTAATGTCTCGACCAATAGAGTCCCGCCACTTGTCCTCTCCAGCATTGCTCTATGTGAAAGATTTTATCTAATTTAATTTGAGGGGGGTGTCATACTCACCTTGAGACGTGGGAGCTCATATGACTTAGTGTTTTAAAGGAGTGGAGATTATGAAATAAACCTAAGCCACCCCTTATCTAAGAAGAAGAAGAAGAAGAAAAAGGTTTTTGAACCCCCGTAAAAATAAATTATTTTGTTTTGGTTCACATGAAATGAGTGATGCTATTGATGATCCTCATCCGAACCAGAACCTCATTTATCTAGAGTATTCGTTAATCTTCACAACGATCCAGAAATGAGTTATTTATTAAATGGTGAACACATTCTCCCCCAATCTCAATCTCAAGATCAAAATGATGGATTTTACCAGCCACAACCAGAGGATGAAGTCTTGGGTACTCGAGTATGCTTCAAATTAAATTGATTTTGCTTGAATTGGCCTAAATGCATGGGAAAATTGATTTTCTAAAAACAAATTTTGGCTAGGTCAATGTTTGCCAGCTACGAATTATGAAGAACACATAACCGAACTGTTCTGTAAGTGTAGTTCGGCTCTTGTTTCAGCAGTTGCAGGTAGCCGAACTACTATTTAATGGACGTTTTTCTCAGTTCCTCTATCTGTTTCCAGAAGATATAGACGAACTATTATGGTATAGTATTCAAATAGAAGTTCAGTGAAATCGATTCCAACACCTTGCTCGCTAAACTTTCAGTTCAAAAACTTGTAATCTAACCCCCAGCAAAAGGTTCGGTAAGGTGTTCATTGACGAAGTTAGAAAACTACAAGTTCGACATATTCGCAAAATTTTCTTAGATTTAAAGGATGGAGAACCTTTTGTTCAGAAAACCACTAAATTTTCGTGTATTTCCTAACCTGTTCTTTGGCTTTCGCGGGAAAATTCTTTACTGTGTTGTATTATTTGTTTGTGGTTTTTATTGACGTTGTGCTATTTCTCGTAGGTCCAATGTGATCCACTACGAACGGTGGTCAACGTTCTCCCATTGATATATCGTACGAAGATACATCCCATCACTATATGAACGAATTAGTTGGTTAACTTCATATTTTATGAGTAAATCAATTATTTCGAAGTAGTTTATATTTTGTAACTTTATATATATATATCTTTAATATAGATGTTCAAAGGTCCTCTTGAGGAAAAGAGTTGGGCTAGCGAACATGCACACAAACACATGTGCATATTAGTTTTGAATGGAAAAGAAAGCGATACTCACTTTGAAATGGTTTGTGGTAGAAACAGTAAAATCGAAACTAGTCACAAGAGGAAGGGATATGTGTATAATTAAAGGAATGATCAGGAGGAAGAACAAAACTTTCTCAAATAAAACTAATCGCTCGTTCAATCTAGTATTTACTAGAAACAAAAATTGTGTGGATGGGTTCTATACAAGGTTGCGAAAGATCGTCATAACCACCCTTGTTCCAAACATTTTGAAGGACATTTCATGGCCGCAAAGCTAACTTCTCGAGAAATGGACAAGATAGACAAATTGAGGAACGGGTATTTCACCCACTTAATATGCTCCTCATACTAAAGGAGGATAATGATGTAGGACATCTTCCTTAATGTACAAGTTATTACTATTTCCTAGCTAGTTTAGTATTTCCTTTATTTAGAATCCTAATATTTTAGGTCTCTAATAAAAGCCTGTATAAATAGGAATATGGATTATATCTATATACAATCTTTTATCAATCACATTATTATCAATTTTTTTTATTTGTTTCATACGAATTCTCTTGTATATTTTCTTTTATCTCTTCAATATTGCGTATTCGCATCTCTTTCTTCTCTTCGCATCCCTAGCAATCTTCGTATTGCATTCTTCCTCCTATCGTTCTACATTAGTTGGTACTACTGCCAACGATTTTAGATTCCTATCTAAAATCCGATCCTTAAACCGCTTCCGCAACTTAAACCCTAAATTTATTTTCTTAACAATCTTTAGTTTTCTCTATCAGAAAGTTCAATGGCAGATATACCACTAACGAAAGAAGATCTTGCACAAACTTAAAACTGCCATCACAACTGAGCTTAAAACAGACTTCAAACTAGCCTCAAAAAAACTGTGATCGAGAATGTCGAAAAGAAACTTGAAAACATTCAAGATTTCTTAATCCAATTAGATAAATCCACCATTGACAATGCAATTGAGACAATTAAAAAGAGGGAATAGAACGATAGGCAAGTGATGAAATAATTGTTTCTTTTGGCCCCAAAAAAAAAAAGACTACGCAGTTCAAAAGGATGTAGGTGAGGATAAATTAAAAGATAACACAACTCTTCATTGCGCATCCGGCGAGTGTTCAATTGGCTCAATACTTTCATGAAGTTCTCATAATGGATTTCACTTACAAGACTAACAAGTACGATATGCTATTGTTGAATATTGTTAGGCGTACGTCGACAAAGTCATTGTTTACTATGGTTTTTTTCTTTTAAGGGATGAGCAAGAACCAAGCTACATTTGGGCGCAACAAAAAGTGAAGGCAATCTTCCGAGGTGATGACTTTCCCGGGGATATAGTAACTGACAATGATGTCACATTGATGAATACAATAAAGGAAGTGTTCCCATTTGTTAGAGAATATTTCGGTTGAACTCACCAAGCGTTGGTATGTCTAGGTTGGTTGTCATATTTTAGTATTAAAACTCAATTAGAGTCGCTTGATTAAAATACTAGAGTCAACTTTGTTTAGGTTAAACTAGAAAGTCTAGGAATGTTGATACATACAAGTATTGCTCTGAAGACCTGAAGAACGTGAAGACATAACGACTACAACGAAGACATCATCCTTCCACTTGGGGTTAGTAATACTGACTTGACTTGTTTCAATTGCTATCGTTTCTTTCAAGTCGTTTAAGATTAATTGAAAACAAAATATGCGAGGTTATGTTGCAACCTCCAAAATTTGTGTTATAGGTTCATATCATTGGTGATCGATCAACATCTTTGATGGCACATCATTATCGACTTTGATCACAACGGTGACAGTGTAGAGTTCCAGATTTTTGTTAGGACTAATCAAATTTGTACGACTCCAATCGCTTCTCCATTTGTTTCCAATTTACATGCCACTCTATTTTCATTAATTAGGCCTTTTATCAGGGGTGGATCTACATGTTAACTTGGGCTAGCTGAAGCCCCAAAAAAGCATTTTTTTCACTTCCTAATTTGGTTAGAATGATAATATAGGCCTGAAAAATAGGCTTAATCCAAGCCTAAAATATGTGCTGAAGCCCAGCTAGCTTCTCAAGCAAGCCCTGAAACAAATTTATAGGTCCGCCACTGTCTTTTATCACCCGTTGGCCGTTGCCCTCCGAAAGCAAGGTTATGAGCAGTGACCATATTTCACACAGATATGTGGGTAAGGGACACATTCAAAGATTAGGACAACATTCCAAATTCCCCATTTTGTCTTCCACTGAATTTGCACTAGAGATGCTCATTTAGCGAAACCATTTATCTTGATTTATCGCTGAGTTCAAAAAGGTGGGAGATAAGCCCATTTAGCAGCTAACAGTACAGTGATCCTGATTGAGAGATTAACGAGGAGATATTATAGGTTCTTGGCCATCGGCTTGTCTTATTAGCATTACCATGCCTGCAAGGATAGTGGAATCCTTAGAAGAAGAACCGTTTTTTGGGCACCACTTTTTTTTTTTTTTCCTTGGAAGAAGAACCGTTTTTTGGGCAAGTTATTTGAAGTAATATGAGGACACCCTTATCCATATATTTATTTTAATACCAAAACTACCCTCTTGATTATTTTTGTGTAATGATTTGTATAATTAACCATTAATTAATAGATGATTTTTTTTTGAGAAGAAGAAGAATTATTGAGTGATTAAAGTAGTAGAAGAAGAAGATGGGGATTTTTTTGTTTTTTGAGATCGGTGAATATGGAAACAAAAACATCCTTTTGGTATTGAGGTATGCTTTTAACTTACTTAATGTTACTATAAATGGCCTAAAATATCTTCAAAATGAAAATCGTAAGAAAAAATTTCAACTAGGTCAACATAGTTCGGTTATATTATATGAAGAACATGTAACCGAACTTTCTGCAAATGTAGTTCGGTTAATAAATCCAAAATACACAGGTAGCCGAACTCCTTTTAATGGAGGTTTTGATGAGTTTAAGTTAATGGTGTTCTGGGGACAAGAATCGAACTTTTGTTACAGAGTATATAGAGTAATGTTCGGTTTCCAACATTAATTTTCGACTAAACCAAACTCAATATTAGAGTGAAGTTCGGTTAGAAAACTTTTTTTTTGCGAACTAACCGAACTCAACATATTAATTTTCAGAGAAGGGTTCGTTTAGCAATTTTTTTTTTTTTGCGAACCAACCGAGCTCAACATATTGATTTTCGCAGAAGGGTTCGGGTTCGGTTAGAAAATTTATTTATTTTTGCGAACCATCCGAACTCAAAGATTTGTTGTTCGAATACAAGTGTTCGGTTAAAGGAAAAAAATTCCAATTAACCTAACCAACCGAACACAATATATTGGTTTTCAATGAGGAGTTCGGTTAAAACTATTTTTTGCGAACCAACCGAACTCGGAGTTCGGTTACGAAAAATTTAATTCATGATTACCGAAGTGTTCTTCGTGTTCTTGGTTTCAGAATGTTTGGTTACAAAACTAGTTTTTTTAAAACTATTCCTAACCGAACATGCCACTTTTAACTTCCATTTAAACCATATTATGATGATTTCTCTCAATTTTCCCAATCAAAAACGAATTAAAAAGATTGATAGTTTTTCAACCGAACGAGAAACGTCAAGGAAAGAGAGAAGAAGAGAATAATTTTTTTCAAAACTAAAAATTTCGATTCCCCTCCCCGTTTTTGATTTTGATTTTGATTTTGGTTAATAGATTCATTTAGATTAGATGTATATGATTAGATTTATATAGTTATTAGGTTAGTTTTAATTTAAATTAAAGTAAAAGGTAAATGTGTTTTTACCTAACTTTAGGACACCCCTTATAAGTATAGGGAGGTTGGCCTAATAAGACCATGGTCCCCAAAAAAAACCATGGTCCCTAAAAAATGGTTCTAGCAGAAACACCAATGTTAGCCTTAAGAAAGCACGGTGGAGGTGGGTGCCATGTTTGTGTTCATATTCTAGATCTTTTTCGTGACGTCCCGAGCCCAAGTTGAAAAACAAGCATTTCACTTCTCCTTCTATTTCCAAGTGCGCGACACATTTTCATTCGGTGATTCACATGAATTTTTAACCAGTTTATTTTTTATAAGAAAATAATTTTACTAATGAGTTGCATTTTGGTCTCCTGGATAGGAGGTTACAAATTGCGAAATCAAAGTCACCGAAAAGTTCAGTTGAGTTTCTATTTTCTCTAGTTGACCTAGCAATAGCATTTGCTACTTGATTGTCATCTTGGTTTACATAATCAAAAGTACATAAAGCAAAAGAGGAGCTTAAATGTTTTATCTCCTTTATTATATTCCTATTCTCCCATTGGATGAGTAGTGAATGACCGTTAATGGATTGTATTACGAGCTTTGCATCTACCTCTATCTGGATCTTCGTATGATTCAAACTTTTTTCCCATAATAACGCTTCACGAATAGCCATACACTCCACAGCCTCTGGACTTGGTGCTCCATTTCCATAGGTTCCTTTGGTGCCAATGCAGTTACCTGTAGAATTACGCAGCACAATAGCAGTGCCAAATTGATTAGAATCTGAGTCAAAAGAGCCATCTGTATTGTATTTCAATATGCTTTCTAAAGGAGGTTTCCATCTGGATATATTAGAGTAAATTAAAATAGCAGTATAAGATTCATGCATATGAGAAGCAAGATGATAATGGATTTTACGTATTGAAGAAAAAGGGTTAAGAGTAACTCCCTGAAAAACCACATCACAACGATCCTTCCATAATATTCATGCTCCAATCATCAGAGTATAAAGTCATTTATCATCCTTAGTTTGAATATACTGAGAAAACCAACTTGTTACCCATTCTGATACAGAACTGCAGTTTGCTCTGAATGTGTCTATATTGATATTAAAACCCCCCCAGACTGTTCTGGCATGTCTACATTCAAGAAGGATATGTTCAATTGTTTCTTCACTGTGGCCACAAATATCACAATTAACTGCAAGACTGCTGTTGTAAATTGCTCTCTTGTATTTAGATGAATGAAGTCCTCTTATGCATTTCCATCCAAAGAGTTTAATCCTTTGTGCAGCTTTGCATCTCCAGAGTGTTTTCCAAACTTTCCTCTCTATTGTTTTGCCTTCTACGTGGACATCACTATCATTGTAGGACAGACATTTTGTATGTTCTTTTTACAGAGAAAACTCCATCTTTTGAAGGCATCCAAATCATGATGTCTTCTTTGTTGATGTCTATAAAGAGAGCTTGGATTTTAAGAGCAGTGTCAGCATCAAATAAGAAACTAATTAGTTGAGTGTTCCATTGAGCTGTTCCAGGAACCATTAACTCTTCTACAGTTTCATAAGATCTATAATGATCATTTTGAGGAGAAGGTGGATGAAGCATACCAGGAATCCATCTGTCCCTCCAGATTTTTGTTGTTCTCCCATTATTTATTTCCATGAACTAGTTTTGCTGAACAATCTTTAGACCTTTAGAGATCCCATTCCAGACATAAGAACAGTTTTTTGCTGTAATATCTTGATGAAGTAAATCTCCATTCCTGAAGTATTTGCTTGATAGATTTCTAGCCATTAAAGTGTCAGATTAACTGCAAATTCTCCAACCCAATTTGGTGAGGAGAGCCAAATTCAGATTTTCCAGGTCCCTAAAAGAAAGTCCACTCATTTCAATTGGTCTGCAAATACTCATCCATGCTGTAGGATTATTCCCCCTGCTTGAATGATGGCCCAAAAGAAAATCCTCTCAATGGCAGTTAGCTGCTGAAAAAGATTAGAAGGTAATTTAAAAGTTCCCATTTGATATATGGGAACAACATTGAGAACATGCTTAATCATTGTACCTCTTCCTGCCTGTGAAAGGGATATGGATGACCAAGTGTTAAATCTGCTCTCAAAACTTTCTTTAATACTTTTAAAAGATTCTTGCTTTGAGTGCCCAATAATCAATGGTGACCCCAAGTACTTCTCTTTAGCCTAATTTGATTGGGGGCCAGACATTTTAATTGGGGGCCAAGCACTAGAGGACAAAAAAGGTCACCCAATCCTAATTTGGGTCATCCCTTATAAAAATATTTTCTAAATGGCTAAAATGCCCCTGAGTGATTAGTATTAAGGTTTAATTAAGTTGATTAATGTGATAATTTTGTTTAGATAAAAATCAGTTTTGGGATTAAAATTTGGGGAAATTTAGTTTTTGGGTTTATTTTTTTAAGAAGAAGAAGAGTAGTTTTGAGAGGAAATAACTAGGGTTTTTAGAAATGAATGATTCAAGTGAAGGGCATGAGGTTGGTGAAGGTTCATTCAATAACCATGATTGTGTTGATGGTGAGATTGTCTCTAATAATCCTATGGATTGGATGTTTGATGAAGAGGTGTTAATGGAGGAAGCCATGAATAATGGTGGAAATGAAGATCCTACTGCTCAAAATGAAGGAACCGATACTCAAAATGAAGAACACCTCAAAACAATCAAAACCTCATATACTCTTGAAATTGTCTGAATGGTGCTCCAAGGGGTCGATTGATGGTCACTGTTTAAGTCGTCAGTGTGAGAGTCGTTATAGTCGGGGTTTGGATTCACTAACAACTCTTCAAAGTCGTTAGTGAATTGGAATAACCGATGACGACTCAAACCTGCAACTTTTCCATGTTATGAAAAATCGTTAGGGGCGTGTGATAAACACTGACGACTCTTTATGTTAGGTCAAAAAGGGTCGTTAATTTTTTTTGTTTACTGACAAACGACTCTAAACCCAGAACTCTAAGTAAATAAAACACTTAGAGTCGTCATATATGTATTCGTAGAAGATGACGACCCTATCCCGCCATTTCAACTTTTATGTAGAGTTGTTCGGTGTTTTATTTAAAATACTAACGACCCTTGAGCTGGATTATCATAACTTTTGATTTCATAGAATCATTTCATTGAATCATAAAAGGCATACATCTTTCATAGCGATACATTGAAGGAAATGAAATACAATAGATAATAACGGTGCACTGATACACTTAATCATAAATGGCGTAATTATACATAGTGTCTTCCAAGATAAAGTAGAAATCGTCGAACTCAAACTTTTTCCCACGAAGCTCCTCATAATAGCCATACGCCTTCCTCAACTGAAAATGCAAACATACTTGGTTAGTAGTGTTGAAAGCTTTGGATAAGTTATACCTCTTGTTTAAATACTTACTCTTATAGCACCCAACATATTGGGCATGGCTTCCCTTAAGGCCTTGATTTCTCTTTTGAAAACTTCACACTCGAAGAATATCTCCTCGAACCGTTCCTTGACGAGTTTCAAAGACCTTGAGTTGTAATTTCCGTCTAACGCCACAAAAACGATGAATACACGGTTCCACCAAGCATCCGATGTTTGATCAATGTCTTTTCCTAAATATTCAAAGTGGTTTGTGACTGTTTTCCAAGCTCTCACAATAGCGCAATTCTCTTCCGAAGTGTAAGTACTAGTCATGGTGTTTCCTCTTCTTTTTCCTCTTGGATAATAAATGTATGAGAATGAATGTGAAGGTTTAGAATTATGGTATGGGTGAAGAATGGGTGAGAAATGGGTCTCTTATTTATAGAGATTAAGGATCCAACAGTCACTTTTTGAATTTTTAACCGTTGCCCGACTCAACCACATTTAGTGAATTCAAAATTCACATTAACTGCATTAAGGATCGTCATTATATGTATTAAACAATTAACGACTATTGATGATAAAAAGAGTCGTTCATGTGTTTTGTTTACTGAATAACGACTCTACCTTCAAATAGTCTCTGTGTTAAGTGACCTTTAGGTCGTTAATATTTTTTTTTTCCAAAAATGACGACTCACGCCAAAAATTTCAAACAAACTTTACAGTCGTCAATTGTGTTTTTACAAACCATGAGGACCCTTTCTGAACTATGGTTATTGAACCAATATTTGAAGTCACTCATTTTATTGAATCGAAAAAGATACATGTAGTTGAAATAAAATAGAAGGGAAACACATAAAATTGTTCAATACATCGCGCTAGGGATTCTCTACGGGTTTAATTATATTGGGCGAATTGCCATTCAACTTCCTCCAAGAGAGTGTAGCAGTCCTCGTGCAGAAATTCATGACCGTACCTTAATTCGTATTGAGTCCTTCCCAAAGAACACTGGAAAAAAATTTATTTTAATAAGTCAGCGTTGTTGAATAATCATATCCAAATAAATAATTTTTGTTGAACGACTGTTTATGGGTAAAAATCGTTTCTGCCGATTTCGGTAAATTCGGTAGGTGAGTGAGAAACTGGTTCAAACCCTAAAAAAATGTGCTGCACGTGAGCACTTTATAGATTCGAGATCAATCCCGTACAAAGTCCGGCCTAAACCAAGAAATGGCCGTTCCAGACTTGCTTCTTTGGTCACAAAGTGGAGGAGAAGGGTTGATTTGGGGAGGGGAAGCAAAGAAAGGTGTTGAGACCTGACAATAGTGCAGGGGAGAGTAGTATCTCGACTTATCGAGAAATTGGAAGCTTCGTAAGCTTGCAAGAGATGCAAGCTTTTTTGGAGAGCTTGCAAAGTTGCCTTTTCCGAGTGTAGTATTTTTCTCCACTGAGACTTGTTGTCCGGTGGAAATAGGTAAGACCTATTTATACAAGTCGAGATTGAAACGTACTGCCTCATGAAGGAAGAGAGTAAAGGGTGAAATAATGGGAGGAGGTGGTAACCGCATGGTGTTAATGGGTGAAAACGTTTTCACCATTATTTCCTCATTTATTTGACCGCTTTATTCCTTTTCACGCTTTCTTAATGTGAGCGTAGTGTACGCCGCAAGTCAGTGACCGCCAAACCAAAACCCCGGAAAGCATCCCCGGTTGTGTTGATATCTCGAGTGTTGGTTGCACCTTGAGTGCAAGTGGCGGCTAATGGCGCGTGGCATGTGCCATTGGCATGTGCGGAATGCCTTGGTGGTAAAGTTGTACGTTGAGTGTAAGTGGCAATGCCGAGCTGCTAGTGGCGTGTGTGGCATGTGCAATGGCATGTGCGGAATGCCTTGGTGGTAGGTTGCATGATTTGCAAATTAGGCTACCAGCCGTGAGTTTTGGCATGTGCCGGTGGCGCGTATGGTCGAATTGGCCTAGGTTGCACGGCTTGCAAGTTAGGCTACAAGATGCAATTGTGGCCAAGGCTAGGTGATGAAGGCTACCCGACGAGCATGTTGGCATGTGCCAATGGCATGCGTGACCGTTAGGGCCGTGGCCTTGGTAGGAAAAGCTACCACGAGCATGTTGGCATGTGCCAATGGTATGCGTGGCCGTTAGGGCGCGTGGCCTTGGTAGGAAAAGCTACCTGACAAGCATGTTGGCATGTGCCAATGGCATGCGTGGCCGTAGGGCCGTGGCCTTGGTAGGAAAAGCTACCGGCGAGCATGTTGGCATGTGCCAATGGCATGCGTGGCCGTTAGGGCCGTGGCCTTGGTAGGAAAAGCTACCGAGCGAGCATGTTGGCATGTGCCAACGGCATGCGTGGCCGTTAGGGCCGTGGCCTTGGTAGGAAAAGCTACCCGGCGAGCATCTTTGGCATGTGCCAATGGCATGCGTGGCCGTTAGCAGCGTGGCCTTGGTAGGAAAAGCTACCCGGCCGAGCATGTTGGCATGTGCCAATGGCATGCGTGGCGACTTGGCCTAGGTTGCATGGTTTGCAAGCCTAGGGCGCTATATTTGGCATGTGCCAATGGCATAGCGACTTGGAAATATGGTTTATGGTACGCGTTGGCATGTGCCAATGGCACGTCGAAGCCATGTTGACCTAGTTGCATCGTTTACCAAGCCTAGGGCGCTATATTTGGCATGTGCCAATGGCATAGCGACTTAGTTTGGCATGGTTGCCAATCGGTGCGATATGTAGTTTGGTTTTTGCGTCGGCTGTCATGGTGCGCGATGTGCGGCTTGGTTTTGGTGTTGTTGCCACGGTGCGCGATTGCAGCGGCTTGGTTTGGCATCGTTGCCATGGTGCGCGGTGTGCGGCTTGGTTTGGAATTGTTGCCATGGTGCACGGTGTGCGGCTTGGTTTGGCATTGTTGCCATGGTGCGCAGTGTGCGGCTTGGTTTGGCATTGTTGCCATGGTGCCAAGCGGAAGTGCGGCTTGGTTTGGCATTGTTGCCATGGTGCGCGAGTGTGCGGCTTGGTTTGGCATTGTTGCCATGGTGCGCAGTGTGTGGCTTGGTTTGGCATTGTTGCCGCGGGTGCGCATTATGTACGGCTTGGTTTGACATTGTTGCCATGGTGCGCGGTAGTGCGCTTGGTTTTGGAATTAGGGTTAAATGGTTTTAAACCCTAACTGGTATTTTGAAAAATACCTCTATTAAATATTTACACTGAAAGTTAAATTCTCTTAGTTAATGTGTTACGGGTAACACTAGTCATGGGGTTTTACGATTTTACCCTTGTTTAAAAACCACCATCAACATTAAGTCTCCCGTAGCTCGGAACAGGGGCTTTGTTGCGAGGTAAGCATAAGATGGTGACAAACTATCAACATCAAACCGTAAAGAGAATTGAGGAGGCTTGTCGACCTTTTATAAATAGGATTTGGAATCCTTGCCACCGGTAGTTTTGCACAAATCGGAGGCTGGTACACAATGGTGGGGGCGGTGCAGCTTTGGGCGACGTTAGGAATTTGGCGTGAGTTGGGAAACTCGAGTGTGCTAGGCGGTGGGACCGGGCGCAAGGTGTGCGTGCTTGCGGGCGTGACTTGGGAAATCGAGCGTCTTTGGTGGACCGGCGCAAAGGTGTGCGGCTTGCAGACGTGGCTTGGGCGGTCATTGGGAAGTCGGCAATTGGTGGGGCCGATACAACTTGGGCGACATTGGGAAGTTGGGCGCCCTTGTGGGCCCGCTTCTTACACGCACGATTTTGGTAAAAGGAAATCCTTCCCTATTTCGTAATCTTCACGCCTATATATAAAGTCTCTTTCTCCCATCTTGCACTTTCATATTTTCATCCTTTCCTACCCGACGGCGGAGTCATAAAGAAAAACCGACTTCCGTGTATGTCTTCCAAGATTTCCCTTTTATGTAGGTGTAAACCCTAAGAGTAGGCGTTTTTCTTTTGAGCATATAATTTCCTGGCGTGTCTCTTGTAGAAAATATTGTATGTATGCAACCAAGGGAAATACGCGTATATAATTTTGAACCCTGGAGAAAATACCACAGTACGCAGTCTTGAACTCAGAGAGAATACAGACATGAATCCAGAAGAATAATACGTATATATGCTCCATACGACTTGAACTCACTTGAAAATATTGTATATATGATTTTTCGGTCTGAAAGAAATACTGCGCGTGCGGCATTTTGAACCGTAGAAAATACCGTGTAGTTTTGAACCCGAAAGAAAATCTGCCAGTATATAGTCTTGAACTCCCAGAATACGCCCTCCCTTTTTTTTATTTCGGGTTTTCCTTTTTTTTGGGCGTGGTTATGTCGGGGAGATAATTTTGTTTTGTTTTCTTGTGTATGTGATATCTTGTTACTAAGTTGTTATTAAGAGATCCGACAAGATGTTACTTCCCGAACAAAATTTCGCCTCATCAAAGGATGTCCATAATTCCAAACCAAACACGGATGATGAATTCTTCGCAAAAACCCTGTTTTCTCGGAAAAATCACCCGAGTTTCGTGCCAATTTTGTTAACCGGCGGTGAAGATGAAAAAGAAGACACGTTTCATTGGGAGAACACCATACGGTTACGTATTCGCCAAGGGTATATTCCTCTTCCAACATTGATTTCGGGGATGTGTCAAAGCCCATTGCGTTCTTTTGATAGATGGGTTGAGTTCATGGTGAGTAAGGAGCACATAAACACCAAATCGACTCGAGCGCAGTTATTGATGTCGACAAGAGCTTGGAACCTCCAGGATTAGGAAGGACATCCGGGCTTGGTTGCTTTCATCTCCGAGATGGTGTTAGGACACCCATACAATCATATGTAGATGGGGTGAGATAACTTTTCCTTGGATAGTGTGGCTCTTGCTTGAATCTTCGGTAACTAGGAATCTTAAAATCCAATTATCTCGAAAGTGAGGTGAAGATGGGATGACCTTGCCGCTAAGTTGAGATATTACGCTCGAAAGACTCCCACTGCGAAAGTCGAAGAATTAAATAGGAAGAGGGTGAAAGGTGCTTTTATATGTGGTGGATGTCTCAATGGTTTCCTAGGAGCTGGAACTCACGAAAAGCAAAGTGATCTTCATGTTGCAGCATTTTTGGCTCTCTGCAGTTTGTCTAGAGACATTTTTGATGACGGTTATGGCAAGAAGGAAATAAGACCCGAGTTGCTAGCGATTCTTTGTGAAGTTAGCAAAGGTGAAGTTCTTCCCATTGGCAAGCTATTCCTTGGTTCCACAATATGTGCATCTGGATCACCTAGTTGCTAACATGCGAGTTTGAATGGTTTGATGAAAGTGAATTCATATGTGCACGTTTCTTTTCCTCGCAGCAAGTATCCTGCCATGGGAGCACTTTGAGAAGTATGCTACGAAACCGATGCCTTCGATTCCGCGAGTTGGGGGGTTCCGATTCTTCGATGGGTGAATGCCTAAAGGTTGGCATGGCTTGTTAGTCTTCTTGACAAGTCATATGAAATGGGTTTCAGTCCGTGGGAGCCGGTCCATGGGTCGGTGGGACTCAAATTGACACCTTTGTCACCCGATCATGTCTTTGTCTTCGGATAAGCGATTTGAGCGCTAGTGAAAACTTGTTTATTCAAAGTCAATGTCAGGGTTACATGCCGTCTTTCTTCATGGGGTCTTTGAATAGCTGCTTATAATATTGACCGTGGCTTGCTCGTCACATGGGTTTCGATCAAGGGGTGCCTATTGCTTACCGTAGGTGATCCCTAAGGATTCATTGCGTGCCGCCTTAATGCCACTTGCCCTTGAGCTGGATCTCCGCTTCCTTCTTTCAACGGGGAGAGTAACTTCGACTTTACCTTCGGCTATAATGAGTTACGGCGCGATTAGTTTATTATGATTCAAGATTTGTGAATAACGTAGTGGAGAACGTTCGTTGTAAACCTTCCCCGAGAGTTTGAAGAAGTATCTAATGTTGAGAGATCTCAGCAAAGTTGCCTAGCAACCTCGGAAAGTCCCAGGAGCCAAGGAACGGAGAACGAAGAATCGTATTTGGCGGGTTCCCGGACGGTTTCAAAAGATCCTCCCATATCTCTCGTGTCTTTTAGTTCTTCCAATAACTGAGTATGTGTCGCCTCTTTATTGGTTTTCGTCAAAACACGTGAATTTACTGAAAACATGTGTCTTGTTTCTGGGGCTTTGGTATTAATGCTTCGCTCGCCCTTGCACGTTGCCGAGAGACAGAATTTCTTCAAAGAATTCCAGCAGATGAGCCTTCTCATAGCGATGATGAGTCGGAGAAGAAGAAAGTTCGACAAGTGAGAGTGATTCCTCGCGAGACTGGTTCTTTTCGGGAAGTGGTTCGGTGAGTTTGGCGTTTCTTTCTTTCTTCTTAATTTCTTTCTTCTTTTGAAAAATGTCTAACTCAAGTTCGCAGGGAGGAATCCGGGTTTGGAGGATGATTAAGAGCCACGAAAACTTGCCTTTGGTGATCGCCACTGACTTGGAGATGGGCGTTAGTCAATGCGGGCACAAATGTGGCTCAAACGGCGAATGATTCTCACGATGATTCTTTGCCGTAGACATGGAAGAAGACCCTTTGCGAGTCGTGAAGCGAGGTGCAGGCGTCATTTTGATCCTCCGTACTTGGTTCCTTATCCGGCCATGTCTTTGGTTGGTTGACGTCGGCAAGCACGAGGCGTTGTACACCGAATGGGAGAAGTACGGACATATGGCCACAACCAAGAAAGTCACTAGTCGATTTGCCTAATCGGTTAAGCGTGTGGAAGAGGCTTTATCTTCCATCGAGGATATGCGTGAGGTGACTGGTCACACCGTTTCTGAAGATGTTATTGCCGATCATAGCACCATCGCGACGTGTGCGTGAGAAAAGGAGTTCAACACTTGTGGTTTGTCGAAGGCCTTCTTGAGATCCATAAGTTGAAAGATGCGGCAATCGAAAGCCTTTCGCCGAGGAGATTGCGACGGGAGGTGGAACTCAAAGCTTTCCAAGATGTTGGCTATGAAAGAGAGCGGCTCTTGAAGATGCAAAGTTGACTTTCTCAAGAAGAAGCAGACTTGTTGGATGATTTTCCTCGAACGCTTTCTCTGTTAAACTTTCATTTAGGTTTTTTTGTTTTTTTTTTTTTGAAAGACATATTGGATGTCCCGTTCAAAAGCTTGACCTTTGATAGGCAAAAATGATAGCTTTTTAGGGTATTGGATTATTTACGGGATGAATGGTTTTGATAATATGACTTCGATTATGTTTTTGGAAAGGAATATTACTTTTATGAAAGTGTGTGCTAGCAATAGGCACAAGACTCCGTGGTATGACGGTTTTTACTAAGAACCTAAAAAATAGATCGTATATCTTGCGCATTCTAAATTTACTCACTTCATAGGTTTTGTGAACACGCCCCTCTCGTGTAAAGGCGGCACTGGTTGTAGCATCGCCAGTTAGTCCCCAATTCTTTGGTAGCGTCGAGTCTCCGGTTTATGGTGTAGTTTTAACAATCGATAACCGGGTTGTCTGGCGAAACAGTCGGACCGAATCGCAAGTCCCCAATTCGTAGCATCTTGACGAGTCCCAGTTTCGGGTGTAGTTTTACAACCTGTAATTGGGGCGTCTTCGCGCTTGATTCGTTGATTCGCTTTCCTCTACCATCTTGACGTCTGGGTCAAGAACGAGATCGACAAATCGACATTCAGAGCCGATAGATCAATCCTCCCACTGTGGTCGCCAATTGTTTATGGGTAAAATCGTTTACGATTTGCGTAAATTCGGTAGGTGAGTGAGAAACTAGTTCAAACCCTAAACAAATGTGTTGCACGTGAGCACTTTATAGATTCGAGAGATCAACTGTATACAAGTTCGACCTAAACCAAGAAATGACCGTTCAGGACTTGATTCGGTCACAAAGTGGAGGAGAAGGGTTGATTTGGGGAGGAAGCAAAGAAAGGTGTTGAGACCCGAGAATAGTGCCGGGGAGAGTAGTATCTCGACTTGTATCGAGAAAGTGGAAGCTTAAGTAAGCTTGCAAGAGATGAAAGCTTTTTGGAGAGCTTGCAAGTTGCCTTTCTACGAGTGTAGTATTTTTCTCTGACCGAGACTTGTTGTCTTGGTGGAAATAGGTAAGACCTATTTATACAAGTCGAGATTGAAATGCACCACGGCCTCATGAAGGAAGAGAGTAAAGGGTGAAATAATGGGAGGAGGTGGTAACCGCATGGTGTTAATGGGTGAAAACGTTTTTTCACCATTATTTCCTCATTTATTTGACCGCTTTATTCCTTTTCACGCTTAATGTGTGAGCGTAGTGTACGCCGTAAGTCAGGACCGCCAAACCAAAACCCGGAAAGCATCCCCCGGTTGTGTTGATATCTCGAGTGTTGGTTGCACCTTGAGTGCAAGTGGCGCGTGTGGCATGTGCGTAATGCCTTGGTGGTAGGTTGTACGTTGAGTGTAAGTGGCAATGCCAAAGCTGCTAGTGGCGTGTGTGGCATGTGCCAATGGCATGTGCGGAATGCCTTGGTGGTAGGTTGCATGATTTGCAAATTAGGCTACCAGCGTGGGTTTTGGCATGTGCTAGTGGTGCGTATGGTCGAATTGGCCTAGGTTGCACGGCTTGCAAGTTAGGGTAACAGCGCGCATTAGGGCCAAGGCTAGGTGATGAAGGCTACCAGCGAGCATGTTGGCATGTGCCAATGGCATGCGTGGCCATTAGGGCCGTGGCCTTGGTAGGAAAATCTACCGGCGAGCATGTTGGCATGTGCCAATGGCATGCGTGGCCGTTAGGGCCGTGGCCTTGGTAGGAAAAGCTACCAAATGAGCATGTTGGCATGTGCCAATGGCATGCGTGGGTTAGGGCCGTGGCCTTGGTAGGAAAAGCTACCAAATGAGCATGTTGGCATGTGCCAATGGCATGCGTGGCCGACTTGGCCAAGGTTGCATGGTTTGCAAGCCTAGGGCGCTATATTTGGCATGTGCCAATGGCATAGCGGCTTGGAAATATGGTTTGTGGTACGCGTTGGCATGTGCCAATGGCACGTACGGCCATGTTGACCTAGTTGCACGTTTTCCAAGCCTAGGGCGCTATATTTGGCATGTGCCAATAGCATAGCGGCTTAGTTTGGCATGGTTGCCAATGAGTGCGATATGTAGTTTGGTTTTGGCGTCGCTTCCATGGTGCGCGGTGTGCGGCTTGGTTTTGGCGTTGTTGCCACGTTGCGCAGTGTGCGGCTTGGTTTGGTATTGTTGCCATGGTGCGCGGTGTGCGGCTTGGTTTGGCATTGTCGCCATGGTGCGCGAGTGTGCGGCTTGGTTTGGAATTGTCGCCATGGTGCGCGGTGTGCGGCTTGGTTTGGCATTGTTGCCATGGTGCGCAGTGTGCGGCTTGGTTTGGCATTGTTGCCATGGTGCGCAGTGTGCGGCTTGGTTTGGCATTGTTGCCATGGTGCGCGGTGTGCGGCTTGGTTTGGCATTGTTGCCATGGTGCGCGGTGTGCGGCTTGGTTTTGGAATTAGGGTTACGTGGTCGAAACTCTAATCTGGTATTTTGAAAAAATACCCCTATTAAATATTTACACCCGAGTTAAATGCTATTAGTTAATGTGTTGCGGGTAACACTAGGTCATGGGGTTTTACGATTTTACCCCTTGTTTAAAAACCACCATCAACAACGGCCTATTGATTCACAAACTTACTCTACTCATGCGGTCTTCGTTTGGCATAGCGTCCTTACGAGCTTTCAATTCGTTTCTCAGCATTACGCATTCATTGTATAAATAAGCGTACCTTTCCCTTATCCTGCGTGAGTGTCCTCCTTGAACGATTTTCCGTTTAGTGCTTTGAAAACCTTAAACACCCTTTTCCACCAAGCATTGGTGTTTTGATCATACTCAAGGTAAGGCCCTCAGGTTGGGTCTTCATTATCGGCCACCCATTGCGCTTCCTCAACGGAGTGCTTTGTAAGAGTGGTGTGTGCTCACAATGATAGCAACATCTTCTATATTATTGAACGGAGTTGGAGCCATTTTAGTGTTTCAAAGTGATGGGGTGGCGATTTAGAAGATTGAAAGTGATGGGTGAATAAGTTTGGTAGAGATAGTCTCTATTTATAGCAAAAAAAAGTACTCAACAAAGCTAGTTTTTTTTTAAAAAAAACAGTTATACTCGCAATAACCGCCCGCTCCTACTAGTCAAAGTTACCGCTTGATTTTCAAAGTATGCAATAACTTCAGAAAGAGTCGTCATTATAGATATATATACGATGCGACCCATGGTGAATACTTTGGGCGACATGGTTTACGTTGGGAATGTAAGTCGTCCATGTATAAAGCAGAAGGTCGCTATTTATCGAGGAATGGGTCGCTCTTTCGCAAAAAATTATGTTGACGACTCTAAGGGTCGTCATTTTGACATCCCCGAAATTGACGATCTTTGCTAATGAAATATTTTCTTTTTTTACGTAGTTGTTTATGTACGGTCGAGCTCTCAACTTCGAACCGTCTCCATTATCGGTCCGATACCTCCCAACACTATATGACCGATTTGGTACGTTTTTAATGTTTGAATTGATGTATATTGATAGGGTGTAGAATACATCCTATTTATTATCTATTGTTTATGCTTTCTTTGCTACTTTTCTTGTAAATTATGTATTTTACGCTTGTTTTGAGTTTTGTAGCTACTATGGAGTCGCACGGAGGAAAGAAGAAGAAATTACTCTATTTGAGCCAAAAGGGCAAAATTGTCATTTCGGGGGCGAACACTATGCGGAGCCCAGCCAAGGTTAAGGGGCAACTCTCTTTCGGAGGAGTACTAAAGCCGGGACCGCAGAGGTTAAGGGGTTTCCAAGTAGGATGGCCCTTATCTAACAAGTGGGGTGGTCCCTATCCTGGGTATAACTATCCACCCAAATAACCCTAACTATCTCGAGCTTCTCTTCTATCAATCATTTTTCCTACACCAAATCGAGAGAGAAAGAATGCTTCTTGCTGCTTTTGTCATGTGAGTAGATCGAGATGCAGAAATCAAGAAACGTATCGAGAAACAGATAGAGAGGTTGAGAGATTCATGAGCTTTTCTGACTGAATCGAGATACAAAGAAGGACGATGATGTTCATAGCTCGTAGAGAAGGAGTTGATGCCGCTGTTGGTGGTGAGAATGGGTTCGAGAAATCAGAGATGGGTTAATGGCAGAAATTGATTAAAATGGTTTTTGGATCTACTGTGATGAAACGATGAAGAACAAAGATGGGTTGAGCTTGAATTGTTAAGGGCTCGACTTGTTTTATGGGATTGTGGATAGATTTGAGGAGAAGAATCATGAAGAAAACCCTGATGCTGTTGGTTTCTGTTAAATAAGAAAATGAGTATTGAAGCGTGTTGATGTTGCTGCTGGAAGTGAATTCAGTGGATTGAGTTGAAAATGGGCTGTGAGATTGTGCTGGGATATCTGCTGCTACCATTGAATCGGAGAAGTTAACACTGTAGAATCGAGAAAGAAAGAGTTGGTGCTGCATTATTCACGGGGCATGGTGGTTGTGGTAATGAATAAATCGCAAGAGAAGAATGGGTTCTCAAAATTGTTAGATGTATGTGCTAGGGATTTGATACTGCGAGAGGAGCATGAAAAGGCGGAAGTTGGCACAGAAACGATGGAGAAATAGACATAACTCGGCAGGATTTACTTCGGCGAGTTAACTCATACACCCAAGGAAAGTCAACTTTGGCGATGACCCGATCCAGAGCGATCCAACTCGGCTGAGTAAGACAAATCCGTTAGATTAATCAGGTGACTCACGCTGACTCGGTAGCTAACTCCCTCTTACGCCTTGCACCGTTGACTAACGGTTGGCTTGGTTTTGACCAAGTTAGTCCTAACGGTGGGACGGAATATTCAGTCGAATATTCCAGCAGCGGAGAAAATTTTCGGGTGGCCGGCGGTGACGTTTCGGCCAAATCCGGCCACAATACGATTTTTCAAATGAGCAAAAATTCCCGAATTTTCTATGGACTTCTCTCATGGGTGTGAAGACTTGGACTAGGAATTGGATGGAGAATCGGGCTCCAAACTTGGAAAGAGAAGATGGAAGAGTTGAGAAAAGACTTGAATTTGGAAATTGAATTGCTAAAGGAAAGGGGTTCCATTCCTTGGAAGATTTGGAGAATATTGAAGCCTATAAATAGAGAAGTTCTCTACATCTTTTACACACCTCTACACACACAACACTTGTGTTTTTGGTTTCAATTCTTCTTCTTAATTATTTGTGTGAACTTGAAAATTCTCCTTTTAATTATTTTGTGTGAATTTCAAAACATGAGTAGCTAATTTTCTTATTGATTGAGGATGAATTCCTAGTTCTTAATACATGATTTGAGTTTTGTTTCAATTCTATCTTGAAGTTTTTCACATGATTATCGTTTGTTTTTACTAATAGGAATGTTTATTCATTCATGATTGATTGATAGATTGTTTAGAGTGCACGCTAAATTGATTTGTTAGTTTAATCTAAATCTAGTATAAGTTAGGGAATAAGTAATCGTTCGCGACACTTTACACAAGTAGAAAACACGAGACCTTGCGGAGGATTCCATGGAGCGATTGTGTGTAAAAACAACGCTAGAAAGTGGACCAAGCGAACAAGGTTTAACTACTAGTACTAAACCTAAATTCATAAATCTTAATGCATTAGGGGAATTACATCTTGTAAAGCGAACCTCAAGGTGGTTCTTTTGAATAGAATCGATAACTAAAACGGACTTGTTACTCAGTGAAATAAGGGATTTTGGAGCTAGCTAAGCGAACCTGCTATCTTACGGTTGGTGATAATCTGTGACTAATAACAAGTATAAAATAACATAACTTGATTCATTGTTTTGCAACGAAGAATGATTCCTTGATCTTGTCTCTCTTATTGCTTTCAACTTTATCTTTTAATTGCTTTGCTTATTTTCTTTTGCTTTTACACCCCCTTTCGTGACAATTTTTACAACTAGAATCTCTTGCTCCTCGTGGGAACGAACTTGACTTCCATTATATTATTTTTAATTGAGTGGAAATATTAATTAATTTGATTGCACCTACGACACGCATCATATATCTTTATGAAAATTGTTTAATTAGTGTTGAATCATGATCGTGTCATTGGTTTTAATGTAGACGTGGAAAACAAAGGCTGAGGTCAAGGAATGGATTATTTCAAAGGCAAAAGAGAAGATGTGCGTAGTTGTTCAAAGCAAACACGTTGATTATCCTCCTTTAGGTAATTTGAATTATGTTACAGAGTCGTCAGCAATATATACATACACCTTAACGAACCTAACTGTAAAATTTGCTAGTCTCCTGGATGTTTTTACGCCTAAAAGTCGTTATTCATATATACATACAAGTTAACGACTCTAACCTTAAAAATGTGACAGACTCCTGGATGTTTTGCAACAATACATTCGTCATCCATATATACATAACCATTAACGACTCTAATGTTAAAAAATTGACAGTCTCCTGGATGTTTTCCAACTAAGAGTCGTCATCTCAGTTTACATAAACATTAACGACGGTAACCGTAAAAATTTGATGGTCTCCTGGATGTTTATATACTAAGAGTCGTGAACCATATATACATACAAAGTAACGACTCTAGTTATACGCCTGAGAGTCGTCATCATTATAGTGTATACATGGACGACTCTATAAGAAAACCCCCAACGGCTTTTTTTGTATACACTTTTTCCCAAAAAAAATAGCCGTTGGTAATTATTGTATATATAGAGGAACACTTCCAAGAGCAAATTCAATTGAAAACCACCTCAATAATGGCAAATCCTTCATCAACCCCCAATTCAATTGATAACATACTTAGAAGATGCAAGCGACCAACCAAATCAATATTGGCAATGGAAGAAGAGATACGCAAAAAAAGCATGCGACCTACTAAAAAACCACCCACTTTCACGCCATATCCTACGAAGGAAGAAGAAGAGTTGCGCGAGGCCAAAAAACGAGACCAAGAACAATCCCAACTCCGTGAAAGATTCAAGCAAGTCGAGGAAGAGACCGAATGGGTTAAAAATTATTACATCATCAAGGATCTCCACGAAGAACATGAACATGATAGTATATTTTGGATCCAAGTTGGTTCGGGTCCTTTCGTTAATAACAACAACAAACTACGATATCCTTACTTGCCGTCCCACATTAGTCATAGGAAGATTCTTGTTATAAAATGGTGCACCAAGTACAACGAGTTTCTCGTGAGGCACAAAGGGGATAGGCGTGCTGCTCAGGCCGCATATACCAAATGGAGAGGAGAGCCTTTTTATCACATTGAAGCCGCCATGCTAGTTGAATCTCGTGCTTAAACATGAATAACATGTAATGTGTTCAAAGGAATTTCCACCTTCTAATTAATATTTAATATGCTACTATTCCAAGTTTCCTTTCAATCGAGATTCAATTTATTTTAATAAACGATCGTTATCTCTCGTTTGTTAATTCGTGATGACTATACCTAAGTCTTCATATGACTAATTTAGCAACAAACTGCTCTTGAGTCGTCAACAACTTTAATCACGTAGCTAACGACCCACGTTATGATTTTCAAAAAAAAACGACCGTTGGGATTTTCTTCTATATAATACCACCCCATCCTCTTAAGAAAATATCCCAAAACCATTCTATTTTCCACCAAACTACGTAATCTTTCAATTACAATGGCTGAATGGGAACCGTATGAAGATTTGTGTCTCGTTAAATCGTTTGCTAATACCTTTCGTGAACGTCCAAATGAATCTATTCAATGTTTTGGAAGAGAGTGAGTTCTTCTACGGGCGTACCGCGAATTCTAATAACCGAAAATGGAGAGACTTGGCATTTCGATTCAACTACATTAAAAGTGCAATGAGAGAGTATGTAAAAGTTAGAAATATGGTGTACGACCATCATCCGCGAGCTCCTCTTAAGGAAAAAGTGAGTAATTCGTTAATATTTATACTTTCCTCATGCTTCTAAGTTACTAACATATAACATTCCTCGTTTAATTTCAAATGAACGTTTCAATGGGTTATGGACAATACGTAATGGGGATACTAAGTTCATTCACCACAAAGAATATACAACGTTGTATCGTCGAGCGCGAAGTTCATTGACGAACATTTGATGTGTCAAATTCAAGAATACCCATATTAACTTTCTCCTGGTTGTTATTTTAACTAAGAGTCGTCAATATATCCCATATAAAAGAAACGACTCTGTATACCTAAAAGGGTATTTTCCGGATTTAATACACATATAAAAGTCGTTAACCTTCTATATGATCCCGCTAACGACTCTATCCATAGAAAATATTGTTCATCTCTGGATGTTTTTGCTAACATAGAGTCGTCATTTGTTTATACATAATAAATAACGACTCTAGACATATAAAATTTCGTTCATCTCCGGATGTTTTTTCGACCTACGGTCGTCATTGGTTACCATATAATCAATAACGACTCTAACCATAGAAAGTATGGTTCACCTCCTGTGTGTTTAGATAACAAAGAGTCGTCATTGTTTTCAATATAACCATCAACGACTCTGTGCAGGAAAAAATGGTTCATCACTGTGTTCATTTCCCTCTGAGTCGTTAGACTTCTAATTGAAACACTTAACGACTATGTGTATCACAAATAGGGTCGTTAATCTGCTACAGAACAAAGTCGACGATCCTAACTCTATCACAAGATGTATAATCTTGACTGCATTAGAGTACTACATTATTCTAACAAACATACTAGTAAACATCCTTCTTAAAACCAAGTAGTTTCAACAAACCATCCAAACCAAACACATAAGTAGTTTCAACAAACACATAAGTTCAAGTCATAAAGTAAAATAAACATAAGTTCAAGTAGGCGGTAACATCTCCTCACTCAAGACCACCATCTCGACCTCGACCTCCTCCTTACTTCCCTGACCGGGAAACTTTCCGGCTTTTCTTAGGAGGAGGACCCGGGTATCACTGCCCCTGGGAACCACCATCTTCTCCGGTACCTTGTTCATCATGATGTTGGCTACTTTGCCCCTGTTCACCACGTTGTTGTGCTCGGCTCGTGTTTTCCGGGTCCTCTTACCTTCCTTGGCCAGCTCAAAAACATCTTCTTTGCATTGGGATTTTCAATGTGCGTGCAATAATCAACAGACCGACGTTGCTTTCGCAGGATCAATCACTTCCCCTTTGTCATCCGAGCAACAAAAACCTTGACAAAAAGCTTCATTCGTTCCCTCTATATACATTAAAAAAACAATTCTAATGAATCGACGTATATTTGTATGTAAATGAATAACACAATTACACAAATAAATACTCACCACTAGTTTAAGAATGGTAGTGTCATCTCTACCGTCGGCTGAGAAGCGAGATGTGGATGCTCTGTTGGTCCTCCTACCCGTAGTCCGATCGATCCGTATTACCCTACCATGGGAGAAGCCTTCGTACCATTGATAGTAATCCGTTGTTGCCTCGTAACCTTCATCCACATGCACCCAAAATGTGATGTCTACGAGGCTAGAGTGTCTATTATTCCAATGCTTGACATCGATTGCGGTTCATAAACCACTTTTATGTCATCCTTGTCGGCCTCACATTTGTTCAACTTGTGCTTGAACGGAGGTACAATGTCTTCATCGGGTGAATCTTGAACAAACCCAAGTTGACGCATGATTCTCGAGAGGATTGTACATTGAAAAACCGTTAGGGTGAAACAAAGGGCCATGGTAGTACACGACATCTTCTATTGCGCCAACTCTAGCATCCTTGTAAGGAGTAAAGATTACCTCTTCCGCCGTGATGTTGTCAAGTTTTTTACGCATTTCTATCAAGGCATCGGTTTGTTCCCTATCCCGAGAACCGGGAGTACAACCAACGGGTTCTGTTGGACTACACAGGCTCCATTTTGAGTTGATTTTCACATCTTCATTGTTTTTGAACAAAGGTCCTAAATGATCATAAATCCAGGACCTACAACAACCAAAGTTAAAATTTTTTAAACAATCAAATAAACATAAAAATATATCAAAGGAAAAAAACATACTAAAAAGACAACTTTCATCAATCCCAATACACTGATTAGAGCCAAATTCCCATTAATTTGAGAAGTTCGTTCGCGAGATCCACAGGAAAGCCGACCATTCGGATGTGCAACTATGGCAGTCCCAAGAGTACTTGTTCACATCTTCTAAGAGGTCCAACAAGCTGAAGAAGGTTGGCGCTGACCAAAGTACCTTTCTTGTCGGAAATACAACCAGCGCAGGACGTACAACAAATAAGTAGCCGCCGCATAACGACATTCCATATCGAGAGAGACCTCCTATTTTTCCTTCTCTGCGGGTACCAGCAAACATCCGCCTAATGTCCACAAGTTTGAACTCTTTCTTCGGTACTTAGCTCCCGGCACGAAAAGCCCATCAGTCTTCTCTTTATCCCAGCCAAACAAGTTCTTAGTCCATGTATAAATTTCATCCCAACTAGGCCTTCTCTTGAAATTCTCACTGGTTGATTTACCTTCGACCTGCACCCCTAATATCTGTTCTGCATCATCAGGAGTCAATGCCATCTCTCCAAAAAGGAAGTTGGAATGTGTCACTTGAGCGTAATACCTTTCACGAAAACTAGATACTGCAACCTTGTCATACGCAATCACGAGTTCACAACGGCATTGTACAAACCGGAGTTTTCAACATATTCTCTAACTCTTGCACATTCACATGTTAGCGGCCACAACTCCATTTTCTTAAAATAAGATTGGTGCACGAAGAGGCGTGCGACATTCTTATGATCCTGCAAAAATAAACAAATAAATATTAAAAACATATTAGAAAAGTAATATCAACCAACTAATCAAATAGTAAGCAAAGTTGGGATTCTTACGATTGTCTCATAGATGGTATGAGCCCACGATCCGAATATCCAAATAGAACTTTGCCCCCATCTCTAGGTTCTCCTCTTGGTTTACCACTTGAAGAGGCTCCAACATCAAATGAGGCGCGGGAATGTGTCTCGCGCTAGGTGCAATATCGGTTCCATCCTTCTTAACCCTCTTTCACCGCCCCGGCTTTGTATTGTTCTTGACTTCTACATCTTGTTTACCATCATCCTCTTCATCATCATTACCAAAGAACATCATCCCCTTCATCCTCTTCCTCCTCATGACCACCATTATTACCTCCATCCCCTTCCCCTGCTCATCATCATCATCCATTACCATCATCGAATCATCACCACTAACATTATCTTCATCATCATTGTCACTCTCTACTTCCTCCTCACCTCGTGCGGGAGGATCTTCTTGTATCTCCTCTTCTTGGATTTCTTCTTCTTCACCACTCCGCTAGCGGAAATAACGGGAGAGTCGATTGATGAATCCGATAACTCATTACCTTTGTCTCTTGGTTCGGTGATAGAAAATGAGACCTCACTCGGCTTCTTAGCGTAATGGACCGGCAAGTAAGTATTTAGCATGGCGTGGAGCTTTGGAAGGTGGAGTTATCGTCATTGGAACCTTGCCTTTGGTTACGCATTTGGTTTCGAAACAAAAAAAACCAAAAAAAACCCAATAAGACATCAACTTTATGGTTATCAGAATCGGCAATCCGATATTATAAAACACAACCGACCCTTGTATAACATGTGACGACTCAAAGTTATATGATGACGACCCTGTCAAATAATAAAGGGTCAAAAAAAGACAATAACGATCCTACGATTTGGGTTGACGACTCTAAGGCATATACTTAAGTGACGACTCAAGGGGAAATGAGATGACGACACTATCAATTTTTTGGAACAGAGGGCTGTTCGAGTTCCATCTAGAGTCGTTAATAAATAAATAAGGGTCGGCAAACAAGAGTCGTCATCTGAAACATAAAATTATAACGACTCTATTCTAGGGCATAAAATGTCGAAGTAGCGAGAATAAGGGTCGTCATCTTCAACCTAATACACTAACGATTTTTCATAAAAATACATGCAAATGAAAAGTCGTTAGGGGTATCCACTAAGATACTAACGACTCTTTAACCGAAACCGCTAAATTTCGATTACTGGACTCAATTTCACAATCAAAACACAACAAAAACGCATAGAAAGGTGGGTTTAACTTCACATACCTTCTAATTGGACCCATATCTTCTTTGGGTTTCGATTTTTTGGGTTTTGGAGTTCGTCCCTCGATTACCTTTCCTTTGACGGCGTCGAGGAGATTGGGGATTTGATGTTCTTTGCGAGCGGTCTGTTTTGTACAAGCCATGTTTGAAGAAGAAGTTAATCTTCGATTATCTTCTAACATCGACGATGAATCGGTCGAAGAAAAAAAATTGTTTGGGGCCGTTAATGGTGGTTGTGGAGAGGAAGATGAGAGGAAGATGAAAAGAAAAAGAAAAAAAAATCGATTTTTTTTGGTTTAGTTTAGGGTATATGAATTGGGGCCTAATTATGATTTCAAATTAGTGTTAACTGATTTTTAAGATTTGTGTTTAGTAAAGGGTAAAACAGTCTTTTCAATATCGGATTAATACGCCCCTTAAAAAATTGGGGTGGAAATAAAATATCATGGCCCCCAATTAAAATGTCTGGCCCCCAATCAAATTAGGCTCTTTAGAGTTCATGCTTTTGACTCCCAGTATTTGCTTTATTGTGTCTGCTATCTCTGGTTTGGTGCCCAATAATTTTTAACCAGTTGAGACTTGAGAAGTAGACTTTGGACCGTGCCCATTATACTTCTTTCATTCGACTGTGCTTTTACTGTTCTTAAACACCAAACTGCCTTATAATTATTGGACACACCAGTTTCCCAACAATCACTATTTGGTCGTTCCAGTCTTCTAGATGATTGATGATGACACTGATACGCGACAAACCATTTAAACAGTTCAATTCCACCTGAAAGTGTTAAATCCATTTTGAGCTTATCTTTCAAAAGCATACGTATTATTTAGTTAAAAGTTAAAACCTTGATAATCTTTGCTTTTACCATATCTTTAAGCTCAAAAGCTTATAAAGTTTACTTAATAAAATTGGTATATTATTATGGCAGCAAATCTTCTGATTTGAAACCATCCAAAGATTTCATATACTGATTAATATATTAATGTTTATCATTTGTATAATTGTATTTGTATCTGTAATGTGGGTTAGGTTAAATATCTACAGATATTTACGATCTTTAAGAATCTATTGGTTCAATCAATACATTCCACGCAGTTCATAATTAGTTCCAATTATGGTTCATTAACACAAAAGTTCTGCGGATTTGATTAATTTAATCAAATATTAGGCGTATTCAGAGATCCAAATGAAGACTAATGCACTTTACGCTATTCTAATCTTCTGTTTAGTCCAATATTTGTTAACCTAATTTGGCTTAATCCAACCTCATTAACGTGTACATGTAAGCAAATCTAGTGGTTAAACTTAGGAAGGACCATGTGTCAAATATTCACTTGATTGATTATTGTTTAATGGTTGTGTGACTAATTTGTTTGGATTAGGAGTAAGATGTACTGACACCTCCCCAAACATACAAAAGGAGAGTAAACGCTAATCCATATTATACACCAAGTCTCACATAATTCTGAACTCTAATGTTTTGTTTTCTTGCTCATTTTAGCTATAGTTTTATTATGCAATTGCTCATTTTAGATGTACTGACACCACCATTTTCTCTTGCTGATGGGAAATTGATTACGAAGTTTATGAGCAGCTTTTATTATTTAAGGAATATTTGTTTACTTAATGTTTGGGAAGTGATATATTGTATGCCAAACGGTGAACAAGGATATGCCCGATTTTACAGACAAATTTCTTTTGACTCGAAATACGCCATCAATTCTCGAAGTCTGATTGATCCATCTGTTTTCCACGTGAACTTCAGTGAAGCGATTAAGGAGAGGACACCAGTAAAAAAAAAAATATCGACCACCCAAAGAATAAAAAAAACAAAAAACACAGAGTCAAAGTTTTTTTTTTAAGCAAAATGGGTCACTTGTCCAAATATTTTTAAAACATAGTTCAAATAGACGAGTAAAAATTAGTATGGGTGAAACGAACACTAAAAAAATAGCAAGGATGGAACTGGATTTATCCTGACTTAAACTTAAAAAATAGTAAGGATGAAAATAGATGCATCATGATGTAAATTAAAAATAAGAAGAAGTATTTGATAATGGGTAGGATGAAATTGTTTACATCCTAACTATTTTTACATTTTTGTCCATTTAAACAGTATCAAAATCTAAATGTCCTTTTCACCTAGGTATTGTTGATTTTGGTCTTTTTAACCAATGTTGTGGTTTTTTTTTTTTTGCTTTTTTTCAGAATCACGAAACTTAGTAGAGTAGTTAAGACACGGATCAGGAGATATAGGGTATGATTTGTCTGATTTTTAGCAACCTAATTAAGCTAGTCTCTTGATTTATATATAATCCAAGGGTGTGGTATTGGTTGGCTCGTGTGCAGATGGGAAATTAGGAGTTGATATATTAAGACTTAGCTAACTACTTAATGGAATAAAACCTAATTTTTTTGTGAAAGTATACATACCCCCGTAAGCTATTTGACTAACTACAAACAACTTTTTAGCTGTTCATGGTGATGCATGTTTGATGTATTTGGTTAATTGATTAGGAGGTGAATATAGACCGATTTGGATAATGAAAAGTGGATCTATCTAATCAAACGTATGGATAAAGAATAATTAAAATCTCCACGAATAAGGTTGATCCAGGTAGGGATAAATGTAACTCCTAAAATGATTTTCTTTGCTTCATTTGTTTCCCTGCTTTTAAGGTGCTATAAAAGTTCAAAAGAAAGTACGTCAATTTAAAAACTTTTATCAGCCAACATTTACACATACACAAAAGAATCAGCAACCCAAGTGGACGACATGCATGGAACTGTACGTACTCTTACAAAAAGGGATAATGTTTTCTCTTGAAGGGGCATTTTATCTTCCCATTTGCTCTGCACTATGCGGATTTAAACCAACGTCACAAATGCAGATCCGTCCATTCAATGGACCTAGGTTAGGTGACAGGTTTGTTTCGCATTCTACCATTCGAATCGTTCAACACCTTCATAATGAAGATTAGTGAGCAGTTCGTCTGATAACTCGTCTCAATTATAAGTCATATGTCCCTTTGTAATTTTCGTAAAATCTTAATTGTTTTTGATTTAAATCTAATCTATTCGATGCATTGTTTGTAGACGAAAAGCAACATTGAAGTTTGAATAGTTTTATTTTTATTTTCTCAGTTCTGTTGGTTTTTATATTGAACAAGTAATTGGGGGTATGAAAACTAATTGGGGGATATAGCTACAAGACAAAATAGGAGTCCCAATAGCAATTCTGGGTTACCCCTTATGTAATTATTTTTTTTAATTCCTAATTTACCCCTCACTAATTAGGTTTAGTGGTTAATAATAATTAGTAAAAATCTTAAGTATTTGGGGGATAGATTAGTGTGTATTTTTATTTGTGTTTGGGTGAGAGTAGAAGGAGGGAAAAAAATATTTGAGAGGAATTTCTTTTTTTGAAAATGGAAGATGATTGTGATGAGAGAATTAATTAATAAGAGGTTGAAAAATTGATTTTTTTCTTTGAATCCACCATTGTTGCAAACTGAAAAAGCTTGGTGCTAGGCATGGTATTCAACCAAAAACCCATGCGAGCAATTGTTGGAAATGTTCATAAATTGTTTGCCACTATCCTGGGTTTGGGGGGGTGCGTAGCCTCCCCGAGGGGCGTGATGAAGACGGACTGATTAATACCAGAAAAAATTCAAAACGGAAGTAATGAAGACCATGCCGGAATTGATGAAGACCATATGCCGGAACATGATACCGGCATAGTCTTCATCAATTCCGGCATGGTCATCATCACTTTGAGCATGATCTTCATCACTTCCAATAAAAAAAAATTGGTTTCAAAGTGAGGAGAAGAGAATTTGATATAGAGTGGGGAGAGTTTAGAATTTGAAAGGGAATGGGAAATATTTGGGTTTCAAAGCTCCACCCCTAAATAAGATTAATAAGAAGTGGAGATGGAAATGGGGATATGATTTTGTTTTTGATTTTAAGTTTTGATTTTTATTTTGTGGGAAGGGTATTTTAGTATTTTCGCCCCCAAAAGTCACCCCTTAGCACACACCATGGGTTGGGGGAAGTAATTCATATCCCCCAATTAGTTTCTATATCCCCCAATTGCGTATATCTACGCCGAACTTTGTTTGTTGTAATTAATAATAAAAAGGTATTGATATCTTGTCAGCCAAACACCTTGGTATTCTTTACACACGAAGAACAATGAATTAGAGCTTCTCCGATGGTGAATGTGGATTTTTCATATTACATAAAAGCAAGTTTGATTAGAAAAAAAAAAAACAAAAAAAAAAAAAATATATTTAGGAGAAAAAATTGGAGAGAGAAACGGTCTACGAATCTATTTAAAAAAAAAAAAAAAAAAAACAATGTGGTCCCTAATATTGCAAAGTAGTAGTCTTGAAACATTGCAAGCCTATCTTTTAAAACAAGCATGTCTTTTTTAAATGGCGGAAATAGTTCTTAAGCTTCAGCCAAGCCTGCAAAACCCTTGCAAGCTCGTTCGGACACATGAGTAGCTAGAGTAGAACTTAAGACAAAGCCTTGTTGGGACTTGCACATGCAGGGAGCTTTTTTTGCAAAAGAATAAAACTGGCACATTTTATTATATTTTATTTAATTTAAAGTCTAATGTTGTACGCTTGTGGCTAATAGACTGGGGAAGTTACATATTTATCCAAAAAAAAGGAGAAGAGAGACTTGCAAAGTTGTCATAAAACCATACAAAATTTAGCCTTAGAGAACCATACAAAGTTCCCTTGTAATCTTCCGTAGACGAAACGCAAATTAACCATTTTCAAAATAAAAAAAAACACCAAAAAAGAAAAGAAAAAAAGACGAATTAGCTATAACCACGAACAAATAACAGATTGAGAGGCGCTAATCGGTATTCATTTACTACTGGCATCATATCCCCAACAACCAAGCAAGGACAGAAGAAGAAAAGACATACAAATGTAGCAACATCTTTTCAGACATACAAATGGACGAAAGAGGACCATCCATTCAACAAAAATTCAATAACATATATACGGTGCCGAATATTAGTTGTCAAAACTTTTAGATGTCAACGTTATATTTTATCATCAATAATAATCTTTTATTTTTTTCTACGAAACACACCATACATTAACAAACCAGGATATGATTTACATTCTTAACAAGGGTTAAAAACTTAAATTTCCCGGTTTGGGATACTGAAAGGACATGAAAATCAATCTTAAAAGTTGGGACAGACTCACAAGTCAATGATTGGGTTTAATTAGGTTTTCAATAGAAGCGTCCGTCAAAAACACTTCCAAGCCTATTCAATGCATATATACCGTGGGCCATTTTGTAAGAGAGAAATATGAGTGGTGGTGGTCCGAACTAGCTCATAACTGCATACATTGTTTTGCATCCACATTAAATCATCTTTCGTTGTCTAATTGCTGGGGTCTTTGTGGACAAGTTCGTGACTAGTCATTAGATGTCAACGTTGCAGTTTTTGTCACCAGAACAAAATATTTATCATCAATAATAATCTAGTACAAGATTTTTAGCATTAGGGAGCAGGATACTAAGCCATATATGACTCTAAATTCCACAAGTCTTGTAAAGACGAATGCAGTATACTCATTCCGTCCTGGAAAAGTGTTACTTTTTCGTGCCTCAAAAGATAGGCGAGTTTGTGTGTAAAAACCTGCCTATCTTTTAGAGACGGAAGGAGTACTTTTAATTTTTCAAATTGGCCTATTTTTAGGCTTAAATAGAAAAAATAAAAATATCTTTTTTCCAGAAACGAAAGTTTAAACCCTCATTTGGCCTATTTGGCCTATTAATGAGGGTTGGTAAACCCTCGTTAATTGCTTTTCACAAGAAAAGCTGTACTTTTGGGGGACATGGGACTGTCCAAAGGAAGTTTGATGGTAGAAGGGGGTTTTGGTGAGTTTGCGCAGAAATACTAATGAGACAGTTGTATCCTGAAGCAGTAGTATATTGCCCGCTTTTTGTAAAAGGCCATATGATCCTATAAGGATGTATGATACCGCTTTTTTGTAAAAGGCCATAGAACCTTTTTTTTTTTTTTTGAAGCATATAGTCTAAGGCCATAGAACCTGATGTGATATCTGATGGTTAAACTAGCGGATATTATTGGCAGCCAATCTGAGATGTATGGTCAAAATTGTACTTAAATGGCTCCTGCATTGACACTTGTAAAATCCTCAAAAGTAAAGTCACCCACAGCCGTTCATCATTTTCCATTTTGGAAACAAAACAAAATTGAAAAATAAGAAAAATGCGTAAATAACATGGGAATCGGTAGCTTTTTAGTATGCTGCCACGTGGTAGTAAATGAAACCGTTAATCCGACATCTAAGAGCAGCATTAGTGACAAGCTATATATATATATATAGGTAGCTAGCTAGCTAGAGAGAACAAGAAGAAGAAGAAGAAGAAGGAAGAAAGAAAGAATCAAAATTTCACATTTCTGTTTTTGTGTGATTTGAGCACTATCTCTCTCTCTCTCTTTATACACAGACGACTACTCAAATCAATCCTTTGCATCTGTAAGTTTTTTCTTTCTTTTTGCTGGAAAAAAATATGTCAACTTTTTGTGACTTGAATTCTTATTAAGCTAGATGTGCCATGAACGAATGAATGAATGAATGGGAAGAATGATATTTGAGTTGGATTTTTTTGATTTGTCTGGTTGTTAGAATCTTGATTTCGGTGCTATGATTGATCAAGCCTAGGTAGCGATGTAATTGTCACTTCATCTCCTCCACTACAGCACCACCACCTGCGCTCTCACCCTTCATTATATGCAATCACACATCAAAATCTTACATCTCTCAAACTATTCTCATCATCTTCAAATCGATAATCATAGTATAAAAAAATCTCCACATTCGATGACTATTTTGGTTGAATATCCAAATATCTCGTGTTCAAATTCAAATTCAACTAATCATCAATTCATGAACTCTTCTTCTAACTACGCTAATGACAATACTTTCAGTAATGATAGAACTGGTGGTGGTGGTGGTAGTGTACCCAAGTTCATGGATTTTCTCTGTGCAAGTCTCTCTGTTCTTCAATTCATGGGTCTCCTATGTGTGAACTAATTATATTGATCGGGAAATGAATTGAAATGGTTTTTTTTTTTTTTTTTATTGATTTTGTGATTAACGGCGGTCTGTAGAATCGGCTTACATTTGGAGAGACGAAGATTTTGTTTAGGATTCTTGAATTAATCTTTTACTCTTTTTTTTTTTTTATGTGTTCAGTGATATTTCCCAAAGTTGATGAGATGAGGCAAGAATTCGGTACAAATCAAAAGGTATGTGGATATGAGTGTTTTGGAGTAACTTTTTTTTTTTCCATTCTTTGGTTGTAGCAGATCTCAAAATGATACGTACCAACTAACACAAGTATTGGTTTGTTTTTTTTTCTCCAATATAGTCATCTTCATGGCCTAAAACAATTGTGAGAAAATGGCTGAATATGAAGACTAGATCTGATGAGTTTCATTCTGATTATACAACAAAAGGTAACTAATTACTTGTTAGTTAATTTTTTTATTTTTTTTCTTTTACTCTAATTAACAAAATCTGTTTATCTTTTAAATCTGAAATTTCTGACAGTTTTGTTTTTTTGTATTTTGTGTAGGAACGACAGCCGGTACAAACGAAATGAGAAGAAAGAGTTGTTCAGATGGAGATAAATACATCTCTAGAGGTATATACACATTAGCTTACTCGACCTGATTAACAAAAATTAGATTACTGATGTATCTTTGAGGTCTGATAGTATTCATATTGTATTATGGTCAGGATGGGAAGTCGAATCGTCGGAAAGTCTAAAAAGACCAAGACCATTTGAACAAGAAACATCCACTGCCACCAATGATCTTAACCAAAGGTAGCTAAAATACAATAGCTGGATGACAATCATCTTTACACATCAAATCTCACCTTTTTCCAAACGATGGCAATCTTAATTATTTTTGTTTTGGTTCCATTTTTATTAATTTGGCATAAAGTTTGTAAACTTTTTAGTTGTGCTTTAGTGAGAAAAGGAGTAGAAATTAATCAAAATTTATTTTATTTTCTTTCGGTGAACAGGTTGTTTGTAGGGACATGGAATGTAGGAGGGAAATCACCACATGAAGGGTTAAACATTAAAGATTGGCTTTGTACAAATTCTCCGGCTGATATTTATGTTCTTGGGTACGTACACATTATATCTCCAAAACCTGCCTTGTACCTCGAATGTTGTCGATTTAGGTAGCCAAGACGGTCCAGAAATCGATTTAGGAAACCTTGTAAATTTGGCTGAATAAGTACTAATTTTGTTATTTTCTTTGTTCATACAGGTTTCAAGAAATTGTCCCTTTAAATGCAGGGAATGTATTGGGTGCAGAAGATAACAGTCCTGCAACCAAATGGCTATCCCTTATACGTCAAGCTTTGAACAATACAGATGAAAAAGACACTGAAATTCTAGAAAATTACAATAGTGATATTTCTAAACAACTACAAACATCAGAACTGATCACTCTGAAGCAACAACCACAGTCTTCTTCTACTTCTCCTAACCAGCAGACTAAACCCAGAACCAGTTTCTCTGACTTATTATCCATGGACCATGACTTAGATATTGACGAATTATCATATGAACCTTATGATTTTTCATCAAATTCTAGTTCAAGTTCAAATTCAAGTTGTGAAGGTTCACCAGCTGGATTATCGACTAGGTTTGGGAGCAATCGTAAGATGGGTGATCGTTATTGTTTGGCTGCAAGCAAGCAAATGGTTGGGATATTTTTATGCGTATGGGTTCGTACCGATCTTTATCAGCATGCTAGTAATTTGAAGGTTTCTTGTGTTGGTAGAGGCATCATGGGTTATCTCGGTAATAAGGTAATTTAGCAACCATTAATTCCACACATGTTTCATTTGCTTGAAAGTAAAGACCACGCTGTTTAGATCTAAGACCACACTTTTTATTAATGTTGTTTTCGGTTGCTTATGCTTGTTTCGTAATTCAGGGTTCAATTTCAATAAGTATGACGCTGTATAGGACCTCGTTTTGTTTCGTATGCACCCATTTGACATCTGGTGAAAAAGAAGGTGATGAAGTTAGAAGGAATTCTGATGTTATGGAAATATTAAAGAAGACGAGATTTCTTAGTTCGCATAAACTTCAAAACGAAATTTCGCCCGATACCATCTTGCGTCATGAGTAAGTTCTTCTTTGGTTTATGCACTTACTTTATTTACTTTTATGTATTAAACTTTGCGATTTCAAATATGATTCCAGGTGTTAATTGAGATGAACGTTATATTGATTTGCAGTAAAATTATTTGGCTTGGGGATTTAAACTACCGACTCTCGTCACCTGGTTGCGTTGACACTCTTGAATTACTAAAGAAAAATGACTGGCAAACTCTTTTAGAAAGAGATCAGCTAAGAATTGAGCAAAAAGCAGGACGAATATTTCAAGGGTGGGAAGAAGGAAGGATACATTTCGCACCAACCTACAAATACTTAAACAATTCGGACCGCTACGTTCTACCCCAAAACAATAATACTACCTCCAAATCTAAAGATAAACGACGCACTCCTGCCTGGTACGTAATCGCTAACCAATTTCGATCCTTGCTTAACTTGATTTTTCTATTAATTAGTATCATAAAAAAAACAAAAAAAAAAAAACAGAAGGACATCTCAATTAGATGCAAAATATTAGACATGGAACATGGATATGTCACTGAACAAGAAATTTTTTATTACAGTAAGAAGAAAAAACAGTTGGGTATCATTAGTTTATTATTAGTGTATAGCTTTCTGTGTGCACGCTCTCTGCACTACTCTGATAATGTTGGGAAACTAGTTAATTTATGACTTTCTAACAGAACCAGGAAGGTTCCTTCAGTTCCCCTTTAGTTGGACATCCTCCGTGATCAGTCCAAGTTGATTAAACTAGTCTCATAAACACTGATGATTATTATTCGGTTCGTCGTGAGCACATGCTCAAGCCATTAGTTTAGCATATAAACAGCTACTATTGGAGAGGTTAATTAGCTGTAGATCATTAGGTAATAAATTACACGCATGTTCTTTCTTCTTCTTTTTTTTCAATAAAATTAGTTGTAATCGAGAAAATTGAATAATAATTAACTGAATAATTTTTTTTCCAATGGAACAGGTGCGATAGGATACTGTGGAAAGGTGAAGGAGTGGAACAGATGTTGTATGTGAGAGGGGAGTCAAGATTCTCAGATCACAGACCTGTTTCTTCTCTATTCTGTGTACAATTTGAGAATCATCTGTCCTCTAACAAGACCAAGCTTATCATGCCTACAACGGAGACGTGGTCTCAAAAAATAAAATCCCACCAGCAGCAACAGCAAGTCAATCATCAACAGAAAAGTCAGAAGTCACAATATTCTTTCATCAGTAATATTAGGAATATGAATGATCCTGGCATCGACATGCGTGGTAAAATTTCAAGCCGAAAAGTTGTTGCAGCCAGCTTCTAGCTTAACTAAAAAGTGACAAACATAATCAGGCTTATGATGACCAGTTATATCTTCGGTTTTTTAATTAGGACAAAAACAGAACTAACTAACTGAAGGCGTGACTCCTGTCAGAGCACTCCAACTTTGATATTAGGGAATAAGTAGTTATGTCAGATCAGGTAGAGGTGATGCAACATTTTTACATGCATGACGAAGCACTCAAACCTGTGCTGCCGCCCAAGGGTCAGAGCTCAAGCGTATTTGATTGTTTTGATCAGTGTGTGTTGGGAATCATGGGATAACTAACTAGCTAGTTCGGTACTAAGTCAGCAGAACGGCTTCTTTTGTTTATTTTTGTTTCTAGAGAGAAACAAGTTTTTGTTAACTGTCTTCATATGCAACTGTAAAATGTACAGAAGCTTGATTCAACAGCCAACAGTGTGATAATCTTTTTTTAGAGCTTACATAGTGGATGGACTCCTGTGTTCTTTGAGGGCTAATTAGACTCTTGTACAGTCTATGAAAAAAGTGTACAATATTTTGGAATCTTGCAACAACGACAACGTCTGATGTATCAAAATAATATATAAAGAACTGAATCAAAATAACTCTACATGACAACTTGATGAGGGCAGAATTACAGGTTCAACAAGTTACCCTTAACACATTAGTTCGCGGGTATATTCAAGATGAACAATGCAAAACCCCTCACAACGAAGATGTTTCCAGGATAAGACTGCCCGAATAAGCTCTTGTTAGCACAACGCAAGCTACCCACTCTTGAACTTAGCAACAGGGATGGAAGTAAAACGTCACGCAAAACAAAGCGAGAAGATGAAGAAAATAAGACAAAATTTGTTAGCTACCGATGTTTTTTTCTAAACAGATTTTCGAGTAGTAGGGTTCTCCCCAAAACGAAAAAGTGTATAATGCATGACTCTAACTGGGGTTCGTGGTGGTGGAGGAACTGAATCGGAAAAAGGTGGAATACTAGTTGTAAAATATCTAAAGAAACTGTAAATGGAATTGAGATCTCATTTAAAGAGAAAGATATCAAATATTTGGAGTTTGTTTTGGTATCCCATGTGGATGATTTGATCCACAAGGACCATGATTGGGAATTGTTTAATCTTCTTTCTCTGAGAAAGAAGCGAAACAGAATCAACTTGAATTCGGACAACAATTCGAAATCTTAGTGAAACACTGGATTTGTTATCTCATGTCTGCTTTTCATGAAAAAACACCAATTGAAGTGGAGGGTTTCTTCAAACAATAAGGAGCCGAGTCAACTATTCAATCAAATGAGATTGAATATGTTTCCCATCTCTTCTCGAGAAACAAGTGGGGAATTTCTTTGCAAAATTTTGCTCAATTTCATATGTGGTAATTCCGCCAAGATATCTTCATTAATTAGTTGGGGAAAGAATCTGCACGAGTCAGATTTTTTGAAGAACGTATCGAGAGAGAGTTGAATTTGGTTAGACAATGTATGGTTGGTAAGCAAGGATCGGTTTTTTAGCAAGGTATGGAATATGTATCGTCAAATATTCAATATGATTCCACAAGATCTATTTTCGTTCAAGTAACGAATTATAGCCAATTATTGAAAGGATCTTCTGATCAATCCAGAGACCCTTTCAATTCGATTAGTAATGATGATTCGGGATATCACACATTGATCAATCAAAGAGAGATTCAACAACAAAAAGATTGATCGATTCTTTGGGATCCTTCTTTTCTTCAAACGGAACGAACAAAGAGAAAATCATACCGATTCCTGAAATGCCTTCTCTGGATATTCCTCAATGTCCCGGCTATTCATGGAACGTGAGAAGCAGATGGATAATCATCTGTTTCTGGAAGAAATCGATACAATTCTTGAGAATTCTACAAAATCAACACTAGTAGAAAAGTGACATTTAGTAACAGTTCAAGCTTTTTTAAGGTAACAGTTCGTAAATTACTTGTTACTATATGTTAGGTTGTTAAATAATGGTAAGAGTTTTTGTAAGAACTGTTACATAGTGTCATCTTGGTTGTATACTGTAACAGCTTTTATAATAAGTGTTACTATATACCAGTGTTACTATAACAAATTCAATATGTTACCATAGTTGACATTATCGTAACATTTATTTAGACCAGCTGTTACTATATACCCATGCTATTGTAACACATCTAATATGTCACCATAGTTGTCATTATCGTGACACTTTTTAGACCAACTGTTACCATGTACCCATGTTAATGTAACAAATTTAATATGTCACCATAGTTAACCTTATCGTGACATTTCTATAAAACAACTGTTATTATTTATCTACATAACTAGTTATCTGGAAATCAATTTCAAAAAGATTACCTAGCTCTTAGACCGACATGTCACAATTTACTTGTTGATTTAATTTCATGCACTAGATATAGCCATGGCTCGCATGGATGGTTATCTAAGGTTTAATAGAAATTCAAATCTAATAAAAAATAATAAATAAGTTGTATGACATGTAGAAATACTACAATATAAATGTGTTGTAGTTGGGCGGTGACAACGAAGGTGGTGGTAACGAAGGTTGTGGTGGAGGTCGATAGTTTATTGTTTAATGAGAATAAGTATTTTATATGGATAACATGCATTAACCAAAAACAAAACGTGGAATAGTAGTTCAAGAGTTATAGTTAGGTGTAATAGGTCTCAAGGTCGAATCTTGTGAAGAGTAATTTTATAGAATTTATGTTTCAAGCTCAAGAAGCCAAATTCGTGGTTGTGGAATGGTGGCGGGCATGGTGGAGATGGTTGCGGCGGTGCTGGAGGTGGTGGTACTATAAATTGTTACCTTTATACTATTTTTGATGACAGTTTTCATAAAAACTGTTACGGTCACTCAAATAATAACAACAGTTTTATGAAAAATAGTTACCGTAGCGATTATTCAATATCATATATTGAATAAACTGTTACCAAAAACTACTAACAGTGACAATTTTAGAATTTATGTGTCATTTTCAATAGTCCTTCCGTAATAGGTTATATAAACTTTCCGTAACAGGGGCTTTAGTAACACCGCACAAAAAACTAAAACTATTACAAAAATAATACAGTAACAGTTTTTAACTGTCACCGAACATCATTTTTTTACTAGTGCAATTCATTCCTTTTTCTATGACAGCTGGTTAGAACTTCATTTGGGTACGAATCATACTGAGAGGTCTATTAGAGATCATAAATTGTTGAAGAAAGAACAAGATGTTTGTTTTGCCCCTTCTAGACGATTGGAAAATAAAGAAATGGTTGATATATTCAAGATAATTACGTATTTACAAAAGTGGTAATTATATAAATGTCCCTTTTTTTGACGGGCCTCACAAATACTCTTATCATACAATAAATATACCCCTCTCAATCTAAATCCCAACAGGGATCCATTAACAATTTTTATTCTTTCCACATTTATCCTTTCCTTTTCTTAACCTTCCGGCTCATATTCTTCTTCTCCAGCTATGGATTTAAACATCAAGAGAAAACCTAAATCGAAACCCCCCACCACCATTTCCATCGCTACCACCACCATCTCCGTCGCCACCACAACAAACAACGGTGCCACAACTAGCATCACATATGGTTATATAGTGGAGCTCCTTCTCTAGTATACACAATGTGAGACTAAGGAGATCCATTTACTCAAAGAAATGAGTGAGCATCCATAGAACTCTTAGGTCCTAAGATCAAACCACACCAAGACCAAAATATTTAAACTAAAAACTCATTTCTCTCCAACACAATATACCATCAACAGACCTAAAACAGGAAAGAGATAATAATATTTTAGGCCATCATTCTTCTTCACGAGAAGAAGGCATGGGAAAAACAGAGCACGGTTTACCTTGCACAAGATGCAATATACATTGAAATTTAATGAACATTACTAAACAAAACCAAACTTTAAAAACACAATGTCATTCACGGAAGTACATAACCAGTTAACCACTGAAGATTTAACAGAGGGTAACCCAAGAAGCAAAAAAAAAAAAAAAAAAAAAAAAATTTGAAACTATTATATAATCCCAGAAATAATATAATAGAGTTAGTTTGGTCCAGTTGCCGTCTGTTTGGTCCTTTTTAAAAATATATATTATTGTTCGGTCCTAGAAATTGTTGTTTGGTCCTAGGGTGGACAATACACACGCCGGATGATGTAATTATCTTTTGATAGTAAGAGAAATACCCTTTTGGGGACCATATACATATACTCAATTATTAAAAGAAAAGGAAATCATATTCAGATTTGTTTTCTCTCGCATCTATTATTTTCAAATATACTTTCTCTCCCTCTCTCCCTTTTTTTTCCTTTTCAGCTACTGTTGAAGATTGAGAATGAAGATATATTTTTAAGGATCGATTTGATTTGATCATAGAGATCGATTTGGTCTTTTATTACATGGATTTTTATTTTTTATTACGGGGATCTTGATTTGATTAAAGAAATCGAAGATGAACTCGTAGCAAAGATGATGATGATGAAGACGAAGACGAAGATGGAATCATGTTGATTCTTTATATATTTTTGGTGTGTGTTCATGTTAAGAATGAATTCTATTTTAGATCTTGAGTTATCAGGTGTTCAAACGAAAGAATGAACTCTGTTTTTTGTTGTATGCTCATGTTAAAGAACGAATTCTGTTTTAGATCTTGAATTAGTTTGTTTTTGGTAGGTGTTCATTTTGACGAATGAACTCTAGTTTTTGTTCATAATAATGAACTTTGATTGGGTGTTCATTTGAAAGAATGATCTCTGATTTTTCTTCATAATAACGAATTTTTCGTTGTGTGTTCGTTTTTTTAAGAATGAACTCGAATCTACAAAAAACAATACTAAACACCTGATAGTTCATCAAACACAATGAACTCCTAAAAAATAAAAGTATGAAGTTTAGAGTTCATCGGAGAAAATGAACTATAATAATTATGGAAATAAAAAAAGTTATGGAAATTAATTCTAAAATAGTACAAATAGATATTTTTGACCATTTTATATTTTCAAATAACTATGGACAAAGCATTCTTGGGACCACCTAAAAAATTACAGAACCAAACGATAATTTCCCAAAAAAATAATTAAGGTCCACTGCTTTAAGTTGAGGTTATGTGACCATAAATCAACAACACTAATTTGAGTTTAATACCAAGTGCCACCATAGTTTATATCATACAAAAAGATGCCTACCTAGGAAGTATGCATGAACATTAATTTTAGGAACCTCTAATATGAAATACTCCCTCCGTCCCGAATTAGATGAGCTATTTGGTTTTAAATTTTGTCCCATATATAGACGAGCTATCTTACTACTCAAAGGGATATTTTTAAAATACCTTTTAATTGATTATTGTTATTATAAGAAACAAGTAGTGAGCACGTGCAATGCACGTCGGCAACATTAATTTTTCATTCATTCCATTTTTGAAATATGGTACCTTCATTTTACTTTCAATTTAGCCTAATATTAGGTAAAAATAGAAAGAAAAAAATATATTAAAGTATCACTTTTAATGAAACGGAGGTAATCTTTCGTATCGAAACTAAAATCTATAGATTCTTCTAAGTAATTTTATAGTATATCAAGTGAAGTATTTGAGCATTATATAGGCAACATATAAAAAATACATAAGCTCTTTCAATTTACCTTTAAATTATAGTTTTTTTCGGAGAACTATAAATATATTAAAAGGTAAAAATATTTGATATAGTTGTTTATACTCGTTGCGTAGGTGATTCAAATAGCTTTCCAAATATATAAAATTCACAAAATCCAGAGTACCATTTGGAATATAAGTTTTAAAATATTTATTTTTATTTTTATAAAAATGACATTTCTGTAAATAAACGATTTCATATATTTTTATTTTTAAGTCCCTATTTTGTTAAGCATTTCAGTCCTTATTTATATTTTTTAACTAAACAGTCCTTATTTTGTTTAACATTTTAGTCCTAATCCGTTTGGTTAACCATTTTGGTGAACCAAAAAAAGAGTAAGGATTTCAATTAAGTTTGCTTGCCTTAAAGAGGGGAGATATGTATAATTTTATAGCCATATTTATATTAGTTAACTAAATGTTTAAAGTGCTTTTTAACGGTATAAAGCTTACGAAAAACCGTGGCATAGTTTAACAGATAAATTATTTTTAACTTTTACTAGTTATTACCCATAAGGATATAATTATAAAAAATACTTAAACATACTCCCTTTTTTCTTTGCCTTAAGGATTGTACAAACTACAACTACCACATCTAATTTGGGACGAAGGGAGTATTTGGCTTACGTTCTTTGTCCCGTAGACACGCTACGAGCTGTCCTCATAGTGGAAATTTCTGAGGAACACAAGTCTAGTTCCTCTTTCTTCTAAAAACCCATCATTAAGATGGTATATATATATAGCGCAAAATACACAATCTACGGTTGTGATCAGTAGTTTTAAATCAGATCTTTAATTCCATTTTTTTAGTTGGACTTAATTAACCTTCATTAGTTAATTAGTGTGAACAAAATTATTTTTATAAGAAAAACCGATGGTTATATTTAGTGGGCGTTTTTTGCCTGACACTTTTAGGGGCGACACAAAATGACAAAAAAGGTCACACAAACCTAAAACAAGGTCACCCCTTATCTCAATTTTTTCAAAATGGCAAATATGCCCTCCATAATCGGTAGTTAAGTCTACAATCGGGAGAAATTTGTTATATAGAGGAGATTCCATTTTCACATGATTGAGAACAACCAGAATCGGTAATTTCATGATGTTTATTGCCTACCGATTATGGTGGTAGCCCCAAATTCAAATTTTTCAAAAGCCAATGAATTTTGGATTTCTTTGTTTTCACAATCGGTAGTTTCATGATGTTTATTGCCTACCGATTGTACAATCGGTAGTTTGATGATGTTTATTGCCTACCGATTGTACAATCGGTAGGTTCATGATGCTTATTTCCTCCCGATTATGATAATAGCCCCAAATTCGAAATTTTCAAAAACCAATAGAAATTTTAGATTTCTCTATTTTCACAATCAGTAGTTTTATGATATTTATTGCCTCCCGATTATGGTAGTAGCCCCAAATTCAAATTTTTCAAAAACCAATGGAATTTTGGATTTCTTTGTTTTCACAATCGGTAGTAGTTTCATGATGTTTATTGCCTACCGATTGTACAATCGGTAGTTTGATGATGTTTATTGCCTCCCGATTATGGTAGTAGCCCCAAATTCGAAATTTTCAAAAACCAATAGAAATTTTAGATTTCTCTATTTTTACAATCGGTAGTTTCACGATGTTTATTGCCTCCCGATTATGGTAGTAGCCGCAATTTCAAATTTTTCAAAAACCAATGGAATTTTGGATTTCTTTGTTTTGACAATCGGTAGTTTCATGATGTTTATTGCCTACCGATTTTACAATCGGTAATTTGATGATGTTTATTGCCTACTGATTATGGTAGTAGCCCCAAATTTAATTATTTCAAAACAAAGCTAGGAAGAGAAGAACATAGTCACAATCGGTAGACACTTTTTTTCTTTCTTCTAAACTACCGATTATGAAGGGACATATAAGTATTTTCAATCTATTTTGTCATTTTGTGTCGCCCCTAATTTTTTTGGGATCGCCCCTAAAAATGTCAGGGTTTTTTGTGGGCAGCTAATTTAACTAATTGACTCATTTGTGTAACTTCTAATTCGGTTTTTTAGGATCTAATTAACTTATTTATCTTGTGTTAAGGTAATATATTTAAGATTCCGTAATTTTAGGATCCTAATTAAGTGTGCTAATATATAGGTATGTCAATAGAATTTGGATCTGGTTTACCTTCTTTAATAGGCCTCTTCCGATTTTTGTGATTTTAACATCATGTTACTCCAACTAGGAAATATACTGGTACAATCGTTGCCACAGAGGAAGGGCCGACCGAAGAAGAATATGAAGATGAGGTTTATCTACGACTACTTTCCCCCCGTTTCAGAAAAAATGATACTTTTGTTCCGTTTCAGAAAAAATGATACTTCCGTCTCGTTTCAGAAAAAGTGATACTTTCGCCCCGTTTCAGAAAAAGTGATACTTTCTTCCCGTTTCAGAAAAAGTGATACTTTCGTTCCGTTTCATAAAAAGTGATACTTTTGCCCGTTTCCGAAAAAGTGATATTTTCGCCCCGTTTCGGAATAAGTGATACTTTCACCCCGTTCCGAAAAAGATACTTTTTCTGAAACGGAGCGAAAGTATCATTTTTTCCGAAACAAAACAATAGTATCACTTTTCCCGAAACGGAGTGCACGTATCACTTTTCCCAAAACGGAGTAAAAATATCACTTTTCTTGAAACAAAATATGAAAGTATTATTTTTTCTGAAACGGAAAATTAGTCGATCCATCAACTAAAATATGGTTGCACGATGTGTTATGCATCATTTGTGGTGGTTTACATAATGGTTATGCATTCAATTTTCGAGAATTATACATAAAGTGAAAGTATCATTTTTCTTGAAACGGAGGGAGTACAACGTTTTATTAGTTCCAACGGAAAATTAGTTGATGCGTGCATAAACCAAAATGTGGCTACATAAAGTATCATGTATACTTACGAAGTTAATTTTCTAAAATTGCGCCTAAAATGATAAATATTATCGAATTTTTCGTAAAAACTCTAAATTTGATATTGTTGTTTGTACTCATTTTTGTAGATTTTTTTATAACCTTTCCAACGGGATAAAATTTCTAAAATTCCAAGGCACAGATTGTTAGATATGTTATATTAAAGTTTGCTTTCCAATATTACCCTTAAAAAATATGATACATAAGGAGTTACAGACTTGATCTTAGTTCTTGATTTTTCTCTATCCTGGCGATTCTCTGGCGACTCTCTCCGGCGCCAACTCGCCGGATTTTTCCTCAGAAATCATCATGATTTCTTTGATTTTTCTCTTCGTTTTTGATTTCTCTTCACTTGTTTTTCCACGGTTTTCCCTTTATTAGGTTTTTCCTTTCAATTTTTGGTCGCAGTTTAGTTCGTTTTTTCTAGGGTTCGTGAGTTTCTTTTTGTTAGGGTTTTTGTAAAATCCCCTTAGCCTAAATAAGCATGTCGGTTAGCAGTAGTTTTGGGTTCTATATTTATCCCGCCAGCAGTAATATCGTGGGATTTTTTTCGAAGGAAAGAATCTCACCTGTTTGGGAAGTTTTGACCAAAAAAAAAAAAAAAAAAAAAAAGAAAAAGAAGGGAAACGTATATACAGTGGGCATAAAGGCTAGGTTTCTTTTTGGTTTAGCTACCTATTCTCTTCTCTCAAAAACAGCCGCACTAAACTCTTTTCGTTTTGAAACCTAGACGCTGTGAAGGAAGAAAAAGAAAGAAGACGATTGATTTGAGGCAAGGGTGTGCTGTTACTGTTTGAAGGATTTCTTTTGTTGCCAAATCAGGTAGGTTTTCTAACTCTTATTTCTTGTAATATTGGTCTAATAAGTCTGGGAAGTTTCCCTAGGATTTGGAGTTAAAGTTCTGCTTTGGGTTAGAATAGTACAGTATCCATTACAGTCGAGTTGGCTTGTTATATGAGTTTTTATGTAGCCGATAGCAACTGTGTTGGGTTTGTTCCTATTGCTTGATTAATCTCTGATGTGCATCGCATAAGTCACTAGGTGGTCTTTAGGATTAGCTACCCCAGTAAGTTTGTATATACTTGCTTGTGTAAAAGTTTTTTTCCATGATTAGGCTATAGTATATACATAGCAGGTGATAAGATGTGAAGGTGGTAGTTTTATTGGATTAGGCTTGTCAAGACTAGTCTCCATGATCGTATTAAATGACTCGTTAGTTAACCCTTGTAGTACACTTTCTGTACCATCCGGATATATACCACTAGTTTTTACACTGTGGTACAGCCTTGAGTGGAACTTAGCACTATAGAAATGTTAGTGTTAATTCGTTTGTTTTAATTGGCGGGATTGAATTGATTCAGTTTGGGAGCAGAGAAACAAATTAAGAAGAGCTGACGATACTTTGACTTTTAAAGATGCATTGTATACTACATGCCAGTAGTTGGATTTAGATTGGTTAGTTTGTCTTGATCTCTATAATTTTGGGTAGAAAAGTATTGATTAATGTCTGTGTTCCAGTCGTTCTACCTTGTGGCTAAGAGATGCGTTGTGAGGCTTAGTTCTGCCATGTTTTTCTTTGTGATTTCCTGGTCGATTTCTGTGTAAGTATAGTCGACATGAGAATGCTATGCATAGACGAATAGTGTAGTTTTTTTTTGCCTATCGTCCGTAGTTGGCTCGATTCCCATGGACTATTAGGCGATGACCGCGGGGTCGCCTAAAAGATATGGATCTATTATCTTTGAATGGGTTCGACAACATCATGTTCTCCGGCGCACGGTAGGAGAACTTGGTGGACTACACAAGGGTTGATACCTTTTTGGCGAGCAGTTAAACTAAGAAACCAGAGAGGGTTAGTTCGTATTACTACGGGGTCTTGGCCATGGGAGGCTAAGTTTTATAAGTCTATTATTATTATTATGAAACCATTTTTTTTGCAAACCCGTTTCTTCCCTATTAAACGTTTCTTGTTTTGTTTTCGTCGGTACTATACTCTTTTAAGCTCATTGTCACTACTTGGTATAAAAGTTTGGCTCGCAAATCGTTTTCCCCTCTATACCATGGTTATGGTTTATTTAGGGCTTGTTAGATCATTTATAATAGTTATAAAAGTGTGAAAGCTCACTTTTAGTTGGGGTCTGACCCAACTTACTATTTTTTTCGTGAAACTAAGTGATCGTGGAGCAACATAGCTTGTAGATCGCATTTGTGATCCGAAAAGCTTTATCATCTTTATCTTAAGGTGTTTAATTAGCCGTTTTATCACTTTTATTTTTAGACTAGACTTTCCTTTCATTTGAATAAATATTTTTGCATTTAATTGGGAGACCGACCTGCGTGTCGAGGATAAGTTTTGTTTTAAAGATTTTTATGAAACCTACGACTTTTATCATTTTTATTAATTAAATTCATTTTTATGGATAGTTGTCAATGTGCTCCATACTTAAGCCCGATCTCCATTTGTTGGTATGACGGTTTGAGTGTGTAAAATGGTTCACGAGTATGCCACACTTGGGATTTTAGGGCGGCCGACCTAGAATTCGAAGTGGGGATGTTACAGTTTTATACTTTACAGGCACAATGCCTAGAACTAGCAGAGCTTCTTCCTGCAAAGCTACCCCTTCTTCCCAGGTGCTATCAGACTCTTCTCAACACACGGACGCAACTGCTCCATTTGATAACCTTTGTCACTGCCCGTTCAAACATCTTCATGGCTGTCAAGATGGGATTAATGGCAGAGGCCTTGCCAAGGGCAATTTAGCGAAGCATTTGTATGACAGGCATCTTTCTCTGACATTAACAAAGCATTCTGCAGAGATTTAATTGCCAGTAACTTGGACGTGTATTTGTCACGGGAGAAGGTGTTGAGATGCTTGCGAATGTGGCTGATGGCTGGAAGAAGGCGTGTATAGGCCGTGAATGAGCTATTCATGGAGATGTTGTGGCATGACCTTCCAACAGTGCTGGGGTTGAATTTCTTTTACATGGTTTAGATAAACCTGCTGGAGCATCTGTTCAGCGCGCAGGTTTTGTGGATGTTGTTGCTGGCGACGTTACTTCAGAGATTAGGGCTTTGATTGTTTCGAAAGGTGATGCTGCTTCAGAGAATGGTGATATGATTGTTTCGGAAGATGATGTTGTTATGGCTCTTTCTACTGACCTTCTCAACGTTGTTCTTCAAAGACAACTCACGACTGTCACCAGTATTCCCCATAAATGCAGGTTAGTATTTCGAGCACGCTGAAATATTGTCTTGATAGGGTTATTGCTTGCCCTGGGAACTTGTCAGCTTGGTTGCAACTTGTTCTTCTCCCAATCTGCACTCTTACCTTGTTCCAACCGAGAAATTTAGCCGAGAAGAAGTCGCGCAACGAAAGCGTCCGCAAGTCATGGCTATCAACCAAGCCCTGGCAGTTTGGAAGGAACCAAATGGCTCCTCCATCCTAGTGAATAAACTTCTTCATCATCCTATTCGTTTTGGTTATAAGAAGGCAGATAAGAAATCAGGCGCTGCTACTTTATTGGCTTGTCAGAAAAAGTTGAGTTGTGGTCATTTCGCGGCTGCCATATGGGTATTGTCTTTATCTGTGGTAACACTATGTGATGAGTATACGCTGCAAGATTTACAGGACAAACACCCTTTCGCGCCTCTTCCGATACCCCCGGTGATGCTGCTTTAGGGGATTCCATCACAGTAGACTCACGGGCTGTTTTGGGAGCTATTAAGATCTTCCCAAAAGGCACATCTTGTGACCGTGACGGTTTACGGGTACATCACTTGGTTGATGTGATGAGTGGGGCTGCAGCTGCCGTTGCGGATGGGTTACTCGCTTCGATTACGGGGGTTGTCAATTTTTGGTTGGCTGGTAAATGCCCCGTGGTTTTGGGAGAGTTTATTGCTAGTGCGCCCCTAACTCCGTTACTTAAACCTGGGGGTGGTATTAGACCTATTATTGTTGGTACGGTTTGGCTTAGTTGGTTTCGAAAGTGGTTGCTTTCTATGTTGGAAAGGACATGTTGTCTTATTTAGGCGATTACCAATTCGGGGTTGGTGTGCCATGGTCGGTTTTGGTTCGAGGAGAAAATAAACCAAACCAATCCATTAACCATTGGTTAGGTTTCCATTCTATAAATAGTCAAACCAAAAAAAAGAATTACACTAATTTACGTAAGAAAAAATAGTATTGGTTACAAAAATTTACAAGACAAAAAATAAATAAAAAAAATATCAATGTTAAAGCTCAAATCTAGAGATTTTCTAATGGCTTTCAATGAAAATTTAATCAATGATTTTTTTTTTATCAATATTCTACATTGGTTATTGGTCTGTTTCTCTATCATACCAAAATCAAACCATTAAGTTTCATCTTTTCAAAACCAACCATTGTCCAGTTCCCTAATTTTGGTTTGGTTCGGTTTTCTCGTTAACCAAGAAGAACACCCCTTTTTCTAATTGAGGAGAAAGTATTTTACATGCTATAAATAGCCTTTAGAAGCATGGTCACTCGGACAAAATGTCAATGTTGCTCATATTTTGTCAACATGGTGAGTGATCTCGACTCATCAAGAAGTTCTCTTCATTGTCCAGTTTTCTCGTTAGGTAGATTTTTTCTAATTGAGGCCAACTTTATTACCTCTCTCTTGAGTTCCCAACCCTCTCGGTCCCTTGTTATTCGCTTTGACACTTCACACCTTAGTGAAGATTATTAATTGCTTCTCAATGCAAACTCGATTTGCATGCTTGGTACCTGGATGATGGTACACTAATTGGGGATACTCTAGAGGTAGCCAAAGCCTTGAGCATTATCGAAACAGAAGGACCATGCAGGGGTTTACAGCTCAACATAAAGAAAACAGAGGTCTTTTGGCCCTCTATTGATCCAAGGAGCACAGTTGAAGGTGTTTTTCCGGCCGATATTGGTAGACCTTCTAATGGTGTCAAACTTTTGCGAGGACCGGTGAGTTTAGATCTAACCTTTATCGGTAACATGATGTTGAGCAGGGTGAATAAAACTGTTCAATTAATGTCGGCAATCAAGAAACTTAAGGACCCCCAAAGTGAGATGCTATTACTTCACAATTGCACTGGTGTATCAAGATTGTATTTTGCAATGCGTACTACCAATCCTACAGCTCTGCAACCAGCCATTGTCCTTTTTGATGATCATTTACTTATGTACTTGAGACTTCTAATCACGGGTGATGGTGCGGGGTTTGGTCCTTTACAACAAATGATTAGCTACCTTGCCTATCAAAGATGGTGGACTTGGTATTTACACTGTATCGGCTGACACCAAAGACACCCTAAGTTACCTTGCTTCTCGAGTCAAACTACTTCGGTGTAGAAGGTGATTCTTGGTGACTCATTCTCAACGGACAAAGGTTCTCGTTTATCGCCACTTCAGAGATTTATCCAGTATGTGGATTACCTGCTACTTACTGTGTCAATGATACTGCCCCCCTTCCATGCACTCCCTGGCATTCACTTATTTTGATGTGGTTAAGAAGCAACTCCCAGACCAATTTACTATGTCTACAAGAGATTTCATCTTGTGGCAGTGCAATCGTGTTAAGCATGCTCAAGACTATTTATTGGTTGTACCCATTAGTGGGCTCAATCAGTGTCTTGGACCTAGACAAGCTCGAGTCGTGCTTTGCTATCATCTTGGTATTCCTCTATTTGGCCGAGAATAGTTTGTGCTCAAGTTGTAACAAATCCATGGACATGTTTGGGGATCACGCGCTTCATTGTGCCAAAGATATAGGCACTAAGTTTCGTCATGATATTGTTCGTGATGTAGTTGAATTTGTTATTTGTTACAAATGATGACAAGGAACTAAAACTCCGTGTGCCTCCGCGCCCGGTGCTAAGGAAGTCTCTCTCCTAAGTCGTTAAGTAATTCATTTGGGCTTTTTGAAATTAATATTTTTATCGGATGATGACAAGGAACTAAAACCTGCGGATATTTTAATTAATAAGTAACTTGTAAAACTGCTCAATTGGGAAAATGGACAAGATGTTTGTATGGATGTCACGACGGAGTGTCTCGCCCTTCATCCATAAACACCAATAAATTCAATCAATCCGCCGCCTGTGGAGCAGGTGAAGGAATTCCCCCATCATTTGTATGGACCAGGAAAATATATTAATGAAAACTAAAATAAATTTAATTAAAAGAAACTTAAATAAAAAGAAGGTGCGGTTTCACGTAAACACACTAAATATTTGGACAAATGTATTTCACATGGACATGGTTTTGGAGTCTTAGCTTTCTCTACCTTATGGGAACTTGGTGAGGATAATTTAAATTTTCCAATTTAAAATCCATGCAAAATTTTTCAAGCGTCTTTATTTACATTTACCAAATAATCAATCAACAACCAATAATATAGTGAAGAATTGTTTAATTAGTAAAACATTACGAAAAATATAATCAATACTTAATTATATTATTTATATTTATAAAGTGACGCTAGTAGTGGTTTTAATTAATTATCAAGTTTCACAAATGTAGCTTTATTTTAATTATATTTTTGTTAAAATCAATAAATCTAATTAGACTAGGTATTGCTATTCAAAGGGGTGTTGGTGCAAGATGTTTGTATGGATGTCCACTTTTTGTTGCTAGGTTGCCAAAATATTTGGACCAATATCTTTGTTTATGCAAATTAAAAAAAAATTCAAAGGGGTGTTGGTGCCCAGCTTGTTGCTAGGTTGCCAACCAATATCTTTGTTTATGCAAATTTAACTAAAAGGGAGGGATAATTGTGTTAAGTGAAAAAGACCAACCATGGACACCAAATCCAATCTTTTTATGTCAATTGATGACTTATAATTTACAAAAAAATGACCATATAAAGGTCCTTCCTCGCTTCGTTCGGTCGGCCCAACGAGGATTTTTATAGTGAGTTGATTGTGATGTTCACTGGATATACCAGTTTCACAATTAAAGTCATCACTTAAATCGCGAAAAATCAAATTTTAGTAAATTGATGATAGTTACGATATTCACAAAACACGCTACTTCCATATGTGAAAATCATAATTCTCATGGAATTGTGTGATATGTGAAAATCATAATTATCATAATATAAATTTAATTATCATACATTTGGACTAAGACAAATGGTTATTTTAGAGAAACTTGCAACTATTACATATCATAATATTTAATTACATTTGATTATTACATTAATCACAATTTAGACTTAAACTTGTCCAATCGCTACGGATTCGTGGAACCTATTACTTCACCGGATATCCACTTCACAAAGCCCCCACCAAGGTTTATCTACCGCAGTAAACCCCCAGACAACTATATCACTACTCATTCAATCAAAAACCCATAATGAAACCACTACCACATTCTGCTTTCTTTTCTGGTCCCTATGGTTGGCTAGAAACGACGTCGTGTACAACCAAAAGCAAACAACCCCAACAAACATATTGCAAATGGCTACCAGGCTTTAACTGGAATATAACTTGGATCAACACAAACTCCCACCGGTGCTACCAGGAATGCAACCATCTACAAATAACGTGCATCAGATACCCAACTCAATTACAATCTTAGTGGGATGGAGTAAACCTCATGCTGACTGGATCAAAATCAACACAGATGGAGCAACTAGAGGGAAACCGGGACTTGCAGGAGCGGGCATCATTTGCAGAAATGACAATGCTATAACAATCTTAGCAATTTCACAACCATTAGGGATAACCACCTCCCTAGTTGCCGAAACATGGTCCATGCTTATAGCGTCAAGAACATCCTCAGATAGGGAAAGGCCGAAGGTGCAACTCGAAACGGATTCGGAAAATATCCTAAGTTTTATAACCTCCACAACCGAACCACCTTGGTACTTGTTCCATATGATAATAGAAATCAAGCAAAGGCTTGCCCAAATTCCTTATTACAACATCAAACATACCTATAGGGAAGGAAATCAAGCGGCAGACGGTCTAGCAAAAAAAGCAGCAGACGACAACACAATTGGAAATCTATCTACAACAATTTGGGACCATATGTATGGGTCCTATTGTAATAGCTGACTCTATGGGTACTATGTACCCCCGTGTAATTTCTACCTAGCTCTAATAAAATTTAATGCTTCAAAAAAAAAAAAAAAACTCAGACTTAAACTTGTGATTTTGCAGGTTTCACTAGCTAACCGGTGATAGTTTTTGTTATCACGCCTGCTGCAAGTGATAATTACATTTTTCACTAATTGTGATAATTTTAGATATCACTCTTGAAGTGAAAATTTTAGGTTTCTGTCTTCTTCGGTTCGGATAATCATCGTCCGAACTGGAGTGCCTGTTACTTATCCCCTTTGCCAAGAAAAATACATAGTCAATTAGTCATGACCAAGATATATAAAGGAAAAAGAAAAAGGAAGTTTTGCACACAAAAACTGCATTCATATCAAAGTAGAAAACTACATTCTCTGATAAATTTACCTATCGCGTATTGCATTTTTCTGAACATTTATCAATTCTACAAACTTAAGGTGATAACTCACTTTTTTTTTTCTTTATTTTGACAGAACGAGAGATTTCAATAAGACAAAGAATGTACAGAAGAGGCTACCAGTAGTAGCAAAAAAAAAAAAAAAAAAAAAAAATGAAACAAAAATAAAACAAAAATGAAATTTAAGGTGATAACTCACTAAATACCTTTTTTATATCGCTTCTTCTCTGCCTTTTTATCTTGATGTTTAGAATTCAATGTGACTCTCAAGATATGAAAAACGTGAAGACGTAACTACTACAACGAAGACACGATCCTTCCATTTGTGGTTAGTAATATTGACTTGACTTTTTTCAATTGCTATCGTTTCTTTTAAATCCTGGCGTCTTTAGGGGCGACCCCAAAAGAATTAGGGGCGACACAAAAGACAAAATAGGTTGAAAATACTTATATGCCCCTTCATAATCAGTAGTTTAGGTTTTTTTCAGGTACCAATTGCAAAATCTCATTTTTGGGGAAACTCTATATTCGGTAGTTATATGAACTATCTTGACTACCGATTATGGTAGGATATTTGCAAAGAGAGTCACTGTATAATCGGAAGTCATGATAACTCTTCCTTTCTTACCGATTATAGGCTCAACCAAAATTCCACAAAAAAAAAGGATTTTTGCAAAATCTCATTTTGGGGCTACTCTATATTCGGTAGTTATATGAACTATCTTGACTACCGATTATGGTAGGATATTTGCAAAGAGAGCCACTGTATAATAGGAATTCATGATAACTCTTCCTTTCTTACCGATTATAGGCTCAACCAAAATTCCACATAAAAAAGGATTTTTGTAAAATCTCATTTTGGGGCTACTCTATATTCGGTAGTTATATGACTATCTTGACTACCGATTATGGTAGGATATTTGCAAAGAGAGCCACTGTATAATCGGAAGTCATGATAACTCTGGCTGTTTTTGGCCGGCAAGGTATTCAAAAAATACCCTTCCGGCTGTATTTGGCCGGTAAGGTATTCAAAAAATACCTTGCCGGCTGTTGAAAAATTTACAGTCGCCGCCATGGTTGTTATGAAAAGTCGGCAAGATATGCATGTTACGACCTTGCCGACCAAAAACACAGAAATCATAATTTTCGATTTCTAACCTAATATAACAATCAAATCACACAACACAATGATGGGTTTGAGTTTAAACATCATTTATATAGTCTTTTCACTTGGTAGAATCAACAATTTTTTTGGAAAATCAAAGTTGAAGATTTTTATATGGCTTTGGTTGATGGAAGATGAAGATGATGAAGAAGAGAAGATTAAGAGTTGGTTAGTTTTTTAATTTTAGGGTTAGAAATTAAGAAATGGGTTTATTTTGAAGATTTAATTAGTCCAAGGGTATTAAAGTAAAATCACACTTTTTAATAATGACACACCATGTCCCCTTGAAATTGGGTATACCCAATAAATCTGGGTATACCCCAATCTCGCCGGGAAATACAAGGTGAGCTCCAAACAAATCAATGGTAAAAGAGAATATCGAGTACCTAAACAGTCACTTCTGGTAATCACATCCACAGCTGGCGTAACTAGCATTTCATCCCAACCAAGACATTCAATGGTTTCTTCTATGCGGCAAAGAAAAATGGTCATTTTGTTTTCTTCTATGCTGGAAATAGGGGTGTCAATTTAGCCGGGCCGGCAGTCTGGCTTGATTATTAAAGAATGGGACGGGACAGGACATGCCTAGACACCTCTTGCCCATCAAAACAAATAGGCCGGGCGGGCAGGGCTACACCTGTTAATAAACTGCCCATGGCCTGCCCAAGCCTGTTTAGTAATTTAGGCCCGGGTGGGAAGGTTCTGGGCGGGCCTTTATGATATTGAAGTTTCAACATAATTAATCACTTTCATAAGCAAATCAACAAACTCATGTTCAAACTTCAAAGATCTAAATTGTTCACTCAAAATTAAAGCATTAAAAAAAAGGTCTCCTAGTAAAGTGAAGCCACCCCTTATCTACATATTTTAGTTAATGACCAAAATATCCTTATATTATTTTATTTTTATTTTTTTAAAAATATTTTTTTTGAAAAAATACCTGTTTAAATTAAAACTTATATTTAAAAAAAAAAAGATTCAAATTTTTTTCAAATTTTTTTTTCTTTTTTTTTAGTTAGCTTTGGTTCAACAAGTACAAATTTGCAAATATTTTTCTCGCAAACCCTTTAGCCATATGCAAATTCGTAGGTATTTTCCCGCAAACCCATTGCTTTTAATTTGTTTTTGATTGAAAATATCGATTAGAAATCATCAAATTAGAATTGAAATGTTAGTTACAGAGTATTGTTCGGTTAGGAGTAGTTTAAAAAAACTCTAGGTTTCTAACCGAACTTCCTGAAACATAGAACACCAAGAACACGTCGGTTAGAAGTTAGAACGAAAAATTTCCTTGCAAACCGAACTCATAGTTCGGTGCGTTCGCAAAAGTTTTAGAAATTTTGTACCAACCGAACTTTGAGTTCGGTTCGTTCGCAATTTTTTACTTAACCGAACTCCTATCTAAATTTTTTTTATATATTTTCTCTTAGCCGAACTTTAAGTTCGACTAGATTCATTATTTTCCCCATAACCGAATCACATACAAAAAAATACAAAAAATAAAAATAAAAACAAAAAATATTTAAAATTTTGAAAAAAAATAAAATAAAATTTTAAAAACTGTAATAATTGGTTTTAATACTCATATAACACCACCCTTGGTTGGAAGCCGAGCAACAAGCTGAGCTCCCACCCCTTTTTGAATAAAAACACCTAACCTATGAAAAATAAAGCAACCCAAACCACTACCAGCGTAATAATTGGTTTTAATAAAAAATAAAAAATTAATTAAATATATTTATTTAATTAATAAAAGGGTAACTTAGTCATCTCCACGTTTTAGGTCACCCCTTATAATCATAGGGAAGATGGCCTAATCAAATCATGGTCCCCTCAAAAAAGTCATGGTCCCAATAAATGGTTCTAGAACAAACATCAATGTTAACTAGGGGTGAGCATGGGCCGGTATGGACCGGTTTTCGCCTAATCCGCATCCAATCCATTGCACTACGGATTTCAAACTTGGCATCCGCATCCAATCCATATCCAACGGATTTGCATCTAATGGATATACAGATGGACCCAGTTGGATGCGATAATCCAATGGATTTGTTTTAGTTAAAATTTATAGTAAAAAACATAAAGCTAACACAAATGACTCCTTATATAACCTACATATCCTATTTATGTATACAAACATAAAAATGTCATGTACAACACTCCAAGCAAACATCTTAAAAATTCCTAAATGATCCATAGTATTTTCTAGAAATATATAAATGACCTTAATTTAACGGATATGGATGTCCAACGGATTTTCAAGGTTGCATCCGGGCCCGATCCGTTATCCGTTGGATTTTAAAAATTCCATCCGCATCCAACCCATTAACGAACGGTCCGGTCATTCATCCGCAAATGAACGGTTGATCCCGGTTAAATCCGCGGATTACGGGCCAAATGCTCACCCCTAGACTGTTAACCTTAAGAAAGCCAGGTGGAGGTGGGTGCCAATGCAAGTGTCCATATTAGGTCTTTCAATTCTAAGTCTTTTTCGTCGTGTCTCAAGCCCAAAACGAAAAACAAGCATTTTACTTCTCCTTCAATTTCCAAATGCGCAACACATGTTCATTCGGGATAAATTTTACTCTTAAATTTTTTTTTAGTAACCGTTTCAATTTTTTTAGCCGAACTTCTTACTGGTAACTAATCATTACTAATCATTAAGTTCGGTTCTTGGTAATGAATTTGGGAAACCGAACTTAAGGTTAACAGTCTTAAATTTTTTTTGGTAAAGAAATTTAAGTTCGGTTTGGTTGTAAAAAGTCTTAAATTTTTTTTTTGTAATCGAACTATATTGGTAATAAATCTTTTTTTTGTAACCGAACTTAAATTTTTTTTTTTTTTGATCCCAAGGAAAATTTTCAATTTTTTATAACCGAACTTCTTATTGGTAACTAATCATTACTAATCATTAAGTTCGGTCCTTGGTAATAAATTTGGAAAGTCTTAAAAAAAAAAATTTAACGAAACTATATAGTTCGGTTTGATCGCAAGCAAAATTTTCAATTTTTTGTAACCGAACTTCTTATCGGCAACTAATCATTACTAATCATATTAATCATTAACTAACTTTTTGTAATAGAGTAACTAATTATTACTAATCATACTAATTACTAATCATTACTAATCATACTAATCATTAAGTAATAACGAATTAATCATTAAACAAAACATTTAATTAAGGAGGGTAAGTTTGGTATTAAGAAAAATATTTTGATAAGGGGTGACTTAGGATTACTTGTAATATATTTCCTAAAATAGAATCGTGGTCCCACAAAAAAAACAATGGTCCCCAAAAATGGTTCTTTCAATTCTAAGTCTTTTTCGTCATGTCTCAAGGCCAAAACGAAAAACAAACATTTTACTTCTCCTTCAATTTCCAAATGCGCAACACATGTTCATTCGGGATAAATTTTTAATGGGGCATTTTTTGATTGGGGTATGAGAGACAAATATGATGTTAACATCCTCATTCATACTAATTGTTTTCGCACATCCTATTTCCAAAAATATCAAACATAAAATATAAAATATAAACAATTAAGATAATTAATATGTTAAAAAAAAATACATATATATTTTATATTTTTGAAAACAAAATTTGTCGGAATCAATTAATAAGGAATACATGTGTCAACACCTCGTTATCTCCCATGCCCCTATAAAAAACAAACGCCTCTGTCGAAAACTTATCGAGGCTGATTCACGTAAGTTTTTAACCCGTCGAGACTTGAGAAGTAGACTTTGGACCGTGCCCATTATACTTCTTTCATTCGACTGTGCTTTTACTGTTCCTAAACACCAAACTGCCTTTTGGTTAAACCTGTCAATGACACACCAGTTTTTTCGATAGGGGCATGGGGGACACTGATACGTGAAAATTAGTCTTCTAGATGATTGATGATGACACTGATACGTGACAAACCATTTAAACAGTTCAATTCCACTTGAAAGTGTTAAATCCATTTTAAGCTTATCATTTCAAAAGCATACGTATTATTTAGTGAAAAGTTAAAACCTTGATGATCTTTGCTTTTACCATATCTTTAAGCTCGAAAGCTTATCAAATTTACTTAAAGTGGTATATTATTATGGCAGCAAATCTTCTGATTTGAAACCATCCAAAGATTTAATTAATAGATTAATAGATTAATTGAATTTGTACCTGTAATGTGGGTTAGGTTAAATATCTACAGATATTTACGATCTTTAAGAATCTTTTGGTTCAATCCACACATTCCACGCAGTTCCAATTATGGTTCATTAACACAAAACTTCTGCGGATTTGATTAATTTAATCAAATATTAGGCGTATTCAGAGATCCAAATGAAGACTAATGCACTTTACGCTTATATAATCTTATGACTTTATTGATTAGTCAGTGAAGAATTAATCAACATTTTGTTAATCTAATTCGGTCAATCCAACCTAATTAACGTGTACATGTAAGCAAATCTAGTGGCTACATTTTGGAAGGGCGATGTGTCAAATATTGGATTACATTAGTGGTAATTGATTGATTACATATTGTTTAATGGTTGTGTGACTAATTTGTTTGGATTAGGAGTAAGATGTACTGACACCTGCCCAAAGTACAAAAAGGAGAGTAAATGCTAATCAATACTCCATCTGTCCTAGTTTAGATGCCTAAATAGAATTTTCCATAAAGATTAAGAAACACAAGTAGAATAGTTTTTTTCCACAATTAGCTTAGGTTAGTATTTAAGGTTCCTAGTTTTTAGATGTCTAGGGTTTTGTTGTTTACTTGGAAAATTTTCAAATTAGAGGAATTATTTATAGATAAAAGTATTAAAAATATAGATAAAAGTATTAAAAGTGTGTCTTGAAAATTGAATACACAACTCTCTATGTTATGTCCTGATTCCAAGATAGGAGCAAATAAGGATAAAAGGTGACAAAATATGAAATATAGCCTGTATTTTAGGACAAACGAAATCCTCAATTTGGGCATCTAAACTAAGACTGAGGAAGTATCATATAAACAAAGGATGGCAATTCATTCCAAACATAAACAACTTGGGAAAAGATTTTTGCCTTGGACATCTGAAATTCCAATGCGGGTTCTTTCAAAATCTATGTCTATCGGAAATTGGGATTTAGAAACAAGCAAATAAAATTGGTATCAAAGTCTTTTTCTTTCCTCACCAGTGTTTGGCTCAAGCAGATCAAAATAAGGATGAACAGAACTTTGGAACGCCATTTGGACTGTCGAAGATGCGGAAGTACACATAGTCGACTTTGGAAGGTGGTCAAATCACTCAACTAACCATGCAACCACCATAGTTTATGAGTAGCTTTTATTATTTAAGGAGTATTTTTTTGATAGGAAAGAAGATACATAAAAAACTTAACTAGGTACACATAAGAGGAGTATTTTATGAGATCCCCAAACTCGTGAGCGGAGACTTGATCCACTGACCTCCTATTTGTGAGTCAGGCTTCTGGCCAACTGGGTTAACCCCTGATAGTTATTTAAGGAGTATTTGTTTACTTAATGTTTGGGAAGTGATGTATTGTATGCCAAACAGTGAACAAGGATATGCCCCATTTTAGAGACAAATTTATTTGGCTCAAAAAACGCCATCAAGTCTGGAAGTCTGATTGATCCATCTGTTTTCCACGTGAACTTCAGTGAAGCGGTTCACGAGAGGAAAAAAAAAAAAAAAAACTAGACCACCCAAAGAATTAAAAAAACAAACAAAGAATCAAGTGAAGAAAATAAAAAAAAATACAAGTGGTCAAAGTGGAAGTTTTTTTTTTTCTTTCAGCATCACGAAACTTAGTAGAGTATTTAAGACATGGAACGGATATGATTTGTCTCATTTTTAACAACCTAATCAAGCTGGAAGTCAAGCCTCATAGACATTGGTGAATTACCTTATTTAAATATATGGGCAGTTGGCTTAGGTTGTACAATTGATTCACTTCCTTATATGTATCTGGGAATGCCCCTGGGAGCTAAATCTACTTCAAAGAATATATGGGTTCCTATCATAGAGAAGAATGAAGCCGAATTGTCTTTCTAGAGGCAGATTTCTCTAACTAAAGGAGGCAAGTTGGCTCTGTTAAAATGCATCCTTACTTCTCTTCTCATGTATTACTTCTCACTTTTCAAGGCTCCAATCTCTTTCATTAAAATTATAGAAAAGAAAATGAGAGATTTTTCTGTGGGAATTCAAAGAAGGTAGTAGCTGCTCTCATCTAATCAAATGGGACTTTGTGTTGGCTAGTAAGGAAAAAGGAGGTCTTGGAGTGCTTAATTTAAGACTGATGAACTAAGCACTTTTAGCTAAATGTTGTTGGAGATTTGGAGTAGAGAAGAACCAGTTTTGGTACAAGCTGCTTGTGGACAAATATGGCAGTAGTTTTTCTTACTGGGTGCCTGGTAAAGTTAATAATCCTCATGGAGTTTCTTGCTGGAAAACAATAGATTAAACAGATGTTTTCATCTCTCAGAACTCAACTCTTACCAATCATTCAGGAAATTCAATTTCATTTTGGCATGACAAGTGGATTGGCACATCTTGTCTAGCTAACAATTTTGATCTTATTTGTAAGTTAGACAGATTGCAGTTTGCTAATATTGCAGATCACATCACAGCTGATGGTTCCTGGAGATTCGATCTCAAAAGAGTTTTATGTGATGCTAAAGCTGTACAATTTGCAGAAATGCTTAATTTGATTGGCCCAAACCCTCCCATGAAAGACACTCTACAAGATACTAGAAGATGGGCCTTACATTCTTCAGGTGTTTTCTCTTTCAAGATGCTTTATGAAAAAATGATTGAAGGTGCATGTATGGATAACTTTCCTCACCAGTTTACTTGGAATCCTAATGTTCCTCCAAAAATTAGCTTTCTAATCCCAAATTCTCTTGATATGATACAATATAAGGGGATGGATATATATAGCTCGTGTATGTTATGTGGCGACTGAAATGAATCTCAAGATCATATTCTCCTCCTTTGTAAAGTAGATTATAAAGTTTGGTCTGCAATAACACTTTCCTTTTCTCATTCCTGGGATTTAAATGTGGTTTCTGGAACGACAAAAGTGGTGTGGGATCTAATTCCAGCTGCAATTATTTGTCTGCTGTGGAGAGAAAGAAATTGCCACATCTTTCAAGAAAATTACACTTTTAAGACATACATGGATCTTATTGCTGATGCTAAGACTCTAATTCCGACTTGGGCTGCACCTCTTGGGAAGATGACTCATTTGAATATTTCTTATATTGTAACAAATTGGAATACTGTCTTTAGTTAGTTTTCCTTTGTGATTTTCCTACCTTTGATAGACTGTTGTACATTCTTCCTTTCTAATAAAATCTTCTTTTTCGATCAAAAAAAATTAAGCTAGTCTCTTGATTTATAATCTAAGAGTGGTATTGGTAGGCTCGTGTGCAGATGGAAAATTTGCAGTTGATATAATAAGACTTAGCTAACTACTTATAATGGAATAAAACCTATTTTTTTGTGAAAGTATACGTACCCCCGTAAGCTATTTGACTACAAACAACTTTTTAGCCTCTTTTTTTTTTTTTGAAGCATGTTATTTATTAAACTATTAAGGGACTATTACACAAGGATATAAAATACCCCATGATTCATCGGTTACAAGATTGATAATCCAAGAATCTACATCAACATGATCTTGGAGCAGAAAAGCAATCTTCAAATCGGAGTTGCATCGAGGGGAGCTGTTGGAGTCGAGGTCGAAGGCCTTAAGTCAATGCTTTCCACAAGAAAAGTTGTACTTTTGATGGACACAATAATGTCCATAGGAACTTAGATGGTGTTAGAAGAGTTCGATCCACTTGAGCGAAGTTGATGGTCATTCCTTTGTATCTTGTTGCTGCGGTGAACTTCCCGGGTGATATCTTTCTACTCCTTTCAAATCTTCATGGCTGGATCGTGGCTTGCTATTCTCGGTTCTAAAACATCAATCATTCAACACGGTATCGCTTTGAGTCTATTTTCAACATAAGAGATTTAGGGCATCCAGGTTCGTTTGGGTATACAAGATTACGGGCAAAGTACTCATTTCTTTCAGGAGCATCTCTTATCAAAGAAGAAGAAAATCATATTAAATGGTCGAGATTGATTACGGATAATACCATCATTTTTCCCTACTACATAAACAAAAATTGGATATCTTTACGGTTTATCGCTCTTCTCTTCGCGATATACTTGTAATTGGTATCCATTTAAAGTTATTACTTGCTAAGAATCGACGATTAATAGTGGTTGAAGAAGAAAAAAAAAGAGGAAGAAGAGGAGATGGAGGAGAAGAAAAGATGAAGAAGAAGATACATTTTTTTTGTTTAAGTATAGTTTTTAGGGTTTAGATTTGGTAATTATTTTGATTATCAAAGGGTATTTTTGTATTTTTAATAATAAATTAGGTCCCCGAACCATATTTAGGATAGTTGAATCCATATGAGCCTTCAAAACCAAATCCTCGGAGCCCCTATAATAGGTTTCTATTTAAAAGCAGTCCTCTTAATATATTTTTTTTGCTAGAAAAGAATACTTCAATTATAGAATTAAATTACAGAGTTTTGAGTAATAAAGTGAGGCTGTTGAGACAACCATTCGCATGTTACTCTATTCTGCCTACAATGCTTAGCTACCTTGTCAGCTAGCGAATTAAAACTTCTATGAATGTTTTGAAATTCAGAAAACCGGAAAGGTTCATTAATTAAAGTGCAGTCATCCAGCATAGTACTACTGTACCAACTGGTTTGACATTGCTTATTGACAAGATAAGAAATGACATTCTTGGAGTCACTGATGATGCAAATGTTGTCCACCCTTCTTGCTTTAGCCCAGTAAATTTCTTCCCATACTGCTAAGCTTTCGGCTTCTAAAGAGAAAAATAAGAGAGAGAGAAACTGTCTCCAAATTGGTTTAAAATGAAAAAAATAAAAACCAAACGGTCTCCAAATTGGTTTAAAATGAAAAAAAGAAAGACGGGCCCCTCATATTGCACACTAGTAATAATCTTGAGACATTGCAAGCCTATCTTTTAAAACAAGCATGTCTTTTTAAAATGGCGGGAATAGTTCTTAGGCTTCTGCCAAGCCTGCAAAACCCTTGCAAGCTCGTTCGGACGGATGAGTAGCTAGTGTAGAACTTAAGCCAAAGCCTTCTTGGGATTTGCGAGCAGTCAGTCAGTCGGATAGAAAAACGCATACCACCTCTTTTTGCTATGACATGCAGGGAGGTTTTTTACAAAAGAATAAAACTGGCACATTTTATTATATTTTACTTAAAGTCTAATGTTTTACACTTGTGGCTGATAGACTGGCGAAGTTATTTATCCACAAAAAAAAAAAAAAAAAAAAAAGGCGACTTGCAAAGTTGTCACAAAAGCATATAAAATTTAGCCTTAGAGCATCTTAATCACAGTAATGAGCAATGTGTTCTGTGGGCAGTGCCCCTCATAGTTCCCTTGTAATCTTCCGTAGATGAGACGCAAATCAACCATTTTCAAATCAAAAAAAAAAAAAAACAGGAATTAGCTATATAACCACTAACAAATATCAGATTGATAGGCGCTAATCGGTGTTTCATTTACTACTGGCATCATATCCACCAACAACCAAGCACAGACAGAAGAAAAAGTAACAACATCTTCATACATACAAACGGACGAAAGAGGACCATTCATTCAACAAGAATAACCGGTGCCGAATATTAGTTCAAAACTTTTATATTTTTGTGGATCTGATTGAATCTTGCAAACTGACACAAGATCTCACAGACTCACACAAGTCAATGATTGGATTTAATTAGGTTTGGCGTCCGTCAAAATTCCAACCCTATAATCTCATGCATACATTTTAAGAGAGGAATATGAGTGGTGGTCCGTAGCTCATAACTGCATACATTTTTTGCATTAAACGGCTCCTGCATTGACACTTGTAAAAATCCTCAAAAGTTTATATCAATCATTTTCCATTTAAAGAAAAGCTGCCACGTCGTAACAAATGAAACCTTAAATCCAACATCTAGTGACGAGCTAACACTAAAATCTATACGAGCTATATATATATATATATAGCTACCTAGTAGAGAGAACAACAAGAAGAAGAAGAAGAAGAAAGAAAGAATCAAAATTTCATATTTCTGTTTTTGTTTCATTTGAGCACTCTCTCTGTCTTTATACACAGACGACTACTCACATCATTAATCTTTTGCTGCTGTAAGTTTTTTCTTCTCCTCCTCTTCCTCGTAGTAGAGAAATTGAAGATTTTGTGTAGGATTCTTTAATTAATCTTTTACTCTTCTTTCTTTTATGTGTTCAGTGATCTTTCCCAAAGTTGATGAGATGAGGCAAGAATTCGGCACAAATCATAGGGTATGTACATGTGAATGTTTTGGAGTAACTTTTTTTTCTTCCATTCTTTGGTTGTAGCAGATCTCAAAATGATACGTACCAACTAACACAGGTATTGGTTTGTTTTTTTTCTTCAATATAGTCATCTTCATGGCCTAAAACAATTGTGAGAAAATGGTTGAATATGAAGACTAGATCTGATGAGTTTCATTCTGATTATACAACAAAAGGTTACTAATTACTTGTTAGTTAATTTTTTTATTTTTTTGTTTTACTCTAATTAACAAAATCTGTTATCTTTTCAATCTAAAATTAACTAAAAAAGATCAAGACCATTTGAAAATTATATTACTGATGTATCTTTGAGGTCTGATAGTATTCATATTGTATTATGGTCAGGATGTCAAGTCGAGTCGTCGGAAAATCTAAAAAGACCAAGACCATTTGAACAAGAAACATCCACTGCCACCAATGATCTTAACCAAAGGTAACTAAAATAAAATATCACGATGAAAATCATCTTTACACATCAATTCTTACCTTTTTTCAAATGAGGTTGTTGATAATATTTGTTCCATTTTTATTAATTGGCATAGATTTCATAAACTTTTTAGTTGCGCTTTCACGAGAAAAAGAGTATAAATTAACCAAATCTTATTTTATTTTCTTCCGGTGAACAGGTTGTTTGTAGGGACATGGAATGTAGAAGGGAAATCACCACATGAAGGATTAAACATTAAAGATTGGCTTTGTACAAATTCTCCGGCTGATATTTATGTTCTTGGGTACGTATACATTATATCTCCAAAACCTACCTTGTAGTTGCACCCGAATGTTGTCGATTTAGGTAGCCAAGACATACGGTCCCTAAATATGTTACGTGTCTATGTTTATATCTACAACCTGAATTCCAAATTGTCTAAAACTTAGGTCACAACAATTACCATCAATTTAGGATTGTACATGTACACAAATAAATCGACCCTGGATGTACACTGACTCTTGATCTAGGACCACATAAAATAGTGCTCCCTGCTCATACCCTTAATAAGCTTGCTTTTGAGCTTTGAATACAGGATTCACAGAGCCTTTGGTCCTCTCCCTGGTCAAATTCTTAAAAGACCATTTTACCCTTCATTTTGGTATCGTTCAACAGTACCTTCTTCGTTTGTCCATGAGCAACTTGTAAATTTGACTGAATAAGTACTAATTTTTTTACTTTCATTGTTCATACAGGTTTCAAGAAATTGTCCCTTTAAATGCAGGGAATGTATTCGGTGCAGAAGATAACAGTCCCGCAACCAAATGGCTATCCCTTATACGTCAAGCTTTGAACAATACAGATGAAAAAGACACTGACTTATTATCCATGGACCATGACTTAGAAATTGACGAATTATCATATGAACCTTATGATTTTTCATCAAATTCTACTTCAAGTTCAAATTCAAGTTGTGAAGGTTCACCTACTCCACCAGCTGGATTATCGACTAGGTTTGGGAGTAATAGTTCGATGGGTGATCGTTATTGTTTGGCTGCAAGCAAGCAAATGGTTGGGATATTTTTATGTGTATGGGTTCGTACCAATCTTTATCAGCATGCTAGTAATTTGAAGGTTTCTTGTGTTGGTAGAGGCATTATGGGTTATCTCGGTAATAAGGTAATTTAGCAACCATTAATTCCACACATGTTTCATTTGGTTGGAAGTAAAGACCACGCTGTATAGATCTAAGACCACACTTTTTATTAACGTCTCAGTCGCTTTGCATGAACGGTTGCTTATGCTTGTTTTCTGCGTCTTAATTCAGGGTTCAATTTCAATAAGTATGATGCTGTATCGGACCTCGTTTTGTTTCGTATGCACCCATTTGACATCTGGTGAAAAAGAAGGTGATGAAGTTAGAAGGAATTCTGATGTTATGGAAATATTAAAGAAGACGAGATTTCTTAGTTCGCGTAAACTTGAAAACGAAATTTCGCCCGATAACATCTTGCGTCATGAGTAAGTTCTTCTTTGGTTTATGCACTTACTTTATTTACTTTTATGTATTAAACTTTGCGATTTCAAATATGATTCCGAGTGTTAATTGAGATGAACGTTATATTGATTTGCAGTAAAATTATTTGGCTTGGGGATTTAAACTACCGACTCTCGTCACCTGGTTGCGTTGACACTCTTGAATTACTAAAGAAAAATGACTGGCAAACTCTTTTAGAAAGAGATCAGCTAAGAATTGAGCAAAAAGCAGGACGAATATTTCAAGGGTGGGAAGAAGGAAGGATACATTTCGCACCAACCTACAAATACTTAAACAATTCGGACCGCTACGTTCTACCCCAAAACAATAATACTACCTCCAAATCTAAAGATAAACGACGCACTCCTGCCTGGTACATAATTGCTAACCAATTTCGATCCTTGCTTAACTTGATTTTTCTATTAAATTAGTGTCTTAAAAAAAAAAATAAATATATATATATATATATATATATATTAGCATGGAACATTTAACTGAACAAGAACTTTTTCATTAAGAAAAAACAGTTAGGTATCATTAGTTTATTAAGTATTAGTGAATAGCTTTTTTATTAAATCAATAATTTGATAATGTTGGGAACTAGTTAATTTATACTCCAAGTTGATTAAATCAATAATTTAAGTCATTAAATTATGAGGGAGGAGGGACCATAAGCACTAATGATTATTATTCGGTTCGTCGTGAGCACATGCTCAAGCCTATAGTTTAGCATATAGTTTAGCTAAATACTCCCTCCGTCCCACTATTAAGTGACCTATTTACTTTTAGATTTTGTCCCACCATTAAGTGACCTATATAACTAAACAAGGAGATATTTCTAAAATTATCCTTTTAATTGATTATAAGAAATATAAGAAATATGCATAATTTGATAGGCATGTTTTATATTCATGTTTTAAAATGCTTTTCAATTGTATGAAGTTTGCGAACATCCGTGGTGTAGTTTGAGAGATAAATCATTTCAAAATTTCACTTTATTATCCATAAGGGTATAATTAGAAAAAATGCTTAAATATACTCTTTTCCCTTGCTTGCCTTAAAAAATTGTGCAAACTTGAACTAGGTCACTTAATAGTGGGACGGAGGGAGTAGTAGTTTAGCTACTACTATTTAGTTAGTTAGACTATTGGAGAGGTTAATTAACTGTAGATCATTAGGTAATAAATTACACGCATCTTAGTTGTAATCGAGAATATTGAATAATAATTAACTGAATATAATTTTGTTCCAATGGAACAGGTGCGATAGGATACTGTGGAAAGGTGAAGGAGTGGAACAGATGTTGTATGTGAGAGGGGAGTCAAGATTCTCAGATCACAGACCTGTTTCTTCTCTATTCTGTGTACAATTTGAGAATCATCTGTCATCTAACAAGACCAAGCTTATCAGGCCTACAACGGCTACGTGGTCTCAAAAAATAAAATCCCACCAGCAACAACAACAACCGCAAGTCAATCATCAACAGAAGTCACAATATTCTTTCATCAGTAATATTTGGAATATGAATGATCCCGGCATCGACATGCGTGGTAAAATTTCAAGCCGAAAAGTTGTTGCAGCCAGCTGATAGCTTAACTAAAAAGTGACAAATATAATCAGGCTTATGATGACCAGTTATGTCTTCGGTTTTTTAATTAGGACAAAAACAGAACTAACTAACTGAAGGCGTGACTCCTGTCAGAGCACTCGTACTTTGATATATATGTGAGATATTAGGGGATAAGCAGTTATGTCAGATCAGGTAGAGGTGATACAACATTGCTACAAGCATGACCAAGCACTCAAACCTGATAAAAACAAACGCTGAAGAGTAATCATGAATATGGAAAGATGATGATTATGAAGCAGAGGCCCGTAATGCTCTTGGGCAAAGGAAGTAAAGAGTAGAGGCAAAGAAAGAATAGAAATATGTGCTGCCGCCCAAGGGTCAGAACTCAAGCGTATTTGATTGTTTTGATCAGTGTGTGTTGGGAATCTTGGGATAAGCTAAATAGCTAGTTAGGTACAAAGTCTGCTTTCAGCAGAACGGCTTCTTTTGTTTATTTTTGTTTCTAGAGAGAAACAGGTTTTTGTTAACTGTCTTCATATGCAACTGAAAAATGTACAGTCTATAACAAAAGTGGCCATATCAAAAGTGAATGGACTCCTCAGTTCTTTGAGGGATAATTAGACTCTTGTACAGTCTATAACAAAAGTGTACAATATCCCATCGGCTAACCTAAAACAGGAAAGAGAGATATTTTTAGCCCATCATTCTTCTTCACGGGAAGAAGGCATGGGAAATATAGTTGCGGAAAATCCCACAACTACACCCTTGTAATGATAAGAACACTAAGTTTAAGTCATATGAATCGACTCAAACATTAATGATATTCTTCCCCACTTTGACACTATATGATCTTTTCAAACTCTTATAACAGATGAATATTGATCTTACAGTAGGTTTAAGCTAAGATTTATGCATAACAATGGTGAAACATAAAGACGAGAGTTGAATTCTAAATGGAACTTATTTCTTTTCTTACAACTTCTTAGTTTCTCTACTGGTTTCTCTCTTAGCCAACCCCCCTCTCTCATAGATTTCTAGGTCCTTATATAGACAATTTCACCGGTAGAAGACAACTATGATTCACGTTCAAGATCGTAGTTGACTGATTCTTTTTCAGTTTGTCTTATTTGCCAGGCTTTTGGGAAGATGTCACTGTCCTTCCCACTCTCCATTTATCTTTTCGCACTGCTCCTTTAAAGTCGGTCCTCGTAATATCCTTGTAGTATGATTATTTGTTCGCATTCTTTTCTCGTTATCGCATTGTTACTCTTCGCCTTATTTTATGATTATTGTAATGTCTGCATGTTTAGGATTGTTTTTTTAATGGAGAAGCTTCCTATCTGCCTTGTGCGATATTTCGCCCCACACTTTTCCTATTCTCGCATTGTTCTTCTGCAAGTGGAATGATGCGAGTATTCTGGTTGAGCTTCGCGCTTCTTTTCGTTTTTTCATTTTTTGGTACCCGACATTCCTCCGTGTTTTCCATATGATACTTCCCACGTTTTGTGACTTGTCTCTTCCTAATTGACACATCAATGCTTCTACTTTTGACTTGGAACTTCCATAGTCGGTTCACCTGCTTTCGGTAAATACCTTGAAAGAGAGAGATCTGTTTTATTTTTACTTTCTTCTTCTTCTCTATCCTAACAGAGCCTGTTTTTATTTCACAGAGATGCCTTTCGAAAGATTTATTATTATGTCGAGTCAATCCGCCATTCTTTCTTCAACTGAATCGTCTCCCCGGTAGGTTTTGCTTGAGTTTATCAGATGTGTTTTGGGTTTTCTTATTTTTGTTGTTGTTTTTGGTTTGCTTGGTGTTGATACATGAAAAAATATCCCCTTAACAAGTTGGAGCCCCTAAGAATAGAGGTGAACTTGGGTTAAGATGTAGGACTTGGGGACTAAACCCAAGCCCAAATAGAAGATACCCATAAATGATGGGAGGATAAAGGAGGAATTAATGAAGAAGGAAGGGGTTATGTTAAAGAATGGCATTAAGGGTAATTAAGAGGTATTATGACATGTGTCAAGAAGTAGTAAAAAGAGGGGCTTTTAGGAAAGCCTATAAAAGAAAGGACAAGGTACACTGGAAGGACAACTCTCTCTCTTACTATTATTGGAATTGTGAGGTCATGTGTAATAGCTAGGACGGGTAGAACCTAAACTAAAATTCACCCCTCAACATTTGAAGACCACACCCGGAGGCTCGTGCCTAGCTTACAAATGACACACATAGGAGGCGCCGATTCGGGCACTACAGGAGATCAAGCGCCCGACCATCCCATTAACCTCGATCAGGTAACATTAGAGGACGATGACAGCGAGGAAGAAACACCGATCCTAGGTGTCATCAAGCAATCGGTGAACCATAAAGCTCGACCAGCGAAACCCACGCCACTAACTCTACAAGGAATGTAAGAAGAACTGAAAAAACGTGCTCGAAGGAGACAGGAGTTGGAAAACCGGATAACGCAAGCAGTTGAAGCATGACAAAGTGTCCCTGAAGAAACAAGAAAAGATGATAGACGCAAGGCTGATAAGACAGCAGTAACAGCACAAAATGAGATCGCCGAATACCTAGAGCAGAATTACCATGTAATAAAACAAGACGACCGATGCCGCGTGAGTAGCCCATATCCCGCACACATCCGAGGGTACTCATACCCCTAAGATTACACCTTCCCAAAATTCAAAATATACGAAGGCCAGGGAAACGTGCGGAAACATCTCAGCCGATTTCTATCATCCATGAACGACAGAGCCAATGATGAAAAACTATGCTTAAAAGAATTCCCCAAATCACTCACGGGCACAGCGTTCTCTTGGTATGACAATCTAAAGGAAGAAAGCGTGGATTCCTGGAAAACCTTGTCCACACCCTTTCTCGGGAAGTTTTATTCGGCGAAAAGAAAGATTACAGCAATAGACCTAAGCAAGAGTGGATAGCGAGTAGGAGAAGAAGTAGGAAAATACATCTCGCAGTTCCGACGATTGACATTGGATTGCCACGAAGACATCAACGAGGAAGCACTCGTCGAAATTTGTGTACGAGGAATGATCCCAGCCTTCAAAGGGGGTCTGATTAATTTCAAGTTCCAGACCTTTGTAGAGCTAGAAGAAGCAGCTGATTGGATCGCCGGCTGCATAGAAGAAGCACCTAAAGACTCTATCTAGCGTGCTACGATCACTACACCATTTTAAGGATTTCGCAACTAAGATTCGCAACTGCGTAAGATCGGTTGCGAATTTTCGGTTTCAAATTGCAACCGTAGAAATTTCGCAACTCTTTCCTGCCGTTTCGAATTTTGCAATCTCACACCGCAGTTGAGAATTGCAACCGCGCCTCGATTCAAGCGTGCGAACTACTTGCTTGGTCGTAACACTAGAGCTGATAAACACGCCCCAGTCAAACCTCGGTCAAGACTACATTTTGTTTTTTCCACCCTTAATCCAAGTCTAGGGTATATCCCACCTTTAGAGAACCCTATCCTCATTTTTTCTCTTCTCCGCCAAAACCAGAGAGACTCAGTTATCTTTCCTTCCTCTCCTCCATCTCCATATCGATGAACCAAAGAGATTCATCTCTCATCTCCATCTCCATCTCCATCTCCATCATCGTGTAGATATGTATACAGGTACAATTTTTGACATAGTTTTTAGGGTTTATAGATTTCGATTTCTAGGGTTTCAGAGATTTGATTTCTAGGATTTAGAGATTTTGATTTAAGTTTGTCGAATCCTAGGGTTCCATTTAAGTTTTTCGTTTTTAGGGTTTAATGCTTGATTTCAGTTTTTCGATTTCACTTGTGAATCTTTTCAGTTTTTTTTTTTCTTTTTTTCTTTCGATTTTATGGTTTGTTATGTATCTGAATCTAATACCCCCTTTGTTTTTTCCATGTTAGGGTTTGTCAAGGTTGAAGAACTGGTCAGAGTTGGTTCAGGAAGAACTAAGAAGCAAAACCATGTCTTCTTCTTCCATTTGCAGTAATCTACTTAGGGTTTTGTTTATGGGTAAAAATCGTTTCTGCCAATTTCGGTAAATTCGATAGGTGAGTGAGAAACTGGTTCAAACCCTAAACAAATGTGTTGCACGTGAGCACTTTATAGATTCGAGAGATCAATCTGTACAAAGTCCGGCCTAAACCAAGAAATGGCCGTTCCAGGACTTGCTTCGGTCACAAAGTGGAGGAGAAGGGTTGATTTGGGGAGGGAAGCAAAGAAAGGTGTTGAGACCAGAATACCCGGGAGAGTAGTGTCTCGAGTTGTATCGTAAAGTGAAAGCTTAGGAAGCTTGCAAGAGATGAAAGCTTTTGGAGAGCTTGCAAAGTTGTCTTTTCTGAGAGTGTAGTATTTTTCTCCTGACCGAGACTTGTTGTCTGGTGGAAATAGGTAAGACCTATTTATACAAGTCGAGATTGAAACGTACTCTGGCCTCATAAAGGAAGAGAGTAAAGGGTGAAATAATGGGAGGAGGTGGTAACCGCATGGTGTTTAAGGGTGAAAACGTTTTCACCATTATTTCCTCATTTATTTGACCGCTTTATTTTTTTTCACGCTTTCTTAATATGAGCGTAGTGTACGCTGCAAGCTGTGACTGCCAAACCAAAACCCTGGAAAGCATCCCCCAGTTTGTGTTGATGTCTCGAGTGTTGGTTGCATCTTGAGTGCAAGTGGTGCTGCTAGGGGCGCATGTGCCATGTGCCAATGGCATGTGCGGAATGCCTTTGTTGCGAGTTGCACCTCGAGCGCAAGTGGCAATGCCATAGCTGTTAGTGGCGTGTGTGGCATGTACCAATGGCATGTGTGGAATGCCTTGGTGGTAGGTTGTACGTTGAGTGTAAGTGACTACCAGCGTGTATTAGGGCCACGACTAGGTAATAAAAGCTACCATTGACGCATGTTGGCATGTGCCGACGGCATGCTTGGCCATTAGGGCCACGCCCTGGTGAGAAAAGCTACCAGCGAGCGTGTTGGCATGTGCCAATGGCATGCTCGGCCATTAGGGCCACGGTTTGGTAAGAAAGGCTACCAGTGACGCATGTTGGCATGTGCCAATGGCATGCTCGTCCATTAGGGCCACGGTTTGGTAAGAAAGGCTACCAGTGACGCATGTTGGCATGTTCCAATGGCATGCTCGGCCATTAGGGCCACGGTTTGGTAATAAAGGCTACCAGTGACGCATGTTGGCATGTGCCAATGACATGCTTGGCCATTAGGGCCACGCCCTGGTGAGAAAACCTACCAGCGAGCGTGTTGGTATGTGCCAATGGCATGCTCGGCCATTAGGGCCACGGTTTGATAAGAAAGGCTACCAGTGACGCATGTTGGCATGTGCCAATGGCATGCTTGGCCATTAGGGCCACGCCTTGGTGAGAAAAGCTACCAGCGAGCGTGTTGGTATGTGCCAATGGCATGCTCATCCATTAGGGCCACGGTTTGGTAAGAAAGGCTACCAGCGAGCATGTTGGCATGTGCCAATGGCATGCGTGGCCAATTTGGGTCGCGCCTTGGTAGGAAAAGCTACCAGTGAGCGTGTTGGCATGTGCCAATGGCATGCGTGGCAAATTTGGGTCGCGCCTTGGTAGGAAAAGCTACCAAATGAGCGTGTTGGCATGTGCCAATGGCATGTGTGGCCAATCCAGGTCACGCCTTGGTAGGAAAAGCTACCAACGAGCGTGTTGGCATGTGCCAATGGCATGCGTGGCCAATTTGGGTCGCGCCTTGGTAGGAAAAGCTACCAGCGAGCATGTTGGCATGTTCCAATGGCATGCGTGGCTAATCTGGGTCGCGCCTTGGTAGGAAAAGCTACCAGCGAGCATGTTGGCATGTGCCAATGGCATGCATGGCCAATTTGGCCTAGGTTGCATGGTTTGCAATCCTAGGTGCGGGCGCTACTTTGGCATGGCGCGGCTAGGGCCAAGGTAAGGGTGTTTGGCTTGGCGTGGCGTGACTAGGGCCAAGGTAAGGGTGTTTGGTTTGGCGTGGCGTGACCAGTGTAGCTAGGGCCAAGGCAGAGTGTGTTTGGCATGGCGCGGCTAGCTCGAGTTAAGTGTGGTTGGCATGATTTACCATTGGCACGGAGGTGCGGATAGCATGGTTGGCATTCTTCGGCGCGTTTGGTATGGTCGGGCATGATTTGCCATCGGCATAGAGATGCGGCTAGATTGGGCTAGGTGTGGTCGGGCATGATTTGCCATTGGCACGGAGGTGCGGCTAGCATGGTTGGCATGCTTCGCGCGTTTGGTATGGTCGGCACGATTTGCCATTGGCATAGAGATGCGTCTAGCTTGGGCTAGGTGTGGCCGGCATGATTTGCCATTGGCACGGAGGTGCGGCTAGCATGGTTGGCATGCTTCTGGCGCGCTTGGTATGGCTGGCATGATTTTCCATTGGCATAGAGGTGCGGCTAGCATGGTTGGCATGCTTCAAATAGCGTTTGGTATGGTAGGCATGATTTGCCATTGGCATAGAGGTGCGGCTAGCATGGTTGGCATGCTTCGACGCGTTTGGTATGGCTGGCATGATTTGCCATTGGCATAGAGATGCGGCTAGCTTGGGCTAGGTGTGGCTGGCATGATTTGCCATTGGTACGGAGGTGAATTAGGGTTTTGTTCGTTGTAACCTTAATTTGAAAAAATACCCCCTATTAATTATTGATTACATGCATTAAATGTTCTAATAAATGTGTCACTGGTGACATTAGGTTATTTGGGGTTTTATGATTTTACCCTTTGTCTAAAAACCACCATCAACATTAAGTCCCCGCTAGCTCGGAACAGAGCTTTGTTGCGAGGTAAGCATAAGATGGTGACAAACTATCAGCATCAAACTGTAAAGAGAATTGACGAGGCTCGTCTAACCTTTTTATAAATAGGATTTGGAATCCTTGCCTCTTTGCGCTTTGCGCAAATCGGAGGCTGGCACAATTGGGAAGTTAGCGTCGTGAGAGACACAGAAGTCAAGGCGGCGTTGAGAAGTTGACGCGAGTTAGGAAACTGAGCGTGCTAGCTGGTGGGACCGGCGCAAGGTAAGGAAGTTGTGCGTGCTTGCTGGCGGGACTTGGGCGGTCATTGGGAAGTTGGCGTGAGTTGGAAAACTGAGCGCGCTAGCTGGTGGGACCGGCGCAAGGTGGGGAAGCTGAGCGTGCTAGCTGGTGGGACCGGAGCAAGGTGGGGAAGCTGAGCGTGCTAGCTGGCGTGACTTGATGGGATCGGTGCAACTTGGGCGGCATTGGGAAGTTGGGCGCAATCGGTGGGACCGGTGCAACTTGGGCGGCATTGGGAAGTTGGGCGCAACCGGTGGGACCGGTGCAACTTGGGCGGCATTGGGAAGTTGGGCGTCCTTGTGAGCCCGCACGATTTTTGGTAAAGGGAAATCCTTCCCTACTTCGTAATCTTCACGCCCATATATATAAAACCCCTTCCTCTCATCTTGCACCTTATTCCTTTCATCCTTTCCTACTAGCGGCAGAGTTACAAAGAAAAACCAGTTTCCATGTATGTCTTCCAGTACTTCCCTTGTCTTCCTTTTCATGTAGGTGCAAACCCTAAGAGTAGGCGTTTTATAATCCTTGCAATGATATCGCGCATATAATTTCTTGGCGTGCCTCTTGTAGAAAATATTGTATGTATGCACCCAAGGGAAATACTGCATATATTATTCGAACCCGTAGGAAAGTGCTCCATATATAATTTTGAACCCGAAGAAGGATACTGCGGACGCACTTGAGCCCGTATAAAATACTGCGTATATAATTTTGAACCCTGAAGAAAATACTGCGTGTGTATTTTTGAACCCATAGAGAATGCTCCATATATAATTTTGAACCCGAAGAATGATACTCCCATTGAGAATGCTCCAGAACCCGCACTTGAGCTCGTATAAAATACCGCGTATATAATTTTGAACCCGAAGAAAATACTGCGTGTGTATTTTTGAACCCGTAGAGAATGCTCCATATATAATTTTGAACCCGAAGAATGATACTGCAGACGCACTTGAGCCCGTATAAAATACTGCGTATATAATTTTGAACCCATGAAAATACTGCGTGTGCGTTTTGAGCCAGTAAAGAATACGCCCTTTCTCTTTTTTCTTTTTTTTTTGTATTTCAAGTTTTCCTTTGTTGGGCGCGGTTATGTGTCAGGGAGATAATTTTGTCTTTCTCCGTGTGCAGATATCTTGTTATTAAGTTGTTAAGAAGAAATCCGGCAAGATGTTACCTGAACAGAATTTCGCCTCATCGAAGGATGTCCATGGTTCCAAACCGAACACGGATGATGAATTCTTCGCCAAAAAACTTGCCTCTGCTCGGAAAAATCACCCAGGTTTCGTGCCAATTTTGTTAACCGGTGGTGAAGATGAAAAGAAGACACGTTCAGTTCGCCCAGAGAATACCATACGGTTCTGTCTTCATAAAGGGGTATATTCCTCTTCCAACATTGATTTCAGGATGTGTCAAAGCCCATTGTGTTCTTTTGATAGATGGGTTGAGTTCATGGTGAGTAAGGAGCATATAAATACCAACTTGACTCGAGCGCAGATTATTGATGTTGTCTGAGCTTCAGTAAATCTCCGTATTAGGAAGGATATCCCGGGCTTGGTTGTTTTCAACTCCGAGATGGTGTTCGGACACCCATACGATCATATGTAGATGGGGTGAGATAACTTTCTCCTTGGAGAGTGTGGCTTTCTTCTGAATCTTCCTAGAATCGGGAATCTTAACATCCAATTATCTCGAAAGCGAGGGAAGATGCGAGATGACCTTGCCGCTAAGTTGGAAGATTTCGCTCGGAAAGACTCCACCGCTAAGTCGAAGGATTCTGTCCGGAAGAGGATGAAAGGTGCCTTTACAAATGGTGGATATCTCAATGGTTCCCTGACGAGCCGGAACCTAAACGAAAAGCAAAGATCTTCACGTTGCAGCATTTTTGGCTCTCTGGTTGTCTAGAGACATTTTTGATGACGGTTCTGGTAAGAGGGAGATAAGACCAGAGTTTCTAGTGATTGCCGTGAAGTTGGCAAAAGGCGAAGTTCTTCCCATTGGCAAGCTATTTCTTGGTTCCCCGTATGTGCATCCGGATCACCTAGTTGCGAACATGCGAGTTTCAATGGTTTTATGAAAGTGGATTCATATGTGCACGTTGCTTTCCCGCAAGCTTGGTTATAGAAACACTTTGAGAAGTATGCCCCAAACCGTTGTCTTCGATTCCCGCGAGTTGGGGGTTCCCGAATTCTTCGATGGGTGAACAAAGGCCCAAGGGTTGGCATGAGTTTGGTTAGTCTTCTCGATAAGTCATATGAAATCGCCGCCCATGGGAGCCTGGTCCATAGGTCGATGACTCAAATTGACACCTTTGCTTCGCTCTCCGGTCATGTCTTTGTCTTCTCTCGATGGCAATTCGAGCGTTGGTGAAAACTTGTTCATTCAAAGCCGATTGTCCTAAGAGTATGTCGTCTTTCTTCATGGGGTCTTTTCGTATAGTCACACAATATTGACCGTGCGGCTCGTCACATGGGTTTCGATCAAGGGGTGCCTCTTGCTTACCAAATGCGGTGATTCCTAAGGATTCATTGCGTGCCGCCCTCAATGCCGCCGCCCTCGATCCGGTATCCGTCTTCCCTTCTTTCAAATGGGAAGAGTAACTTCGACAACCTTTGGCTATAATGAATTCTGTGCGATGAGTTTATTATGATCCAAGATTTTGTAAACAGCGTGGGTGGAGAATGTTCGTTGTAAACCTTCCCCAAAATTTTGAAGAAGTATCCAATGTTGAGAGATCTCAAGCGAAAGTCGCCTAGCAACTCGAAAAGTCCCGTGCCAAGGAACGGAGAACGAAGAATCGTGTTGGCGGGTTCCGGCGATTTCAAAAGATCCTCCCGCAGCTCTCGTGTCTTTCAGTTCTTCCAATAACCAGGTATGTGTCGCCTCCTAGTCGGTTTGTCTCAAAACATGTGAATTTCTGCTGAAAACATGTGTCTTGTTTCTTCCAGGGCTTCGGTAGTGTTAATGCTTTCACCGCCCTTGCGCGTTGCCGGAGACGGCAATTTCTTCGAGGAATTCTTGGCGGACCGAGCCTACTCATAGCAGCTGATGAGTCGAGAAAGAAGAAAGTTCGACAAGTGAGAGTGATTCCTCCGGCAAGACCGGGTTCTTTTTTTTTGGGAAGTGGTTCGGTGAGTTTCGCGCTTCTTTTCTTTCTTCTCCCGTTTCTTCTTTTGAAAAAATGTCTAACTCAAGTTCGCAGGAGGAATCCGGTTCGGAGGACGATTCCGGGGTGGAGCCACACGAAAACTTGCCTTTGGTGACCACCGCAGATGACTTGGAGATGGGAGTTAGCCAATTGCCGGCACGTACGTGGTTCAAACGGTGGATGATTCTCTCGATGGTTGCTGGGCGTAGACATGGAAGAAAACCCTTTGCGAGTCGTGAGGCCACTTGCAGGCGCCATTTTGATCCTCCGTACTTGGTTCCTTATCCAGTCATGTGTCAAGTTGGCGGCTTCAGACGTGCCGGCTAAGTATGAGGCGTTGTACACCGAATCTGGGAGAAGTATGGACATATGGCAACAACCAAGAAAGTCACTAGTCGATTTGCGCTGGTTAAGCGTGTGGAAGAGGCTTTATCTTCCATCGAGGATATGCGTGAGGTGACCAGTCACACCGTTTCTGAAGATGTTATTGCCGACTGGGAGCACCATCGCGATGTGTGCGTAGAAAAGGAGTTCAACACTTCGTGGTTTGTCGAAGGCCTTGCTGAGATCCAAAAGTTGAAAAATGCAATAACCGAAAGCCTTTCCGCCGAGGAGATTGCACGACAGGAGGTAGAACTCGAAAAGCTTTCCAAGATGTTGACTATGAAGAGAGCGGCTCTTGAAGATGCAAAGTTGACTTTCCAAGAAGAACAGACCTCTGTTGGATGATTTTCCTTGAATGTTTCTCTCGTTAAACTTTCATTTAGGTTCTTTTTCTTCTTTTTTTTTGAAAGACATACTCGATGTCCGGGTTCAAGGTTTGACCGTTTTGGTAGACAATTGGTAGCTTTTGAGGATATTGGATTATTTTTGGGATGAATGGTTTTGATAATATGACTCGATTATGTTTTGGGAAAGGAATATTGCTTTTATGAAAGTGTGTGCTAGCAATAGGCACAATACTCAAAGAGTATAATGGTTTTACTAAGAACCTAAAAACAAATCGTATATCTTGCGCAATCTGAATTTACTCACTTCATAGGTTTTTGCGAACATGCCCCTCTCCATGTAAAAAGGCGGTTTTGCTTGGTAGCATCGCCAAAGAAGTCCCCAATCGCTGGTAGCATCATCGAAGTCCCAGTTTTTCTTGTGTAGTTTTTACAACCGGTAACCGGGTTGTCCGGTAGTTGCGTCGGATTGAGTCGCCTTCCCTACCATCTTGACATCCGGGTCAAGAACGAGATCGACAGTCTGACATTGTAGCCGATAGATCAATCCTCCCGCTGTGGTCGCCAATTGTTTATGGGTAAAAATCGTTTATGCCGATTTCGGTAAATTCGGTAGGTGAGTGAGAAACTGGTTCAAACCCTAAACAAATGTGCTGCACGTGAGCACTTTATAGATTCGAGAGATCAATCTGTACAAGTCCTACCTAAACCAAGAAATGGCCGTTCCGGACTTGCTTCGGTCACAAAGTGGAGGAGAAGGGTTGATTTGGGGAGGGAAGCAAAGAAAGGTGTTGAGACCAGAATAAATTTGGGAGAGTAGTGTCTCGACTTGTATCGAAAGTGAAAGCTTGGAAGCTTGCAAGAGATGAAAGCTTTTGGAGAGCTTGCAAAGTTGCCTTTTCTGAGAGTGTAGTATTTTTCTCCTGACCGAGACTTGTTGTCTGGTGGAAATAGGTAAGACCTATTTATACAAGTCGAGATTGAAACGTACTCTGGCCTCATAAAGGAAGAGAGTAAAGGGTGAAATAATGGGAGGAGGTGGTAACCGCATGGTTTTTATGGGTGAAAACGTTTTCACCATTATTTCCTCATTTATTTGACCGCTTTATTCCTTTTCACGCTTTCTTAATATGAGCGTAGTGTACGCTGCAAGCTGTGACCGCCAAACCAAAACCCTGGAAAGCATCCCCCAGTTTATGTTGATGTCTCGAGTGTTGGTTGCATCTTGAGTGAAAGTGGTGCTGCTAGGGGCGCATGTGGCATGTGCCAATGGCATGTGCGGAATGCCTTTGTTGCGAGTTGCACCTCGAGCGCAAGTGGCAATGCCATAGCTGCTAGTGGCGTGTGTGGCATGTGCCAATGGCATGTGGGGAATGCCTTGGTGGTAGGTTGTACGTTGAGTGTAAGTGACTACCAGCGTGTATTAGGGCCACGGCTAGGTAATAAAAGCTACCAGTGACGCATGTTGGCATGTGCCGACGGCATGCTTGGCCATTAGGGCCACGCCCTAGTGAGAAAAGCTACCAGGGAGCGTGTTGGCATGTGCCAATGGCATGCATGTGCCATTAGGGCCATTAGGGCACGGTTTGGTAAGAAAGGCTACCAGTGACGCATGTTGGCATGTGCCAATGGCATGCTTGGCCATTAGGGCCACGGTTTGGTAAGAAAGGCTACCAGTGACGCATGTTGGCATGTGCCAATGGCATGCTCGGCCATTAGGGCCACGGTTTGGTAAGAAAGGCTACCAGTGACGCATGTTGGCATGTGCCAATGGCATGCTTGGCCATTAGGGCCACGCCCTGGTGAGAAAATCTACCAGCGAGCGTGTTGGTATGTGCCAATGGCATGCTCGGCCATTAGGGCCATGGTTTGGTAAGAAAGGCTACCAGTGACGCATGTTGGCATGTGCCAATGGCATGCTTGGCCATTAGGGCCATGCCCTGGTGAGAAAAGCTACCAGCGAGCGTGTTGGTATGTGCCAATGGCATGCTCGGCCAATAGGGCCACGGTTTGGTAAGAAAGGCTACCAGCGAGCATGTTGGCATGTGCCAATGGCATGCGTGGCCAATTTGGGTCGCGCCTTGGTAGGAAAAGCTACCAGCGAGCGTGTTGGCATGTGCCAATGGCATGCGTGGCCAATTTGGGTCGCGCCTTGGTAGGAAAAGCTACCAACGAGCGTGTTGGCATGTGCCAATGGCATGTGTGGCCAATCTGGGTCGCGCCTTGGTAGGAAAAGCTACCAGCGAGCGTGTTGGCATGTGCCAATGGCATGCGTGGCCAATTTGGGTCGCGCCTTGGTAGGAAAAAGCTACCAAATGAGCATGTTGGCATGTGCCAATGGCATGCGTGGCCAATCTGGGTCGCGCCTTGGTAGGAAAAGCTACCAAATGAGCATGTTGGCATGTGCCAATGGCATGCGTGGTCAATTTGGCCTAGGTTGCATGGTTTGCAATCCTAGGTGCGGCGCTACTTTGGCATGGCGCTGACTTAGGGCCAAGGTAAGGGTGTTTAGCTTGGCGTGGCGTGACTAGGGGCCAAAGTAAGGGTGTTTGGTTTGGCGTGGCGTGACCAAAGTGTAGCTAGGGCCAAGGCAAGAGTGTGTTTGGCATGGCGCGCTAGATCGAGTTAAGTGTGGTCGGCATGATTTACCATTGGCACGGAGGTGCGGCTAGCATGTTTGGCATGCTTCTAGCGTTGGTATGGTCTGGCATGATTTTCCATCGGCATAGAGATGCGGCTAGATTGGGCTAGGTGTGGTCGGCATGATTTGCCATTGGCACGGAGGTGCGGCTAGCATGGTTGGCATGATTCGGAGCGTTTGGTATGGCTGGCACGATTTGCCATTGGCATAGAGATGTGGCTAGCTTGGGCTAGGTGTGGCTGGCATGATTTTCCATTGGCACGGAGGTGCGGCTAGCATGGTTGGCATGCTTCGGCGTGCTTGGTATGGCTGGCATGATTTGCCATTCGCATGGAGGTGCGGCTAGCATGGTTGGCATGCTTCGGCGCGTTTGGTATGGCTGGCATGATTTGCCATTGGCATAGAGGTGCGGCTAGCATGGTTGGCATGCTTTGGCACGTTTGGTATGGCTGGCATGATTTGCCATTGGCATAGAGATGCGACTAGCTTGGGCTAGGTGTGTCTGGCATGATTTGCCATTGGTACGGAGGTGAATTAGGGTTTTGTTCGTTGTAACCCTAATTTGAAAAAATACCTCCTATTAATTATTGACTACATGCATTAAATGTTCTAATAAATGTGTCACTGGTGACATTAGGTTATTTGGGGTTTTACGATTTTACCCTTTGTCTAAAAACCACCATCAACAGGTTTTTAAAAAGAAATCCAGAAAGAGCCATCAACAACAATCTTCTTCTTATACTGCACAAGATGAAACCCATTATCTACATGGTATTCCCGGGATTCCTACTGATGGTAAAGTTGCTCTGTTCAACAGTTCCACCAATGGGGCTCAAATCTATCTAATTGAACTCTTCATGGTTCTAACCAGTGCTTCAAATTGTCAAGACGGTGAGTCTTCTCTTTCTTTCCCTTGAAGTTTTAGTTCGGTTAATGTTCTTGATAGCGAAATGGAGAAACCCCTTTTGTTTCAACAGTACCAATATTGAATTTGTTGTACAAATGTAATATGCATGTGTTGAACCGCAATAGCCCATCTGAGTAGTCTCTGATCAAGGAACAAGTTCCTTAGCTATGGGTAAAGATTCTTTCTGATTACACTGATTGACTCTGCTATATGTGTATGTCAATGGGTATGTATCTCCATTTGCATTTTCTTGTGAGTGATTTGGCTTAGACATTAGGTCCTGATGTTATTATGGTTCAGGGTTCATTGTGTCTCCTCATGAAAATACAAAAATATTGACCTTTTCATGGTCTATCTTAACGACAAATATTCTCCCTTATGAAGCTGATTAACTCTCTGAATTCCCAATTTTACGAACTTATACTGTTATGCCTTTCAAATGCTACTTGCTAATACAGTTGTTACTTTGAAATGTAGGTGATCGATGAGTTAAAGCCTGATATAGTTGCGGTAGGTGACGCTCCTTATAGTTATTCATGTACAATTGGTCATGTTTTGATTAGTTCCGTTGAAGATTTAATTTCATAATATTCTTGTTGAACGAGTTTGGCTTTATGCTCACCTCAGCTTTGTTTGGGATATTTCAATTGGAATCTCTGGTCTTTATTTATAACCGTAAAATTGAAAGTTTTTATTTTTTGGTATGACATTGACCTTTCACAAAAAGAGATGGCGTGAAGTTCCCTTTATTGGAGACTCAAAT
>JAJJWW010009640.1:0-13592 GCA_023531295.1 Papaver armeniacum | reverse complement strand
AATCGTGAAGTAGGGTTGATAAATATGAGAAGTTAACTTTTGGCTTCTCAAACTCAAAAATCCGAAGTCGGTTTGAATATCGAATTTCAAAACGACTAGAAGTGGAGTGTTATAAATACCCTCGATTTTAGTTGACTTTGCACCAAATACCCCAATGGGGTAAAAAATATCCTCGAGTCCCCTTTTAGATGAAGGGGAAGGGTTTTCACACATATTAAAAATAAGAGAGGTTGACTTTTTCCGAAATACCCTTATTTACACTTCCTACTAGCTTGTTCTAATTTTTAGTGTATTGTCTTTACTATGAATCGAAAATCTCTAAAAAATTTAAGGTTACGTGGGGATAACCATTATTCCCTCGTAAAATATTGCTATCGGATCTCTCTCTCGTTTTAGATAAACTCCAAATATTATGTTCTCCCTATAATATCACGTTTTTGGAGTAACTACGTTTTATTTCTGAAATAGGAAAGCATTATACGTGGATTGATTTTATTACGATGAGAAGTCTTTTGGCTTGAAAAATAAGACAATTGCATCACCGCTAGTAATGTTCTTGCTATCCTTGTATGAACACCTTTAGCTAAAATAGCTAGTGACCATTCACATGAGCAATTCTACATAGCCATGGTAATAATGCATTCCAGAAAAGAGGTGGGAGCTCCACAACGCCGATCCTTTTGCATGAATTTTTCTTACCTCTTCATCTCCTCCTATTTTTAGACTGATATACCCGTTAAACCATGTACACGATTTCATTTTTTTTTTTTCTGGCAACGGTGTTTCTTTGTTTTGTTTTTTTTTCTTTGCTTTCGATGTACATTTTATGTTGGAGAAGATAAACTACACTAATTTCAAAATAAAAATTCATCCAAATATTCCCTCCAACTATGATGCTCAGATTTTCAGTTCAAATACTTGTAAAAAACCAAAATTTGAATTTTTTCCCTCCTTTTCTTTTGGAATTCATTAAAAGTGTTTTGTTATCCCTTTCAATTCTCTTGTTCATTTTCTCTTCTCCCAAGATAGATTTTTTCTTGAAGAAGAAATACTTGAACCTTACACTACTCTCTCATTTTCATGATTAGATGGAGAAGAAAACATTCAACCTTACTCTAATCTTTCGTATCATGATGAAGAGGAAATATCATCAACCGATGAAGACATAAATTCTAGTGATGGAGATATGACTTTTAATGATGAAGGTATGATTTCTAATGATTCGAGAGATGATGATTTCTAGCACAATAGAAAGGAAAACCATAGAACTAAAAAATGAGGAACACTTAAAATTTTGTGTATCAATTTTTATTGAAAGAGATGCAAAATGGAAAAATAAAGAGGATCAATACCAAAAGCCGCTAGAATTTTCAAAACATCAATTTCAGTGTCGAACGTATTCGGAGAGATCGAAAAAAAACTCAAAGTTCAAATATGGTCCCTGATGTAACTTAAAAACAACGAGAGTTGGTCGCACACGTATTGAAATTGATATAAACAAGGTACTAGCAATTCCATACCGTCTTCGTGCTAATATTCAAACATTCGCGGAAGCTACGGGGATGGAAAAATCAACATTGCATAGGAGGATCAAAAAGGCAAGGTTAAGCGACACTCAGTGCGGTAAGGCCGGGCTTAAAAGACGAGGGCAAACTAAAAGGTCAGATTATTGTATAAAAATGCTAGATACAAGTACTTTTCTTTCTCAACCAATGTTTAAGGATATGTTTGATTACGTACATATCGGCGAAAAGTGGTTTTTTCATGACAAAAACGTCTCAAAAAAATATTATCTTCTTCCGATGAACCCAAACCTCACCGTGCATGTCAAAGCAAGAGATTCATTTCCAAGATTATGTTTCTAGCTGCAGTAGCACGTCATCGGTTTGATTCGTTTGGGAATGAAATTTTTGATGGGAAAATTGGTATTTGGCCAATAGTAAAACAAAAGCTGACAACGAAACAAGAAAAGCAAAGTAGGTACACTTGAAACCAAACCGATTGATCCCATCAACCAAAATGTTTCAATGTGGTTTATGATCAATAAAGTTATACCGGAAATTCGACTTAAATGGCCTACAGGAAACACACGTCCCATTTATATTCAACAAGATAATGCAAAGCCCCATATTGATAAACATAATAAGGTGTTTAAGGAAGCGGCATCAATCGATGGGTTCGATATGCAACTCATATGTCAGCCTCCAAATAGTCCGAGATATGAATACTGCGGACCTTGGATTCTTTCTTTGGTATCAAGGTTTACAACATCGGGTGGCTCCTGAAAATATTGATGAGCTTATTTCCGCGGTGGAAAGTGCTTTTAATAATATGCCATCTCGCAATCTCAATAGGGTCTTCTTGTCGCACCAATTATGCATGCGGGAGGTTTTATAATGTCGTGGGGTAATCGATTATGATTTGCAGCACATAGGGAAGCAGAGTTTAGAGCGCAATGGTAAGCTTACTTTGCAAATTGCAGTGGAAAAGGATCTAATTCATGACATATTGGTGGAGCGCAACATGTTGCCTGAATTCTGGTCAAGTATGGGTTCAGGTGTTTTATCTAGCAGTGAAAATCCCATATAGTTCATGGATAAAACGACCATTATTGTCGTTGTCTTTAAGTTTTTTCTGCTTTTAGTTTTTTCTTTTCTCTTGGAAACATTTTTACTCCTAGTTATTGTTGTTGTCTTTTTCATTTCTAATTTAATTCACATGTTTGCACTCTAATGATACTGGTGGATTTGGTTAGGAATGTGTTAGTTGTGTTACAATCCTTTCAAATTTGAACTATAAATTCATTGCTCAGGTCTAAACCTAAACCAATACACATAGTGTCATAAAAATTTTGAGGTACATAAATTATTCATTGCAAAAATAAACTGAAATGTTTGTATTACCTGAAAGTGAGATGAAATGTTGAGGTACCCAAATTGTAAAGTAATTATCAGGTTTCATCTCATTAAAAAGGACTTCATCTGTTTTAATCGAGCCAACGTGATTAGTGGTCGAATTGAGTTAAAGACAGATAAGATAATGGCTTGAGGAAGTGGTGAGCTAACTTAAGTATATATCGCTATTTTAGAATGAAAGAGATGCCAGTCTACCTTCCCACGAGAGCAAAGCCAACAAACCATTAAAATGTTGTCAGAGAGGTATGGATTGGGTTATCTATTTTTGTCGTTCTCCAAACACTTTACTTATAAATATTGTTTGTTATTGCTAAAGTTATATCCTGTACCAAGTAGGCCAACTTGTTGACAGAGTATTGTGGGCGGTAGTCGTGCGCATCCATTTTCTTTTTTTAAATTTCACGTTTCATTGGCGAGTATTGTGGAAGTGGTTTCGGTCATTGCGAGAGATCGGGCGCACCATGAGTAATTGTTGGGTTGATTGCAGCGAACCAGAAATCACTCAAGCTAACCTACGACATATAAAGTAATACTAACATAGAGCAATTATCTAACTACGAGACAATATGAAAGAGCTACGATCGGGAGCATTTTGCTAGTCCTCGGCAAAACAAAGAATTGACACTACCTGGCCCGGTCATGACAAATACCATACACAAGACCATTACATAACTGGTCATATCAAATTTTTTTAGTTATTTATTTTAGAACAAGAAAAAGAAAAAGACCCGCTACAGTTTGGTCATTACCCTAACAATCATAATAATTTTTTTTGTATTTTTTTTAGACCCGCTACACAGCTGATCATTTTTTTTTAAAAAAAAAAAAAAAAAAACCTAACGAAAAATGCCACTCCCCCACACTTAAACATTACATTGTCCTCAATGTAATTGAGTCATTCAACGTATAATTAAGATGGGAAATTCAAGCAAACAAATAAACGATAGAGGAAAGAAAATATATCTTAATATGGGTTGACTCCCATGAAGCGAGGTCGTATGGGTTGACTCCCATAAAGCATAATCTTTGTATCCATGTTTGCGCACATAAAGAACCTCAAACAAGGTGAGGTTGCACCAAAGTAAGCAGCAAAGCATATATATAAAGCCTGAAAAGTTGGGGATCAATCCAACAAATCAGTCTATTAACGAATATGAACACATGAAACACTATAAAACTCCAAAAAGAAGTGTAAGTCTATCCCCCAAAGAAAACAGTCCTTAATCGAGATAAATAAATCACTCAAATGGACAACAAACAGAGAATCTATATTACTTTCTATTTGGGAAACATACTTTAAATCAGGTTCAAGAGCAGCTAAAATAACTTCTGTCAACACAATATCTTCACTAGGAATAAGAGGAAGTAATGAATTGACATTGTTAAAAGGCAAAGTATCATCAAACTCAACACAATGACCTAAATATACATTCAGTGGTTCAAGTTCATAAAAATCGGTAACTCTTAAATGGTTCTAAGTCAGCGGAAATAACTTAGTTGTTGAGCTACATTGATTATTAACCATTGAAGGGAACAATGCATTGACAATATCAATAAGCATCGGGTCATTGGAATCAGCAAAGTGGGCTAAACAAACAAATAAAGGTTCGAAATCATCTGTACAAGTGTTTATGGGTGAAAATCGTTTCTGCTGGTTTCGGTAATTTTGGTGGGTGAGTGAGAAACTGATTCAAACCCTAAACAAATGTCTTGCACGTGAGCACTTTATAGGTTCGAGAGATCGATCTGTACAAGTCCGGCCTAAACCAAGAAATGGTCGTTCCAGACTTGCTTTGGTCACAAAAGTGGAGGAGAAGGGTTGATTTGGGAGGAAGCAAAGAAAGGTGTTGAGGAGAGTAGTATCTCGACTTGTATCGAAAGTGAAGGCTTAGGAAGCTTGCAAGAGATGGAAGCTTTTGAGAGAGCTTGCAAGTTGCCTTTACGAGTGTAAGTGTAGTATATTTCTCTCACAAAGCCGAGACTTGTTGTCTGGTGGAAATAGGTAAGACCTATTTATACAAGTCGAGATTGAAACGTACCCTGGCCTCATGAAGGAAGAGAGTAAAGGGTGAAATAATGGGAGGAGGTGGTAACCGCATGGTTTAATGGGTGAAAAACGTTTTCACCCATTATTTCCTCTTTTATTTGACCGCTTTATTCCTATTCACGCTTTCTTAATTGTGAGCGTAGTGTCTGTTGCATCTTGTGACCGCCAAACCAAAACCACAAAGAAGCATCCCCCCGAGTTTTGTGTTGATATCTCGTTGGTTGCGCCTTGAGTGCAAGTGGTGCTAATGGCGCGTGTGGCATGTGCCAATGGCATGTGCGGAATGCCTTGGTGGTAGGTTGCATGGTTTTGCAAGTTAGGCTACCGGCGTGTGTGTTTGGCATGTGCCAATGGCATGTGCGAATGCCTTGGTGGTAGGTTGCACGGTTTGCAAGTTAGGCTACCGGCGCGTGTGTTTGGCATGTGCCAATGGCACGTATGGCCATGTTGACCTAGTTGCAAGTCTTGCAAGCCTAGGGCGCTATATTTGGCGTGTGCCAATGGCATAGCGGCTTGGAATATGGCTTACGGCACGTGTTGGCATGTGCCAATGGCATGTGCGGCCATGTTGACCTAGTTGCAAGTTTTGCAAGCCTAGGGCGCAATATTTGGCGTGTGCCAATGGCATAGCGACTTGGAATATGGCATGAGGCACGTATTGGCATGTGCCAATGGCATGTGCGGCCATGTTGACCTAGTTGCAAGTCTTGCAAGCCTAGGGCGCTATATTTGAAAAGTGTGCCAATGGCATAGCGACTTGGAATATGGCTTGCGGCACGTCTTGGCATGTGCGGCCATGTTGACCTAGTTGCAAGTCTTGCAAGCCTAAGGAAAGCGCTATATTTGGCGTGTGCCAATGGCATGGCGACTTGGAATATGGCTTGCGGCACGTATTGGCATGTGCCAATGGCATGTGCGGCCATGTTGACCTAGTTGCAAGTCTTGCAAGCCTAGGGCGCTATATTTGGCGTGTGCCAATGGCATAGCGACTTGGAATATGGCTTGCGGCACGTATTGGCATGTGCGATGGCATGTGCGACCATGTTGACCCTGGTTACGAGTCTTGCAAGCCTAGGGCGCTATATTTGGCGTGTGCCAATGGCATAGCGATTTGGAATATGGCTTGCGTACGTATTGGCATGTGCCAATGGCATGTGCGGCCATGTTGACCTAGTTGCAAGTCTTGCAAGCCTAGGGCGCTATATTTGGCGTGTGCCAATGGCATAGCGACTTGGAATATGGCTTGCGGCACGTATTGGCATGTGCGGCCATGTTGACCTAGTCGCAAGTCTTGCAAGCCTAGGGCGCTATATTTGGCGTGTGCCAATGGCATAGCGACTTGGAATATGGCTTGCGGCACGTATTGGCACGTGCCATTGGCACATGCCGCCATGTTGACCTGATTGCAAGTCTTGCAAGCCTAGGCGCCATATTTGGCGTGTGCCAAAGGCATAGCGGCTTGGAGATTTGGCATTGTTGCCATGGTGTGCGATATGCGGCTTGGTTTGGCATTGTTGTCAATGATGCGCGAGTGCGGCTTGGTTTGGCATGGTTGCCATGGTGCGCAGAGTGCGGCTTGGTTTAGCATTGTTGCCAATGATGCGCGGGTGCGGCTTGGTTGCATGGTTGCCATGGTGCGCGAGAGTGCGGCTTGGTTTGGCATTCTTGCCATGGTGCGCGAGTGCGGCTTGGTTTGGCATTGTTGCCCGATGATGCGCGGATGCGGCAGTTTAGCATGGTTGCCATGGTGCGCGTGCGGCTTGGTTTGGCATTGTTGCCATGGTGCGCGAGTGCGGCTTGGTTTCCATGGTGCGCGTGATGCGACTTGTTTTGGCATGGTTGCCATGGTGCGCGATATGCGGCTTGGTTTAGCATGGTTGCCATGGTGCGCGGTATGCGGCTTGGTTTGGCATTCTTTGCCATGGTGCGCGGGTGCGGCTTGGTTTTTGAAATTAGGGTTAAACGTGTTGAAAACCCTAATCAATTATTTTGAAAAATACCCTATTAATATTACACACGAGTTAAATGCTCTTAGTTAATGTGTTGCGGGTAACACTAGGTCATGGGGTTTTACGATTTTACCCCTTGTCTAAAAACCACCATCAACATTAAGTCCCTGCTTGCTTCGGAACGGGGGCTTTGTTGCGAGGTAAGCATAAGATGGTGACAAACTATTAACGACAAGCGTAAAGAGAAAGCTGAAGGAGGCTTGTCGACCTTTTATAAATAGGATTTGGAATCCTTGCCTACGATAGTTTTTGCGCAAATCGGGAGGCTAGCACAATTGGTGGGGCCGGTGCGGCTTGGGCGACGTTGGGGAAATTGACGAGTTTAGGAAGCGGCGGCGCTAGGCTGGTGGGGCCGGCGCAAGGTGGGGAAAGGCTGTGCGTGCTTCTTCTGGTGAGGCAGGCGCATGGTGTGAAGTTGTGCGTGCTTGCGGCGTGACTTGGGCGGTCATTGGGAGAGTCGGTGTAATGGTGGGGCCGTGCAACTTGGGCGACATTGGGAAGTTGGCGAGTTGGGGAAGCGGCGTGCTAACTGGTGGGACCCGGCGCAAGGTGGGGAAGGCGTTGCATGCTTCTTTGGTGAGCCGGCGCAAGGTGTGGAAGGCTGTGCGTGCTTGCGGGCGTGACTTGGGCGGTCATTGGGAAGTCGGTGCAATTGGTGGGGCCGTGCGGCTTGGGCGACATTGGGAAGTTGGGCGAGTTGGGAAGCGAGCGTGCTAGTTGGTGGGACCAGGCGCAAGGTGGGGAAGGCTGTGCGTGCTTGGCTTTGGTGAGACCGGCGCAACAGGCGGCATTGGGCGTTCTTGTGAGCCGCCTCGATTTTGGTAAAGGGAAATCCTTCCCTATTTGGAATCTTCTTGCCCACATATATATAAAATCCCTTTCTCTCATCTTGCACCTTATTCCTTTCATCCTTTCCTACTAGTGGCGAGTCACAAAGAAAAACCAGCTTCCGGTATGTCTTCCGGTACTTCTCTTGTTTCCCTTTTTATGTAGGTGTAAACCCTAAGAGTGGGCATTTATATATTGCGCATATAATTTCTTAGGCGTGTCTCTTGTAGAAAATATTGTATGTATGCGCCCAAGGGAAATATGCATATATTGTTCGAACCCGTAGTAAAGTGCTCCATATATAATTTTGAACCCGAAGAAGGATATTGCGACACTTGAGCCGTATAAAATGCTTGCGTATAATTACGAACCACTGAAGCAAATGCTGGCGTGTGCGGTTTCGAACCGTAGAGAATCTTGTATATGAATCCAGAAGAAGAATACTTGTATATGTGCTTCATATGACTTCGAACCCGTAGGAAATATTGCATATATGAATTTTCGGTCTGAAAGAAATATTGCGCGTGCAATTTTTGAACCGTGAGAAAAATGCTCCATATATAATTTTGAACCCGAAAAAGAATAATCTATGACGCACTTGAGCAGATAAAATCTTTGCGTATATAATTTGAAACACGAAGAAAATCTGCGTGTGTATTTTTGAGCCACGAAGAAAATACTGCGTGTGTATTTTTGAACCACTGGAAAATACTGCGTGTGTATTTTTGAACCACAGAAAATACTTGCGTGTGTATTTTTGAACCCTGAGAAAAATCTTTGCGTGTGTATTTTTGAACCACTGTAAAATTTGCGTGTGTATTTTTGAACCCCTGCAGAAAATCTGCGAAAAAAATACGTGTGTATTTTTGAACCACAGGAGAAAATATCTGCGTGTGTATTTTTGAACCCGTAGAGAATGCTCCATATATATTTTGAACCGAAGGATCTTTGTAGACACACTTGTACCCGTATAGAATGCAGCGTATATAGTTTCGAACCCGAAGAAAAATATCTTGCGTATATAGTCTTGAACCCGAATAAAATACCGTGTATATAGTCTTGAACCCGAATAAAATACCGTGTATATAGTCTTGAACTTGAATAAAATCTTTGTGTATATAGTCTTGAAACCCGAATTTGTTGGGTACGATTATGTCGGGGAGATAACTTCGTCTTTCTCCATTTGTTTTGTGCGGATATCTTATTACCAAATTGTTATGAAGGAAATTGATAAGATGTTACTGAACCACATTTCACTTCGTCGAAGGATGCTCATAATTCTAAGCCGAACACGGATGATGAATTCTTCACTAGAGCCCCTCGCCCTTGCTCGGAAGAATCACCCGGGTTTCGTGCCAATTTTCTAACTTAGGTGGTGAAGATGAAAAGAAGACACGTTCGGTTCGCCCGAGAGAACACCATACGGTTGTCTTCATAAAGGGGTATATTCCTCTTCCAATATTGATTTCGGGATGTGCCAAAGCCCATTGCGTTCTTTTGATAGATGGGTTGAGTTCATGGTCTTCATTTCGAAGGGAGAGGATGGTCTTTGAAGAGAGCAAGATGTTAAGCTATTTGGAAGGATGCAAATTGTTAGCACGGAGTGTGGTACGTGGCTAGCATGCGCGTGCGGCATGTGTGCACAGTATGTGCGTCCGGTAGCGTGTGCAGTAAGCACGTCTAGTAAGCGCGTCAGCAGCGCTTCTTTTCTTTCTTCTTCTGTTTTCTTCTTTTGAAAAATGTCTAACTCAAGTTCGCGGGAGGAATCCGGTTCGGAGGATGATTAAGGGTAGAGCCACCTGGCTTGCCTTTGGTGACCACCACTGGTGACTTGGAGATGGGCGTTAGCCAATTGCCGGGCACGAGATGTGGCTCAAACGGCGGATGATTCTACGATGGTTGCTGCTGGTAGACATGGAAGAAGACCCTTTGCGAGTCGTGAGGCCGAGGTGCGGGCGCCTTTTTTGATCCTCGTACTTGGTTCCTTATCCGGGTCATGTGCTAGTTGGCGGCTTCGGCGTCTTGGGCTAAGCACGGCGTTAACACACCGAGAATCTGGAGAAGTACGGACATATGGCCACAACCAAGAAAGTCACTAGTCGATTTGCAGGTTAAGCGTGTGGAAGAGGCTTTATCTTCCATCGAGGATATGCGTGAGGTGGCTGGTCACCTGTTTACGAAGACGTTATTGCCGACCGGGAGCACCATCGCGACGTGTGCGTAGAAAAGGAGTTCAACACTTCGTGGTTTGTCGAAGGCCTTGCTTGAGATCAAAAGTTGAAAGACGCGGCAATCGAAAGCCTTTCCGCCGAGGAGATTGCACTGACGGGAGGTGGAACTCGAAAAGCTTTCCAAGATGTTGACTATAAAGAGAGCGGCTCTTGAAGATGCAAAGTTGACTTTTTCAAGAAGAAATGGACTTGTTGGATGATTTTCCTTGAACGTTTCTCTGTGATCTTTCATTTAGGTTCTTCTTTTTTTTTTTGAAAGACATATTGGATGTAAGGTTCAAAGCTTGACCTTTGATAGGCATTTAGTAGCTTTTTGGGTGTTGGATTATTTAAGGATGAATGGTTTTGATAATATGACTCCGATTATGTTTTTGGAAAGGAATATTGCTTCTATGAGAGTGTGTGCTAGCAATTGCACAGACTGTGAAGATGTAATGATTTTACTAGGAACAAAAATAGATCGTATATCTTGCGCGATCTAAATTTACTTACTTTATAGGTTTTGTGAACACGCCCCTCTCAGTGTAAAAGGCGGCTTTGTTTGGTAGCATCGTCGGCAAGTCCCCAATCGTTGATAGCATCTTCGGCGAGTCCCCGGTTTTCTCGTGTAGTTTTTGCAGCGTAGCAGGGTCGTTTGGTAGTTGAGTCGGATCGAGTGGTAGCATCTTCGGCAAGTCCCAGAGTTTCTTGTGTAGTTTTAACAGCGATAACGGGTTGCACAGGTTGAGTCGGGCGATCGCAAGTCCCATCATAGCATCTTCCATGAGCCCCGGTTTTCGGGTATAGTTTTACAAGCTGGTAGCTGGGCGTCTGATTAGTCGGATTGAGCGGTAGCATATTCGGCAAGTCCCCAGTTTTCTCGTGTAGTTTTACGACTAGTAGCTTAGGGTTGTGCAGTAGTTGAGTCGGATTGAGTCGCCTTCCCCACCATCTTGACATCGGGTCGAAGAACGAGATCGACGAGTCGACATTGTGGCCAGATAGATCAATCCTCATTGTGGTCGCCAATTGTTTATGGGTGAAAATCGTTTCTGCTGGTTTCGGTAATTTTGGTGGGTGAGTGAGAAACTGATTCAAACCCTAAACAAATGTGTTGCACGTGAGCACTTTATAGGTTCGAGAGATCGATGCGTACAAGTCAGGCCTAAACCCAAATGGCGTTCAGGACTTGCTTCGGTCACAAAGTGGAGGAGAAGGGTTGATTTGGGGAGGGAAGCAAAGAAAGGTGTTGAGGAGAGTAGTATCTCGACTTGTATCGAGAAAGTGAAAGCTTAGGAAGCTTGCAAGAGATGGAAGCTTTTGAGAGAGCTTGCAAAGTTGCCTTTTACGAGTGTAAGTGTAGTATATTTCTCTGACCGAGACTTGTTTACGGTGGAAATAGGTAAGACCTATTTATACAAGTCGAGATTGAAACGTACCCTGGCCTCATGAAGGAAGAGAGTAAAGGGTGAAATAATGGGAGGAGGTGGTAACCGCATGGTTTAATGGGTGAAAAACGTTTTTCACCATTATTTCCTCTTTTATTTGACCGCTTTATTCCTATTCACGCTTTCTTAATTGTGAGCGTAGTGTACATAAGTTGCATCTTTGTGACCGCAAACCAAAACCCTAAAGAAGCATCCCCAGAGTTTTGTGTTGATATCTCGTTGGTTGCGCCTTGAGTGCAAGTGGTGCTGCTAATGGCGCGTGTGGCATGTGCCAATGGCATGTGCGAATGCCTTGGTGGTAGGTTGCATGGTTTTGCAAGTTAGGCTACCCGGCGTGTGTGTTTGGCATGTGCCAATGGCATGTGCGGAATGCCTTGGTGGTAGGTTGCACGGTTTGCAAGTTAGGCTACCCGGCGCGTGTGTTTGGCATGTGACAATGGCACGTATGGCCATGTTGACCTAGTTGCAAGTCTTGCAAGCCTAGAGCGCTATATTTGGCGTGTGCCAATGGCATAGCGGCTTGGAATATGGCTTACGGCACGTGTTGGCATGTGCCAATGGCATGTCGGCCATGTTGACCTAGTTACAAGTTTTGCAAGCCTAGGGCGCTATATTTGGCGTGTGCCAATGGCATAGCGACTTGGAATATGGCTTGCGGCACGTATTGGCATGTGCCAATGGCATGTGCGGCCATGTTGACCTAGTTGAAAGTCTTGCAAGCCTAGGGCGCGATATTTGGCGTGTGCCAATGGCATAGCGACTTGGAATATGGCTTGCGGCACGTATTGGCATGTGCCAATGGCATGTGCGGCCATGTTGACCTAGTTGCAGAGTCTTGCAAGCTAGGCGCTATATTTGGCGTGTTACGATGGCATAGCGACTTGGAATATGGCTTGCGGCACGTATTGGCATGTGCCAATGGCATGTGCGGCCATGTTGCCCTAGGCTTGCAAGACTTGCAAGCCTAGGGCGCTATATTTGGCGTGTGCCAATGGCATAGCGACTTGGAATATGGCTTGCGGCACGTATTGGCATGTGCCAATGGCATGTGCGGCCATGTTGACCTAGTTGCAAGTCTTGCAAGCCTAGGGCGCTATATTTGGCGTGTGCGATGGCATAGCGACTTGGAATATGGCTTGCGGCACGTATTGGCATGTGCCAATGGCATGTGCGGCCATGTTGACCCTAGGCTTGCAAGTCTTGCAAGCCTAGGGCGCTATATTTGGCGTGTGCCAATGGCATAGCGACTTGGAATATGGCTTGCGGCACGTATTGGCATGTGCCAATGGCATGTGCGGCCATGTTGACCTAGTTGCAAGTCTTGCAAGCCTAGGGCGCTATATTTGGCGTGTGCCAATGGCACGGCGATTTGGAATATGGCTTGCGGCACGTATTGGCATGTGCCAATGGCATGTGCGGCCATGTTGACCTAGTTGCAAGTCTTGCAAGCCTAGGGCGCTATATTTAGCGTGTGCCAATGGCATAGCGACTTGGAATATGGCTTGCGGCACGTATTGGCATGTGCCAATGGCATGTCGGCCATGTTGACCTAGTCGCAAGTCTTGCAAGCCTAGGGCGCTATATTTGGCGTGTGCCAATGGCATAGCGACTTGGAATATGGCTTGCGGCACGTATTGGCATGTGCCAATGGCACGTGCGGCCATGTTGACCTAGTTACCCAAAGTCTTGCAAGCCTAGGGCGCCATATTTGGCGTGTGCCAAAGGCATAGCGGCTTGGAGATTTGGCATTGTTGCCATGGTGTGCGATATGCGGCTTGGTTTGGCATTGTTGTCAATGATGCGCGAGTGCGGCTTGGTTTGGCATGGTTGCCATGGTGCGCGAGTGCGGCTTGGTTTGGCATTGTTGCCAATGATGCGCGAGTGCGGCTTGGTTTGGCATGGTTGCCATGGTGCGCGAGTGCGGCTTGGTTTGGCATTGTTGCCATGGTGCGCGAAGTGCGGCTTGGTTTGGCATGGTTGCCATGGTGCGCGAGTGCGGCTTGGTTTGGCATTGTTGCCAATGATGCGCGAGTGCGGCTTGGTTTGGCATGGTTGCCATGGTGCGCGAGTGCGGCTTGGTTTGGCATTGTTGCCATGGTGCGCAGTGCGGCTTGGTTTGGCATGGTTGCCATGGT
>JAJJWW010009639.1:0-34243 GCA_023531295.1 Papaver armeniacum | reverse complement strand
GTTTAGTTACCTTTGGATGTAGTGGTAGGATTTTCCACTCCTACAAGCTCTGTAACTTGTTGCTGTTGTTTTCTTCTTAGAGAGTACTGTAATATTAAGTGTTATGGAAGATGCATGAATTTATAGAATACTGTAGGATCGACCAAGAGAGAGGAGAGCACACACCAAGCAATTAAAAGACTACATTGATAATCGCTTGGTGTACAATCTCTCATGGCTTAATAGCCTACTTATAGTCTCACAAACTTGACAATCACTCAAAGGACTTTCCTAATAAACACAAACTCTATATAAAGCACATTTTCCTAACATAACACAAACTCTAAATAGAACTCTTCTAGAACTCTCTAGAACTCAAAGCACCTTGCTTCTCAAGTAAGCTCGTCTTCCAAATATGACACACCGTGTCAACTGTTCTATTGATCCAACTTGGATCTGCGTCAACTGCAGTAGTTGATCCCCCTCGATCGTGTCAACAACACTTGTTGATCCAAAGCTCAAATCACCATATCTTGGTTTAACTTCCAACATCCTCCCTTAAACCAAGATATCACTTAACGAAATTCCGTAACCCTCTTCTACTCCTCATCTTCTTCCATTGATCGACGTTTGCACGTCCTTGTCTTTTCTCATTTTCCATTCCTCCTCTTCCATTGATAAACGTTAACACGTTCTTGTCTTTTCTCATTCTTCTTCAAAGAAACCACCAAACAAACCCTTACTCCTTGATACTCGATTATAGCTCATCCAACTTCATGATCACACCGGAATTCCGTCAATCAACAAACTCAATTCACAAACACAAAACAAACTTCTTCTTTTCAAGATTCTCTCACAATCTTTCTTTTGTTATGCTTCTGCCACAAGCAATAACTAAGACAAAGTCTGCCACACTTTGTAAGATATCCAAGTTTCTACCACAAACTCTTCAACCTTCCAACATGTTTGAGCTTAGCAAGATACCATCCTCCCTTAAGCTCAAACATCACCACCCAACTTTCTTTGTCATTCTAAGCTTGAATTCGATCACCTTAATCAAACTGTACTAGTCCTAACTGCAATACCAGCTTTGATCCTCTATCAAACTGTACCAATCCTCTGACTACAATACCAACTTTGATCCTTTCGTCTTTTTCGAATCCATGACTTAACCCTTCAAATCAAATCACTCACCCAAAAATTCTTTACCAAAAATCACAACCAATGCTCTCCACAAAGAACCTTGTTCTCAATCATCATCAATTAAGATTTCGCAACACCTCTTCTGAAACCCACACTTCGCACCTTTGTTATAACCCTTTTGTCACGCTCATTGTCACAACTGTGACCTTCTTCACATACGTTTCGAACAAATCTTCTTAACTGTTTTGTAACAACTCCTCTGTCACACTTCATAACAATCGCTAACTGTGATTGTTCTCTGTAACACATCACATATTGTAACAAACCTTCAATAACACTTTTTCTTTCCTTTTTTTTTTTTGTTTTTTTTTTTTTTTTTTTTTTTTTAAATTTATTTATTGATTGTTGATACGAACCTTGTGACCAAACAACAGCAACAAATCAGTTTTCAACTGATTTTATCCTGCGTAAAAATAAATTCTTCAAACCACAGCCAACCACGATCAACCAACATCACTTCCATCAATGGAAACCATGGCAGCAACTCGTTATCATCTATCCAAACCCTAACAACACCGGAGAAGAACATGATGCAACAACAGCAACCATCCTTTACGGTCTCTACCACAACTACCAAAACTCATCTCTTAGCACCAGCATATCACGTCTCGACCATCTTCTTCAATGTCACCATTAATGGCAGAAATTCTTCCTCGCAGTTGTTGATGGTGGTTTTTAGACAAGGGGTAAAATCGTAAAACCCCATGACCTAGTGTTACCCGAACACATTAAATAAGAGCATTTAACTCAGTGTAAATAATTAATAGGGGTATTTTTTCAAAATACCAGATTAGGGTTTTCAACACGAACCCTAATTCCAAAAAACAAGCCGCATCTCACGCACCATGGCAACCATGCCAAAACAAGCCGCATATCTGCGCCCATGGCAACCATGCCAAACCAAGCCGCATCATGTGCGCACACTAGTGGAAAATGGGATTTTTAAGTCTACCTGGCTTTATAAATAAGACTTTCTAGGCCTTTCTTTATGTATTGGGCTTCCAATGGAAGTCTTATTTATAGCAAAAAGTAAAGCAAGCCCCTATGAAAGTCGTAATACAAAGGGGTAGTTTAGTAAATAGAAAGAGCTTCTAGAAGGTTTATAATAAGTCTCAAGAAGGGAGCTAGTTTCCATAGTCCCTGTCTCCCAAATTTGGTTTCTCTTCATGTTCTTCTATCACTTCTCTCTCGCTTATCCAAATCTCATCTCACTCTGTCTTCTTTCTTACCGACGACAAACCTTGAGTTTGTTATCTCTGCTACTCTTTATCTATCTATCATTTCCCCCATTAAACTAAAAATCAAACACCCTCTTCAAAATAATTGTGAAACAGGAAAATCAACAAGAGAAATTCTGACTTTTTTGATCCTATACCCAAACCCTTTTCTTCATCTTCTTCATCTTCTCCACAAATTCCTAAGATAACTGCAAAAGTTCCTATATTCACCTTCAAAAACAATAACCATATATCCATCACCATTAACCAATCTATTTACCGTATCTCCTCATGATCTCTCTAAAAACCCGATTTTCCCAATTTTGAAACCCTCTTATAATCGTTCACTTCCCGCATCTATTCAAGGTTGTCAATTGATTAAATTGGTGTTGTTTTTAAACCATTTGAAGAAATTAAAAAAGAACACAAAATGAAAACCCCTAACCGGCGTTGGATTTCTTTGTGTGATGGGTAATTCTCAAATTGCAGGGGTAAGAAACACAAAATCAAAATCCTAATTTCCGATATAATATTCTTGTAATGATTTATACTCATTGATTTCGTTAATTTTGCCTCTCTTGAAGCACATCGGGATGGACATGTGAGATGTGGCCATGGAGAGAAGAAACAAGAAGTCACTTTAGAAATTTTATGCTTTGAAGATCTGGTGGGGTTTGTTTTTTTCTTGATTCATTGATCTTGTTTAGTGAATTTTATTTTGTCTTGATGGATTTGTTGTTTTATTTTTGAGTCAACAAGTAAAGTTAGGGATTAGGTGCTGGTTACCACAATGGATTAACAAGGAGGAGACCTCAGCTTCATTGTTTATGGAATGTCTATTGGAAACAAGTGGTATTACTTAGTTTGTATGTTCTTCAAATTCAATTCTGTTGGTAACTTATTGTATTAATAATAAAGAAGGCGATGGTACCAAATATGGTGGTGGCCGAATATGTTTCGTCACTTAAAGCTCCAAAAGAGCTATGCATTATGCATATATGGATTTAGAATTTCTAGTGGTATAATAATCTTATTTACTAGTCTTTATGTCTTTATGCTATGAACTCCAAAGATGTTAGAGTTCATGAGAAAGTAGTGAAGCTTTCCATTTGTATTCAGTTGATGGTATTAGTTTGGATGGATGATAACCCTTGAATCTAATGTACATCAGGAAATTATTATTGGTGTTGCTGGGGGGATCTGGTCTTCTTAAGACTACAGAATAACTTGGGAATGTGTTCACTAACCCAAGGCGCACATGGATACTGGGAATGAGGAATAAGTCGAAGACGGTGAGGTTAGTTTATTCTTTCTATTCTTTTAAGTTTAGTTTTGTAGTTTATCATGTAGAAGGCACTATCACTTTGAGAACAATACGACAATCGCATCTCGCCAAAGCTTGCTTGCAGAAGGGAGCTAAATATAGTCGTGGTGGGTAGCTCCGCTTATTTTCTTTAGCCTCTTACTTTTTTATCTAGTCTTCTTTCATCTCGTTTCTTTTATTATACGTAGATAATGCTAGCTAGTACCACCATCTGTTTAAGACCAAAAAATAAATTCTTGAATAGATTTTTGTATTACAAAGGAAATTAGTTGACTACAGTTTCTTGATTATGAAAACTATGTTGCTTATGCTTGGAAAATATAAAAGTGTCCGAATGTTTGTATTAAAATAATCACGTTGCTTATAAGATCATTTTGATGCGGTCATCACATCTGCTCCTACTGCCGAACATCTGCGGATGGCTACACGCGTTGGACTACGCTTATGTGTAAACTTATGCTAGCCTCCTTCTTGTTGGCGAACCACCGCTTCTCAATTGAGCTAGTTAGTTAGCGAATGAAGGCAAAAATAGTGAAGTTTTTCGGGTAAATTTCTGAACTATATGAATAATTTTGAACTTTTTTTAGTTGTTGCGTTTCTAAAGACCCACCGTAGCTTCAATCTCCTGTTGTAGGTTTTGCTACCTTATCTAGTTCTATTTCCGAAATGATGTAGTACAAATCTGAGAGTATGCAAACATTTTTGATATAGTATGACCGTATGAGACCCACTTGTTACTATAAGCTTTATTTTTGGCTATATTATGTGCATCTCACAATTCACTTTTCACATACTTGCAGATCAGCAAGAGAATACTACGCTATTCATACTATTTTATTGTCATCATGCGACAATTTCTAATCATAATTCTGTTTGTGGATTTTGGTTGTAATGGCATTGCTCAAATGATGATTAAAAGAATAGCTATTGTTTTTATGCCCAATGGTCTTGGGCATATTTTACGAATACACATGATCCTGGCAGCTACCCTAAGGTCATTTTGCCATTTTTAAATGAAGTCATTATTGCTTTAATGAAGTCATTATTTTTGTGTAGTACAACTTGCATACCCCAAGGTTATTTTTTGCTGGTTTTAATGAAGTCATTATTTTATTTTTTTTTTGCATCATTGATCGTCAATACCTTGTCTGCACCTAAGAGGCTATGAGAGGAAAGAACAAAAAAATCAATGCTAGTGAACCGCATTTAAGGGCCGAGTAAAATGTTTAGAGGATACTGGGATATTTTGGAGCTTCTAGTATCCTTTCCAAATCTTTTTCACTTTCACAGATTTTGCCAATTTATTTGTATGCGATATTAGGTCAGTTTCAATAGATTCTAAGAACTAATTCACACATGGTCGAATCTTGAAGCATGGTATTCATACACGATAGGTTGATTGATTCATTCTCGGAAGTTTGATCATTTTTGAATGTTTTATTTCAGGTCGAGATGAAGAAGGGACTTAAAAGATAGCTCCAAACAAGATGAAAATGCAATTTTATGCGGTGCTCATCTTGGACCAAAATACCAACAAGCTATCGATATTGCGATTGAGTGCACAAGAAAACTTTAGGAAGCCGTGATTTGTTTTTTTTGTAATTGAAGTTTGTGTATGTTCAAGTTTTGGTTTATTTTGAACCTGGGTAGTTGTTAGATAATGAAGTGTAAATTGACTCTAGCTTTCAATATTAATGTTTACTATGTTTCCATCTTAATTTGAGTTTTAATTCTGATCTCTGTTTCATATTATCTTAAGATTCATCTGAATCAGCTTTGATTCAATTGAATCAATTTTCATATTTTTTTTTATAGATTATGATCCATATAAACGATCGCGACGATTACTACTATTTATTGGGCTGATGAAAGAAGTCTTAATTTGAAAATTTAAAAGAATCCCTGTGCACAATCGTTTGAGAAATAAGACTCAATTTAGGGCTCCCAAAAACAGTTGTTTTTGAAGGTTTTAAGTGTCTTTTTGGCAGACTTTTTATTTGCATTTTCCACTAGTGGCACCAGGGCAACCATGCCAAAACAAGCCGCATACTGCGCACCATGGCAACCATGCCAAACCAAGCCGCACTTTGCGCACCATGGCAACCATGCCAAAACAAGCCGCATACTGCGCACCATGGCAACCATGCCAAAACAAGCCGCACTCTGCGCACCATGGCAACCATGCCAAACCAAGCCGCACTCGCGGACCATGGCAACCATGCCAAAACAATCCGCATACTCGCGCACCATGGAAACCATGCCAAACCAAGCCGCACTCACGCACCACATGGCAACCATGCCAAACCAAGCCGCACTCGCGCACCATGGCAACCATGCCAAAACAAGCCGCATATCGCGCACCATGGCAACCATGCCAAAACAAGCCGCATACCGCGCACCCATGGCAACCATGCCAAACCAAGCCGCACTCACGCACCATGGCAACCATGCCAAAACAAGCCGCATACTGCGCACCATGGCAACCATGCCAAACCAAGCCGCACTCGCGCACCATGGCAACCATGCAAAACAAGACGCATATCGCGCACCATGGCAATCATGCCAAACCAAGCCGCACTCCGCACACCATGGCAACCATGCCAAACCAAGCCGCACCCCGCGCACCATGGCAACAACGCCAAATTCCAAGCCGCTTATGCCTTGGCCCACGCCAAACATAGCGCCCTAGGCTTGCAAGACTTGCAACTAGGTCAACATGGCCGCACGTGCCATCGGCACATGCCAACACGTGCCGCAAGCCATATTTCTAAGCCGCTATATGCCTTGGGCCCACGCTAAACATAGCGCCCCTAGGCTTGCAAGACTTGCAACTAGGTCAACATGGCCGCACGTGCCATTGGCACATGCCAACACGTGCCGCAAGCCATATTTCTAAGCCTCTATGCCTTTGGCCCACGCCAAACATAGCGCCCTAGGCTTGCAAGACTTGCAACTAGGTCAACATGGCCGCACGTGCCATTAGCACATGCCAACACGTGCCGCAAGCCATATTTCTAAGCCGCTATGCCTTGGGCCCACGCCAAACATAGCGCCCCTAGGCTTGCAAGACTTGCAACTAGGTCAACATGGACGCACGTGCCATTGGCACATGCCAACACGTGCCGCAAGCCATATTTCTAAGCCGCTATGCCCGGCCCACGCCAAACATAGCGCCCTAGGCTTGCAAGACTTGCAACTAGGTCAACAAGGCCGACGTGCCATTGGCACATGCCAACACGTGCCGCAAGCCATATTTCTAAGCCGCTATGCTTGGGCCCACGCCAAACATAGCGCCCTAGGCTTGCAAGACTTGCAACTAGGTCAACATGGCCGCACGTGCCATTGGCACATGCCAACACGTGCCGCAAGCCATATTTCTAAGCCGCTATGCCTTGGGCCCACGCCAAACATAACGCCTCCAGGCTTGCAAGACTTGCACCTAGGGTCGACATGGCCGCACGTGCATTAGCACATGCCAACACGTGCCGCAAGCCATATTTCTAAGCCGCTATGCCTTGGGCCCACGCCAAACATAACACCCTAGGCTTGCAAGACTTGCAACTAGGTCGACATGGCCGCACGTGCCATTGGCACATGCCAACACGCGCCGCAAGCCATATTTCTAAGCCGCTATGCCTTGGGCCCACGCCAAACATAGCGCCCTAGGTTGCAAGTCTTGCAAACTAGGTCAACATGGCCGCATGTGCCATTGGCACATGCCAACACATGCCGCAAGCCATATTTCCAAGCCGCACCGCGCACCATGGCAACAACGCCAAATTCCAAGCCGCTATGCCTTGGGCCCACGCCAACATAGCGCCCTAGGACTGCAAGACTTGCAACTAGGTCAACATGGCCGTACGCGCCATTGGCACATGCCAACATGCTCGCTAGCTAGTTTCCCTATCAAGGTCATGCCCTAACGGCCACGCATGCCATTGGCACATGCCAACATGCTCGCTAGCTAGTTTCCCTATCAACACGGCCCTTGGCCACGCAATTGGCACATGCCAAACACACACGTTGGTAGCCTAACTTGCAAACCGTGCAACCTACCACCAAGGCATTCCACATGCCACTCCGCACATGCCAGCACACACGCTGGTAGCCCAACTCGCAAACCGTGCAAACTACCACCAAGGAATTCGCACATGCCATTGGCACATACCACCCGCGCTACTAGCGGCGCCACTTGCACTCAAGATGCAACCAACACTCGAGACATCAACACAAATCTGGGGATGCTTCTTTAGGGTTTTGGTTTGGCGGTCACAACATGCAGCGTACACTACGCTCACATTAAGAAAGCGTGAAAAGGAATAAAGCGGTCACATAAAAGAGGAAATAATGGTGAAAAACATTTTCGCCCATTAAACCATGCGGTTACCACCTCCTCCCATTATTTCACCCTTTACTCTCTTCCTTCATGAGGCCAGGGTACGTTTCAATCTCGACTTGTATAAATAGGTCTTACCTATTTCCACCGTGACAACAAGTCTCGGTGAGAAAATATACTACACTTACACTCTCATAAAGGCAACTTTGCAAGCTCTCCCAAAAGCTTCCATCTCTTGCAAGCTTCCTAAGCTTTCACTTTCTGATACAAGTCGAGATACTACTCTCCTCAACACCTTTCTTTGCTTCCCTCCCCAAATCAACCTTTCTCCTCCACTTTGTGACCGAAGCAAATGAACAGCCATTTCTTGGTTTAGGCCGGACTTGTACGGATCGATCTCGAACCTATAAAGTGCTCACGTGCAAAGACATTTGTTTAGGGTTTGAATCGCTCACTCACTCACCGAAATTACCGAAATCAGCAGAAACGATTTTCACCCATAAACAATTAGCGACCGCAGTGAGAGTGTAGTTGCGGGAAATCCCACACTACACCCCTTACTCAATTTTGCTTAATTAATCCATTGAAAGATGTAAGATCAAGAATATTTATTGATTGAGTCCATGAAATGTTTACACAGGATAATAGAATTACACTTAGAAATTAAAACACTCTTAAACTTTCTCTCTCCTATTGACTTGCTTAACAATTCCAAAAGATCTCTCGCACCATGATTCACTCATTTTATATAGGGTAATACATAGTGGATGACAAATAAGTTATCCTTTATTTTCGGAATATCTCGCGAAATGTCGCAAATGCACAAATACTCGTTCTCGCGACACTTCTTAACCCTCGCAAGGTTTCATGTCTTCCAATTGTTTTGTTTACCATTAATCATTGCGTCATTTATTTTAGCTATCTGCGACTGCCTCGCGACACCGTCGTTTATTAATCCCGCGAGCCTTGTACGTTGCGATATTATGATCCTACATCTTGCCTCTTTTTCCTTAAATATTGCTTGAAGAGCGATCTTTAAGGAAAAACCTCCGTTGTTGTAGTAATCTTGGATCTTTGTTGATGAAGGAACGAGCGGAAGAATACTCGGACTTGAAAAGTACGTACTTGCCTCTATTCTTTTGTGAAGTTCCGAAACTTCTTTGTAATATATATACGAAGTGTCGTTTCTTGCCTCATGAATTACGTAAAATAATCAATTTCGCAAGCTATTCTCGCCTATTAGGAAATATGTTGTATATTTGGATTCTACTAAAGTTCTTTTCGTCCGCACCCTTGGATTTGGTAGTGACCATTTACACGTGTCTATATTTACCTCTTTTTACCTTGCATTTAATGTTAACCGGTCATAATATTTTTTCTCATCTATTTATAGGAGCACCCCCGTGAAGAATTTTCCTTTTCTTTTTCATCTTCTTCATCGTCTGCAAGTGTTCTTCTTCTTCATCGTTCGTTAAGTGTTTACCTATTATTGTCTCTTACCGTCTTCTTCACCACTTTTGCTATTCCTTATCGCTTGTTACTCTCATGGCGTCCAGGTTTGTTAATTTTGCTATATCTCAACTGATTTTGTGGTTGATCAAATTTGAGATTAGCCTTTCTTGTTGAGATCACTCGGTATGATTAACTTTGTAGTTCTCTTTACGCCATTGTTGTTTAGCAAAGAACCAACCCGAGAACTAAATTTACCGTGAAGGACCCTCTTCTTTCTTTGGGCTCGCCACCGAAACCTACTTTGCAACCAGAATCCCTCACGCAACCAAAGCCCTTTTCGCGAGCAAAATCTATGGCTACAAAAAGACAGTCTGCGAGTGACAAGGTATTTAAGAAACATTTGTTTTTATTAACAATATATTGTTGCCTCTGTTTCTTATGTAACTTGCTATTCGCAGGATGATGGAAATATTGACAGAACTCCTAAAAGACTTCGCCAACCCAAGCCTGTTACTCCCGACATTCCATTTCCTTCTTTCAAACCTTCGTCTCCCTGGCTGCGGAAATCTTCGCGAGATAGTTTTGTACCTCCTTCCCGTGGTAACATTACCAGCCGACAATATTCCTATACCTCAACTCCTTATAGACCAAGTTCCCCATAATAGCCCTACTACAAACAATCCTGCACCTCCTCCGGTTATCAATGCCCCTACTATTTCTCCAATCACTTCCCTTCCCCGAAACCTCTTCTTCTCCTAATGTTCCTTTGACAAAGGATGACTCGTCTTTTTTGGTTGAGCAAATTCCTCTAACAGCAGAAAATTTGGAGGGGATAGATGTGGCTTTTAAGGTTCTTTCAGATCTCGTGAATGATGCCAAAAAGACTTCTGCTGATCCTGTCAAATCCAACGTCTGCGAGATTTTAAGTAAGCACCTTGGTCCTGATAAGGTCTCGCAAGCATCTTTAGTTCAAGAGATTGGTAAGCTGAAGAGTGATCTCCAAGTTATGGCTGTGAAGTGCGATAATCTCCACCTTGAAAATCAAAAATTTCACAACATCTCGCTAGATCGTGATAACCTTCACAAGAAGAATGAAGAATTAAAAGGTATGTTCTCGCCACTCTCTCCCTTTTTTTTTTTTTTTTTTTTTTTTTTTTTTTTTTTTTTTTACAACTCAAACTCCCTGTTCGTCCTCCAAGCATTAAACCAGAAACGAATAATGGAGATATATCAAACGGAGTCTGTCGTTGAAGAAGTTCGAGTGTAAAGAGATGCTTGATGGAGCAATATAATCTCTTAGATAATCTTCACACCTATGCAAATGATCAAATAAATAACTTGTCTAAAGAGAATTTTGACTTATCGCAAAAGCAAGACTCATTAAGTAATGACTTATCTCGTCTCTCTTATTCTTTGACTAAAACTAATTTGGAGTTGGAAACTTTATCAGATGAGAATCGAACTCTTTCTCAAGAAAACGTTCTCTCATGAATAAGGTGGCGAGCTACTCGCAAGAAGATGATGCTTGTCAAAAATTATGTGAAGAACAAGAACAAGCTAATCATACTTTGAAAAATTATGTGAAGAAATTACCACGAGAGAGATAAACTTATTTGGTAGGCCCAGAAGATGTATAAAATGAAGGCCTACTTGTGATACCTCAAGAGTGCACGGTGTCGCGATGTGTAGCACTGGGCACGTACGGGTCGAACCACGAGACTTGTGGTGCCCTTATGTGATCTAAGCTTGCTAACGAATTTGGAGTTCTGAGTGACAACAAGTGACAGAATGGTTTTGGATGCCGACATCTGAAGTTATTGGTCAAGTGACTCTAGCTAAGGTAATGTGATATGGTGTAAAGGGGTTGCTAAGGTTATCGATTCCACCACTAACCTATGCTATGTTTTCACTTCATGAAATTACTCTTATCCTTGTGACAAGTCAAGGAGAGTGTCAAGTCTCCACTTACCTAAGGTTGTTTCTCCGCTTGATAGATTAATCACAACTAAGTTTACTACCCAAGTATTACTTGTCTGATTAAGGTACAAATAATCTGAGGATCATAATAATTCATTAAGCTTGGGTTGCGTATACATAACAAAGAGGGGATCAAACTACAAAGTGCATCCATGGCGTTGGTATGCACCGTGAGAGCAAATTGTTATCACACCGAAATTAATCCTATCTAGAAAACATTCAATCATTCAAGAACATTCATGAAGAAGAACACAAAGTGATAAGCTAGGGTTTCATCTCAAACCCTAGCAGAATTAAACTAGAACATGCTTTGAGATAAACACAATACAAATTAAACCTAAAGTTGACAGCCCGGCTAATCCAGGCGTGTCTCAAACACTCACAAGCAAGTTCTTATTTATACATGCAAGAACTGAAAATATCTCAAACCCTAATTTAATGTAAAAACAAAAATTAAATTAAAGTTGAATCGAACCCATACTCTACAAACGTCGTTTCTCCTCGTCTAATCGTGCTCGTAACTCTATTGCTTTGATTTTTCCCCACCGTGATGAAACCCTAACCTAGTTCCTTCTATTTTCACTTAGCTTCTAGGTTTAGAAGCTATGAATGAAATAGAAGCAAGTAGGAGGTGATGGCGTGGTTGTTGGTCGATGGCGAAGAGAGAAAAGGAGTTGGTAGCGGTGAGGCGGCTCTGCAAAGGGTGTGGAGGTGGTCGGGGAGAGGGAGTTGCAGAGGTCTGAGGTAAGAGAAGGTGGAAGAAGAAGATAGGGTTTGGTCGGGGTATAGGGTGTGTGAAATTTTGCTGTGAGGCGGGTGTATCAGGGGAAGATGAGGAGGCCTCAGCGAGCATTGGATGAAGCTGGTGTGATCTGAACGGCTGAGGATGGTTGCTTGCTTTTGGAGCGATCTAGTGTTGCACGGAGCATCAAGAGATGATGTATAGTGAGGGCAGCGACCGTTGGATGTAGAAGATCGAAATCTCGACGGCTTGGAGTGCACGGCTCGGATCCCGGTCGCGGTCGAGTCTAGCTCAAGCCCATGTCTTGAGATGAGTTGCTACTTGTTGGGTTGCAACCATTAGTTGCGCGCGGCTTTGGCTATCCGCTCCATAGATGCTCGACTCCACCCTTCTTCGCTCTTTTGGCTCCTCGATTCTCCGACTTTATTTAGTACCTAAAAATACAAAATTAATTAAAACAAATATTTATTCTTGAAAACAAAGAAAATACACGTAACTGGGATAATATCCGATTTCTATGCGCAAAAGATGAGTAAAATGCCAATAAATAGATGTATAAATATGCAATATTTGGCACTCATCAAATACCCCCAAACCCAATTTTACTTGTCCTCAAGTAAAACAAAAATAAGAAATCCTAACTATACCACCGTCGCAGGTCTCTCGAATGCATTTAGCGTATGCACTAAGCCTTTAAACCCCTAGGTGTCCCTAGTGGACGAGTTGTAGTCTCGTGAGGGTTTACAAGAGGTGTACCCACAAAACCTTCTCCAACTTCGTGAGTGTAAAAGAGTCTCAAGCATCCTAAGAAGCTATGAGGACATAGAGTTTCGCATGCTAGTAACAGGAAGTTAGAACTATCGAAGAACGCATTCTCATCCTTAAGTCTTTGAGCGAGAAGTAACCATACCATATGAAAGAATTCGGATTCGATTGTGATCATAAGTCTCAACTTCGCCTCACCATTAGGTTTTATGATAATTGCACTCAAAAAGATCGCTTTTTAGTCTCTCATGTGTGCAGGCAGGAATAAAAAGAGAAATCCCGCACACGTTGTAAAGAAGGATAACCTTCCGAAATAAAATCCGAGACTCCACAAAAGTGTGGACAAAAAGAATCTTTTTCTAATGATCTCTAAGAAAGGAAAATCAACCATTAGTAAGGGTGGGAGTACTCACTCACTTCTCACCCGATCGGCAATTAATATCACTCTCTCATAAGAAACCATAGAAACGTCTTTCAATCTTCGGTCTTCGGTCTTCAAATGCTGATGACTTAACTTCTTAACTTTACAAAAATTTTAAAATTTTTTTTTTTTTTTTTTTTTTTTTTTTTTTAACTTGATACATGAAATGAAAATAATAATACAACACGCAAATTTTTTTTTTTATTTTTTATTTTATTTTTTTTATTTTTTTTTTTTTTAAGTTACAATAAAACGATAAACTCAATTTTTCACAAACTTCATTAATTCTCATTCTATTTTCTTTTCTTTGTTTTGTTGCATATGAACCTTGGACTATCTCAACTTTTCTTTCAATATTCCGATTCTCGTCCGTTGTCGACGATGATGTGTTTCTATGGGTCTTGCCGATTGAGAGAGAGAGTGATGCTAACTACAAATCGATATTTAGAAGGAGTTTTCATCTTTAGACGTCACCCTCATGATTGACGGAATTAGCACTCAAGAGATCAAAAGTAGTGCCGAAAGTGGTGCGAAGTTGGGTAGCTCACCATTCCTACCCTAATTGACGTACGGTGACACACACTCTAAAAGCTTTTCTAGAAAGTCACAAAGAGTGAAGGTCGGTACCTCGCTTGATGTAAAATGGGTAGTCTCCACTATGGGTGATCACAATTCTACTACCGAATATCTAAACAAAGACCTAATTCGCCCCTCCGTGTGGTTAAATCCAACTTTAACGCTCTAATCAACTAAGAAACCCGATTGTGTTCTCCTAAGATTTCTTCGATTCTCTATGTAAACATAGCTAAAAGCATGCTAGTGACTCTAAAATCTCTAAAGTTGGAGGTTTTTACAAAAAGAGTTTTGAATTTTTTTTTTTTTTTTTTTTTTTTTTTTTTTTTTAAATAAAAGGTGAAATAAAAGACTAAAAACTCTAAATGCAAATCACACCCCCAAACCTAAATCAAACATTGTCCTCAATGTGTCAACAGATAGGAAAAATTTAAACAGTCACATACCGAGAGAACTATGCTGATAAGAGAAAAAGGGAAGAGATTACCGGAATGTCATGGGAGCAAGGTTGAGCTTCATTCGTCAAGGCTAGAATCCAATATTCTCAACGGAGATCATATCGGATTAGCATAATATATGTGCAAGAAGACTCAACCGAATCAAGAAAAGAAAATTTAACAAGTCCTACCGGATATATACAATGAAAATTCACCATAAACTAACAATCTAAAGAGTTGAGGATCAACCCAATAGAAAATATATACAAACATCAACAATCTTACACAATTATAATATGAGAGTGTAAGTAAGACTGTAGATGTGAAGGAGTTTCCCCCAAACCAAAACTTATGAACTACGTGTTTGAAAGCACAAAATCTTGCAATTTTAAAGGTACATCATGCAAAAGGTCTAACTCAAAATGAGTTTTGCTAATTACAGCACATACACATTCCAACCGTGGCTCCCTAAGAGTGTTATACTTTGATGCAAAAATAGTCCAAGAGGACTTGGGAAGCACAAAGCTCTAGGCCTAAGTTAGGCATTTTCTTTAAAAGTTGGTTTTGCAATTTTGTGACAAACTACACCTAGGTTGGGTGAAGGAGTTTCAATTTGTGACTCAGAGAGAGTTAGGTACATCTAAGTTGTTTTCATTTTTTTAAAATCATTTGTACCATCACACACTTTCCTAAAGTCAAAAGAGGGTAAATCATGGTCATTTTCACAAAACAAATCCACAGGTTCCACATCAATATCACATGCATGAATATCAGAAGAAGCATCATTCATAGGGTTCACAGGAGAGACACTTAATGTCTCTGAACCTAAAAATTCTATTACATTTTCAAAATATACATGCTCTTCATATTCATCATCATCATCATCATCATAGCAAAATCCATCTCTCCATTCAAAATTGTAGTATTTTTAGTGTACTCATCTACCTCTAGATTAGGTTCATATTCAATGTTAGTTGCATGAGTAAGACTAGAAACACTATTTTCAATCCTATCATTTTGTAACTCAATCGTGTTCCTTTGAAGAATCATCTTGAGTTGTTCCATTGAAGGAGAGTCTTCACTAGTGGGTATGCATTCCTCATATGGATATTCAATGTATGGTTGTGCATGAGGTTCACTAGAGAAGGAAATTCGGACATGTTGCTATATGGATGGTCATGCATTGCATTCATTTCAAGCCTAGCATTTAGCTCCATGAGTGTATCCATTGTTGATTGCAAACTAGGAGTTGGGGAGTATAAAATTGTTCATCTCCCCACCGTGGTGAATGATGCATGTGTGCAGGTTGATTATGGTCCCAATAGTCACTTCTAGACACTTCGTTCATTGGATTATCATGGTTTTCCCTAGACCGTCTAAAATCATGCAAGATATAACAGTATTCAGCAGGGTGGTCTAAGCCACCACATAAGGTGCAAGCATGCGTTTCATATTGCCTAGAAAAACTAGATTCGACAGATTGCCTCTGTGATTGCCTATCTAAAGCCGATAGTCGAGCCTCTAATTGATCTAAAAGTGATGACTGGGTATGAGGAGAGTGTTCATTCTCAACCCGTGATGGATGATACATGTGCTCATAGTGATTAGGTATGTGAGGTCGGGCCCCGAGAAGGCGCATAAAATTCTCTAAAATCACTATGGTATGTGGGGGTTCATCCCGTGAAGCGTGCCCGTAAGCACGCTCTCTAAGGGATTTGTTTCCATCCCCGGATGCGGACAAAATCCCGACATGGTCTAGCTCTCAAATTGAACTCAAAGCCCAATTGTAATGGACTTAATTTGGTTCATTGGGTTTTTGGTTTGATGGGTTTCATTTTTGTTTTTGTAAACTTTGGTTTGATGGGAAGCCTAGTAGTTGTTGGCTCAATTTGGTTTTGATGGGCTTAGTTTGGTTGCAGCCCAAAGTGTTTGCAAAACTTAATGGGAGTGGGCTGAAATTTTTGGTTTTGAGAAGCCAAAGAAGTGTGAAACTACTGACCAGTATGCACCCCTGGTTGGGTTGAAGTGGGCTCGCCTCGGTGTAGCCCAAGTTATGGGTTCATGAGCCCACTTGGTGTGGGCTTCGATTATAAACGCCCGATTCAACTCGGTAAATCGCTGAGAAGTTAGGATTGGACTCGGCTATTCAGAAGGCAACTCAACTCGGCGGTTTGACTCGGTGAGAACAAGCAGTTCCCACTCACTCGGCAAGTCGGACTTTTTACTCGGCTGAGTCAAAGTTTCCTATTCAAACCCTCACGATTGACATGCAGAGTGTATGTGGAGCCCCGAGTTGATGGTGCAAGCCAGATGTATGTGTAAGCCCGATTGATGGTGCCGGGTTCGGGTTAGATATACACGATTATGTTTATTGGCTCAGTTGGTATGTGCAAGCCCGTAGTGGGTTTAGCTTACAGCTCAGGCTTTTGTGACAGCCCAAAGAAATGGGTTGAAGGCAAATTGCCGAGGCCGGTGGTGAGCAAGTTTGCCAGGCCACGAAGGTCTCGCACAGCGAGTTGGCAACTCACACTTTGGTGTGCACAAACTACGGCAATGCACAATCACAAATCAAGCACAAGGTTATGCTCGGTTTGGTCGTGCCAAGTTGCAACAAAGCTCCACAGCCTTGAGGGGGTCAGGTTGCACACATTAATGCTCGAGGCTTGGCTCAACAGGGTCAACATGGTTCACACGATGCACACAATGAAATCTGTGAGGGCTAGCCTCGGCTACCTCAAACAAACAATTAGTTCAACAGGGTTTGCAGCTGAGGCACAACAGGCTCAACAGCTTCAGGGGGCTGGAGGGTTGCACAGGTTAAACACCAAGGAGTCAGGGGAGATGATAGCTCAACTAGCTCACAGATGTATGCTCAGATATGGTTCATAGAAGCACAGATGCAAAGATTTAACAATGCAATTAGTTCAACAGGGTTCATGACTTTAAAACCACAGCTCATGTGGGTGCACAGACAATGCAACAGTTCAACAGGTCTCTAATGGTGCAAATTTCAGATGCGCTTTAGTCAGGGTTCAAGCATGCATTCGTGGTCTGCTCGTTGTTTTGCGTGTTAAACAACACAGAAAGCACGAGAGGATCCGAGAGCTATTCCGGCATAGTTACTAACCTTAAGGCACCGCTTTTCTTGCCTTCCATGGGTTGCTTTAAGAAGCTAAAAACACAGGTGGCACTTCAAGTCTCGCACCTTTCCTTGTCTTTCTCCCTTTTGGCATGCACAGCAGCCAAACATGACCAGACTCCGTTGGCTCAACAAAGAGATTTAGTTCTCTAAAATGCACAGCTCAAGACACACAAAGACTCACAAATGCACAGCTGCACTCACAAGTTGCCAGGTTGCAACTGAATGAACCAAATGCTCAGAACAAAATTCAGTGTAACACACCGAAGGAATAAAACGCAATGATCACTGAGCACTGAATGAGGTAAAGTTATGAGCACGTTGCAAAAGCAAGGGTGCTCAAACAGGGTAGTGATGCGAGGATGAAAAACTATGCTCACTGTGCAGCCAAGATGGATGTCTTCGCCGTAACGGTGCAAAAATACGTAAAAATAAACAAGTTACAACTAAACAATAAGGTAAAGCAAATATGTACAGGAATGATTTGCAACTCAGCGAAACAAGCAAAAGATCACAGGCACGCGCCAAGTCCCCGTAAACGGCGCCAAAAACTTGGTAGGCCCGAGAAGATGTATAAAATGAAGGCCTACGGTGATACCGCAAGTGCACGGTGTCGCGATGTATCACATAAGGGCACCACAAGTCTCTGTGGTTCGACCCGTACGTGCCCAGTGCTACATCGCGACACCGTGCACTTGCGGTATCACCGTAGGCCTTCATTTTATACATCTTCTCGGGCCTACCAAATAAGTTTATCTCTCTCGGCGGTAATTTCTTCACATAATTTTTTCAAAGTATGATTAGCTTGTTCTTGTTCTTCACATAATTTTTGACAAGCATCATACTTTTGCTGAGTAGCTCGCCACCTTATTCAACAGAGAACGTTTCTCTTGAGAAAGAGTTCGATTCTCATCTGATAAAGTTTCCAACTCCAAATTAGTTTTAGTCAAAGAATAAGAGAGACGAGATAAGTCATTACTTAATGAGTCTTGCTTTTGCGATAAGTCAAAAATCTCTTTAGACAAGTTATTTATTTGATCAATTTGCATAGGTGTGAAGATTATCTAAGAGATTATATTGCTCCATCCAAGCATCTCTTTCCACTCGAACTTCTTCAACGACAGGACTCCGTTTGATATCTCCATTATTCGTTTACGGTTTAATGCTTGGAGGACCAGAACAGGGAGTTTGAGTTGTAAAAAAAAAAAAAGGGAGGGAGTGGTGAGAAACATACCTTTTAATTCTTATTCTTCTTGTGAAGGTTATCACGATCTAGCGAGATGTTGTGAAATTTTTGATTTTCAAGGTGGAGATTATCATGCACTTCACAGCCATAACTTGGAGATCACTCTTCTTCACTTACCAATCTCTTGAACTAAAGATGCTTGCGAGACCTTATCAGGACCAAGGTGCTTACTTAAAATCTAGACGTTGGATTTGACAGATCGGATCGAAGTCTTTTTGGCATCATTCACGAGATCTAAAAGAACCTTAAAAGCCACATCTATCCCTCCAAATTTTCTCCCATTGAGGAATTTGCTCAACCAAAAAAGACGAGTCATCCTTTGTCAGGAACATTAGGAGAAGAAGAGGTTTCGGAAGGAAGTGATTGGAGAAATAGTAGGGGCATTGATAACGGGGAGGAGGTGGATTGTTTGTAGTAGGGCTATTATGGGAACTTGGTCTATAAGGAGTTGAGGTATAGGAATATTGTCGCTGGTAATGTTACCACAGGAAGGAGGTACAAAACTATCTCGCAAGATTTCTTGAGGAGAGAGAAGGTTGAAAGAAGGAAATGGAATGTAAGAGTAACAGGCTTGGGTTGGCGAAGTCTTTTAGGAGTTTCATCAATATTTCCATCATCCTGCGAATAGCAAGTTACATAAGAAACAGAGGCAACAATATATTTTTAATAAAAACAAATGTTTCTTAAATACCTTGTCACCCAGACTGTCTTTTTGTAGCCATAGATTTTGCTCGCGAAAAGGGCTTTGGTTGCGTGAGGGATTCGTTTGCAAAGTAGGTTTTGGTGGTGGCCCAAAGAAAGAAGAGGGTCCTTCCACGGTAAATTTAGTTAAGGGTTGGTTCTTGCTAAAACAACAATGGCAGAAAGAGAACTACAAAGTTAATCATACCAGGTGATCTCAACAAGAAAAGCTAATCTCAAATTTGATCAACCACAAAATCAAGCCAGATATAGCAAAATTAACAAACCTGGACGCCATGAGAGTAACAACTGATAGGGAATAGCAAAAGTGGTGAAGAAGACGGTAAGAGACAATAATAGGTAAACACTTGCAGAACGATGAAGAAGAAGAACACTTGATTTGATGAAGAAGATGAAAAAGAAAAGGAAAATTCTTCACGGGGGTGCTCTATAAATAGATGAGAAAAAAATATTATGACCTGTTAACATTAAATGCAATTAAAAGAGGTAAATATAGACACGTGTAAATGGTCACTACCAAATCCAAGGAAGCAGAACGAAAAGAACTTTAGTAGAATCCAAATATACAACATATTTCCTAATAGGCGAGAATAGCTTGAAATTGATTATTTTCTCAATTCATGAGGCAAGAAACGACACTTAGTATATATATTACAAAGAAGCTTCTGAACTTCACAAAAGAATAGAGGCAAAGTACGTGCTTTTCAAGTCCAAGTATTCTTCCGCTCGTTTCCTTCATCAACAAAGATCCAAGATTACTACAACAATAGGTTTTCCTTAAAGATCGCCTTCAAGCAATATTTAAGGAAAAAGAGGCAAGATGTAGGATCATAATATCGCAACGTACAAGGCTCAAGGGGATTAATAAACGACGGTGTCGCGAGGCAGTCGCAGATAGCTAAAATAAATGACGCAATGATTAATGGTAAACAAAACAATTGGAAGACATGAAACCTTGCGAGGGTTAAGAAGTGTCGCGAGAACGAGTATTTGTGCATTTGCGACATTTCGCGAGATATTCCCGAAAATAAAGGATAACTTAGCTGTCATCCACTATGTATTACCCTATAAAAGGGCTGAGTAATCTGGCGCGAGAGATCTTTTGGAATTGTTAAGCAAGTCAATAGGAGAGAGAAAGTTTAAGAGTGTTTTAATTTCTAAGTGTAATTCTATTATCTAAACATTTCATGGACTCAATCAATAAATATTCTTGATCTTACATCTTTCAATGGATTAATTAAGCAAAATTGAGTAAGGGGTGTAGTGTGGGATTTCCCGCAACTACACTCTCATCCATGATCGCTAATTGTTTATGGGTGAAAATCGTTTCGCGATTTCGGTAATTTCTGAGTGAGGTGAGAAACCGATTCAAACCCTAAACAAATGTGCTGCACGTGAGCACTTTATAGGTTCGAGATCGATCTGTACAAGTCCGGCCTAAACCAAGAAATGGCCGTTCCGGACTTGCTTCGGTCACAAAGTGGAGGAGAAAGGTTGATTTGGGGAGGGAAGCAAAGAAAGGTGTTGAGGAGAGTAGTATCTCGACTTGTATCGTAGTGAAAGCTTAGGAAGCTTGCAAGAGATGGAAGCTTTTGGGAGAGCTTGCAAGTTGCCTTTTCTAGAGTGTAAGTGTAGTATATTTCTCCCGACCGAGACTTGTTGTCCGGTGGAAATAGGTAAGACCTATTTATACAAGTCGAGATTGAAACGCCACAGCCTCATGAAGGAAGAGAGTAAAGGGTGAAATAATGGGAGGAGGTGGTAACCGCATGGTTTAATGGGCGAAAATGTTTTTCACCATTATTTCCTCTTTTATGTGACCGCTTTATTCCTTTTCACGCTTTCTTAATGTGAGCGTAGTGTACGCTGCATGTTGTGACCGCCAAACCAAAACCCTAAAGAAGCATCCCCCAGTTTGTGTTGATGTCTCGAGTGTTGGTTGCATCTTGAGTGCAAGTGGCGCTGCTAGTAGCGCGGGTGGCATGTGCCAATGGCATGTGCGGAATTCCTTGTTGGTAGTTTGCACGGTTTGCGAGTTGGGCTACTACCGTGTGTGCTTGGCATGTGCGGAAGTGGCATGTGCGGAATGCCTTGGTGGTAGGTTGCACGGTTTGCAAGTTAGGCTACCAACGTGTGTGTTTGGCATGTGCCAATGGCATGCGTGGCCATTAGAGCCGTGACCTTGATAGAAACTAGCTAGCGAGCATGTTGGGCATGTGCCAATGGCATGCGTGGCCGTTAGGCCGTGACCTTGATAGGGAAACTAGCTAGCGAGCATGTTGGCATGTGCCAATGGCGCGTACGGCCATGTTGACCTAGTTGCAGTCTTGCAAACCTAGGGGCGCTATGTTGGGCGTGGGCCCAAGGCATAGCGGCTTGGAATTTCAGCGTTATTGCCATGGTGCGCAGGGTGCGGCTTGGAAATATGGCTTACGGCATGTGTTGGCATGTGCCAATGGCACATGCGGCCATGTTGACCTAGTTGCAAGTCTTGCAAACCTAGGGCGCTATGTTTGGCGTGGGCCCAAGGCATAGCGTGACTTTAGAAATATGGCTTGCGGCGCGTGTTGGCATGTGCCAATGGCACGTGCGGCCATGTCGACCTAGTTGCAAGTCTTGCAAGCCTAGGGTGTTATGTTTGGCGTGGGCCCAAGGCATAGCGGACTTAGAAATATGGCTTGCAGACGTGTTGGCATGTGCTAATGGCACGTGCGCCATGTCGACCTAGTTGCAAGTCTTGCAAGCCTAGGGCGTTATGTTTGGCGTGGGCCCAAGGCATAGCGGCTTAGAAATATGGCTTGCGGCACGTGTTGGCATGTGCCAATGGCACGTGCGGCCATGTTGACCTAGTTGCAAGTCTTGCAAGCCTAGGGCGCTATGTTTGGCGTGGGCCCAAGGCATAGCGGCTTAGAAATATGGCTGCGGCACGTGTTGGCATGTGCCAATGGCACGTGCGGCCTTGTTGACCCTGGTTGCAAGTCTTACCTAGGGCTATGTTTGGCGTGGGCCAAAGGCATAGCGGCTTAAATATGGCTTGCGACGTGTTGGCATGTGCCAACGGCACGTGTTGTTTCCATGTTGAAGCCTAGTTGCAAGTCTTGCAAGCCTGGGCGCTATGTTTGGCGCAAAAAGGCGCAGCGGCTTGCGCGGCACGTGTTGGCATGCCAATGGCACTTGACCATGTTGACCTAGTTGCAAGTCTTGAAGCCTAGGGCGCTATGTTTGGCGATGGGCCAAGGCATAGAGGCTTAGAAATATGGCTTCGCGGCACGTGTTGGCATGTGCCAATGGCACGTGCGGCCATGTTGACCTAGTTGCAGAGTCTTGCAAGCCTAGGGCGCTATGTTTGGCGTGGGCCCAAGGCATAACGCTTAGAAATATGGCTTGCGGCACGTGTTGGCATGTGCCAATGGCACGTGCGGCCATGTTGACCTAGTTGCAAGTCTTGCAAGCCTAGGGGCGCTATGTTTGGCGTGGGCCAAAGGCATACGGCTTGGAATTTGGCGTTGTTGCCATGGTGCGGGTGCGGCTTGGTTTGGCATGGTTGCCATGGTGTCGTGAGTGCGCGGTTGGCATGATTGCCATGGTGCGCGTGATGCGTCTTGTTTTAGCATGGTTGCCATGGTGCGCAGTGCGGCTTGGCTTGGCATGGTTGCCATGGTGCGCGATATGCGGCTTGTTTTGGCATGAAGAAGATGGTGCGCAGTGCGGCTTGGTTTTGGCATGGTTGCCGATGGTGCGCAGTATGCGGCTTGTTTTGGCATGAAGAAGCCATGGTGCGCGATATGTTTTGGCTTGTTTTGGCATGGTTGCCGTAGTGCTTGGAGCTTGGCTTGGTTTAGCATAGTTTGCCATGGTGCGCAGTGCGGCTTGGTTTGGCATGGTTTCCATGGTGCGCGTATGCGAGTTGTTTTGGCATGGTTGCCATGGCATGGTTGTTGGTTGCCATGGTGCCATGAGCGCAACCATGCCAAAACAAAAATAATGACTTCATTAAAGCAATAATGACTTCATTTAAAAATGGCAAAATGACCTTAGGGTAGCTGCCAGGATCATGTGTATCTGCGTAAAATATGCCCAAGACCATGGCAACCATGCCAAAACAAGCAAAAACCATGCCAATGACTTCATTAAAGCAATAATGACACCATGGAAACCATGCCAAACCAAGCCGCACTGGCACCATGGCAACCATGCCAAACCAAGCCGCACTCGCGCACCATGGCAACCATGCCAAAACAAGCCGCATATCGCGCACCATGGCAACCATGCCAAAACAAGCCGCATATCGCGCACCATGGCAACCATGCCAAACCAAGCCGCACTCTGCGCACCATGGCAACCATGCCAAAACAAGCCGCATACCGCGCACCATGGCAACCATGCCAAAACCCAAGCCGCACTCGCGCACCATGGCAACCATGCCAAAACAAGACGCATATCCGCAAGCACCATGGCAATCATGCCAAACCAAGCCGCACTTCCTGCACACGGGCAACCATGCCAAACCAAGCCGCACCCTGCGCACCATGGCAACAACGCCAAATTCCAAGCCGCTATGCCTTTGGCCCACGCCAAACATAGCGCCCCTAGGCTTGCAAGACTTGCACCTAGGTCAACATGGCCGCACGTGCCATTGGCACATGCCAACACGTGCCGCAAGCCATATTTCTAAGCCGCTATGCCTTGGGCCCACGCCAAACATAGCGTCCTGGGTGCAAGACTTGCAACTAGGTCAACATGGCCGCACGTGCCATTGCACATGCCAACACGTGCCGCAAGACATATTTCTAAGCCTCTATGCCTTTGGCCCACGCTAAACATAGCGCCTAGGGCTTGCAAGACTTGCAACTAGGTCAACATGGCAAGACGTGCCATTGGCACATGCCAACACGTGCCGCAAGCCATATTTCTAAGCCGCTATGCCTTGGGCCCACGCTAAACATAGCGCCCCTAGGCTTGCAAGACTTGCAACTGGAGGTCAACATGGCCGCACGTGCCATTGGCACATGCCAACACGTGCCGCAAGCCATATTTCTAAGCCGCTATGCCTTTGGCCCACGCCAAACATAGCGCCCTAGGCTTGCAAGACTTGCAACTAGGTCAACAAGGCCGCACGTGCCATTGGCACATGCCAACACGTGCCGCAAGCCATATTTCTCAGCCGCTATGCCTTGGGCCCACGCAAACATAGCGCCCTAGGCTTGCAAGACTTGCAACTAGGTCAACATGGCCGCACGTGCCATTGGCACATGCCAACACGTGCCGCAAGCCATATTTCTAAGCCGCTATGCCTTGGGCCCCGCCAAACATAACGCCCTAGGCTTGCAGACTTGCAACTAGGTCGACATGGCCGCACGTGCCATTAGCACATGCCAACACGTGCCGCAAGCCATATTTCTAAGCCGCTGCCTTGGGCCCACGCCAAACATAACACCCTAGGCTTGCAAGACTTGCAGCTAAGTCGGTCGACATGGCCGCACGTGCCATCGGGGCACATGCCAACACGCGCCGCAATATATTTCTAAGCCGCTATGCCTTAGGCCCACGCCAAACATAGCGCCCTAGGTTCACGAGACTTGCAACTAGGTCCGGCATGTGCCATTGGCACATGCCAACACATGCCGCAAGCCATATTTCCAAGCCGCACCCTCGCACCATGGCAACAACGCTAAATTCCAAGCCGCTATGCCTTGGGCCCACGCCCAACATAGCGCCCTAGGCTCGCAAGACTTGCAACTAGGTCAACATGGCCGTACGCGCCATTGGCACATGCCAACATGCTCGCTAGCTAGTTTCCCTATCAAGGTCACGGCCTAACTGGCCACGCATGCCATTGGCACATGCCAACATGCTCGCTAGCTAGTTTCCCTATCAAGGTCACGGCCTAATGGCCACGCATGCCATTGGCACATGCCAAACACACACACGTTGGTAGCCTAACTTGAAACCGTGCAACCTACCACCAAGGCATTCCGCACATGCCACGGCATGCCAAGCACACACGCTGGTAGCCCAACTCGCAAACCGTGCAAACTACCACCAAGGAATTCCGCACATGCCATTGGCACATGCCACCCGCGCTACTAGCAGCGCCACTTGCACTCAAGATGCAACCAACACTCGAGACATCAACACAAACTGGGGGATGCTTCTTTAGGGTTTTGGTTTTGGCGGTCACAACATGCAAACGTACACTACGCTCACATTAAAGAAAGCGTGAAAAGGAATAAAGCGGTCACATAAAAGAGGAAATAATGGTGAAAAACATTTTCGCCCATTAAACCATGCGGTTACCACCTCCTCCCATTATTTCACCCTTTACTCTCTTCCTTCATGAGGCCAGGGTACGTTTCAATCTCGACTTGTATAAATAGGTCTTACCTATTTCCACCCAGACAACAAGTCTCGGTCAGAGAAATATACTACACTTACACTCTCGTAAAAGGCAACTTTGCAAGCTCTCCCAAAAGCTTCCATCTCTTGCAAGCTTCCTAAGCTTTCACTTTCTCGATACAAGTCGAGATACTACTCTCCTCAACACCTTTCTTTGCTTCCCTCCCCAAATCAACCTTTCTCCTCCACTTTGGACCGGCAAGTCCTGGACCCGCCATTTCTTGGTTTAGGCCGGACTTGTACAGATCGATCTCTCGAACCTATAAAGTGCTCGCGTGCAGCACATTTGTTTAGGGTTTGAATCAGTTTCTCACTCACTCACCGAAATTACCGAAATCAGCAGAAACGATTTTCACCCATAAACAATTAGCGACCGCAGTGAGAGTGTAGTTGCGGGAAATCCCACACTACACCCCTTACTCAATTTTGCTTAATTAATCCATTGAAAGATGTAAGATCAAGAATATTTATTGATTGAGTCCATGAAATGTTTACACAGGATAATAGAATTACACTTAGAAATTAAAACACTCTTAAACTTTCTCCTATCACTTGCTTAACAATTCCAAAAAGATCTCTCGCACTACAGATTCACTCAGCTCCTTTATATAGGGTAATACATAAATGATGACAACTAAGTTATCCTTTATTTTCGAATATCTCGCGAAATGTCGCAAATGCACAAATACTCGTTCTCGCGACACTTCTTAACCCTCGCAAGGTTTCATGTCTTCCAATTGTTTTGTTTACCATTAATCATTGCATCATTTATTTTAGCTATTCTGCGATCGCCTCGCGACACCGTCGTTTATTAATCCCGCGAGCCTTGTACGTTGCGATATTATGATCCTACATCTTGCCTCTTTTCCTTAAATATTGCTTGAAGAGCGATCTTTAAGGAAAACCCGTTGTTGTAGTAATCTTGGATCTTTGTTGATTTAAGGAACGAGCGAAGAATACCGGACTTGAAAAGTACGTACTTGCCTCTATTCTTTTGTGAAGTTCCGAAGCTTCTTTGTAATATATATACGATGTCGTTTCTTGCCTCATGAATTACAGAAAATAATCAATTTATAAGCTATTCTCGCCTATTAGGAAATATGTTTGTATATTTGGATTCTACTAAAGTTCTTTTAAATGCTTCCTTGGATTTGGTAGTGACCATTTACACGTGTCTATATTTACCTCTTTTACCTGCATTTAATGTTAACCGGTCATAATATTTTTCTCATCTATTTATAGAGCACCCCCGTGAAGAATTTTCCTTTTCTTTTTCATCTTCTTCATCGATGCAAGTGTTCTTCTTCTTCATCGTTTCGCAAGTGTTTACCTATTATTGTCTCTTACCGTCTTCTTCACCACTTTTGCTATTCCCTATCAGTTGTTACTCTCATGGCGTCCAGGTTTGTTAATTTTGCTATCTGGCTTGATTTTTGTGGTTGATCAAATTTGAGATTAGCCTTTCTTGTTGAGATCACTCGGTATGATTAACTTTGTAGTTCTCTTTCTGCCATTGTTATTTAGCAAGAACCAGCCCAGAACTAAATTTACCGTGAAGGACCCTCTTCTTTCTTTGGGCTCACACCAAACCTACTTTGCAACTGAATCCCTCACGCAACCAAAGCCCTTTTCGCGAGCAAAATCTATGGCTACAAAAGACAACAAGGAAAGGACAAGGTATTTAAGAAACATTTGTTTTTATTAACAATATATTGTTGCCTCTGTTTCTTATGTAACTTGCTATTCGCGGATGATGGAAATATTATTAACTCCTAAAAGACTTCGCCAACCCAAGCCTGTTACTCCCGACATTCCATTTCCTTCTTTCAAACCTTCGTCTCCTGCTGCGAAATCTTCGCGAGATAGTTTTGTACCTCCTTCCTGTGGTAACATTACCAGCGACAATATTCCTATACCTCAACTCCTTATAGACCAAGTTCCCCATAATAGCCCTACTACAAACAATCCTGCACCTCCTCCTGTTATCAATGCCCCTACTATTTCTCCAATCACTTCCCTTCCCGAAACCTCTTCTTCTCCTAATGTTCCTTTGACAAAGGATGACTCATCTTTTTTTGAGCAAATTCCTCTAACAAGCGAGAAAATTTGGAGGGGATAGATGTGGCTTTTAAGGTTCTTTAGATCTCGTGAATGATGCCAAAAAGACTTCGCCGATCCTGTCAAATCCAACGTCACGAGATTTTAAGTAAGCACCTTGGTCCTGATAAGGTCTCGCAAGCATCTTTAGTTCAAGAGATTGGTAAGTCAAGAGTGATCTCCAAGTTATGGCCATGAAGTGCGATAATCTCCACCTTGAAAATCAAAAATTTCACAACATCTCGCTAGATCGTGATAACCTTCACAAGAAGAATGAAGAATTAAAGTATGTTCTCGCCACTCTCTCCCTTTTTTTTTTTTTTTTTTTTTTTTTTACAACTCAAACTCCCGTTCGTCCTCCAAGCATTAAACCAGAAACGAATAATGGAGATATATCAAACCAGGTCTGTCGTTGAAGAAGTTCGAGTGGAAAGAGATGCTTGGATGGAGCAATATAATCTCTTAGATAATCTTCACACCTATGCAAATTTGATCAAATAAATAACTTGTCTAAAGAGAATTTTGACTTATCGCAAAAGCAAGACTCATTAAGTAATGACTTATCTCGTCTCTCTTATTCTTTGACTAAAACTAATTTGGAGTTGGAAACTTTATCAGATGAGAATCGAACTCTTTCTCAGAAAACGTTCTGTTGAATAAGGTGGCGAGCTACTGCATAGCCAAGAATGATGCTTGTCAAAAATTATGTGAAGAACAAGAACAAGCTAATCATACTTTGAAAAAATTATGTGAAGAAATTACCGCCGAGAGAGATAAACTTATTCAAGGTAGAATAACTTTGAGTGTTAAAGCGAAGCAATTCCAAGAACAATGTGCCAAATTAGAAAAATCCAACTCTACTCTTGCGACCGAAAATTCCATACTTGTTTCCAATGAAAATAACTTGCGATCTCGACTGAAAGGCTTAGTTGGAGATTCATTTGATGATGCCATGGACTGTTTGGGGAATAACTTCATGTGCTTTAGTTCAACATCTTACTTCTCAAAAGGAAGGTAGTCAAATTATTGACTATCTTAATTTATTTATTTATTCCATGAATGCTTTATTATCCTAGAAATGCCAATAATGTTCGATAAAATTTTCTTTGATCTTGTATATTTGTTATGCAGACTCTGAGAGAAAGCTTCGCTCCACTATCACCACCCTCAGGTCTGATTATTCTAAAATTCGCAAGGAAAACGGGGCTGCTTGGCCGCGTCTCTTGCTCGTTCTCGCGACCGTGCAGAGCGAAGGTTTGATTATATGTCTTATTGTAAGGACATTGATAGTAAGAATCGTCAAAAGGCACTGCTTCGTCAATTCCCTCTTAAAGCGGAGGTTCTTGTGAATGATATTTTGCTGTCGAAGTCTCTTGATCCTATTCATGTCGATCCTTTGGAAGTGAGTGATGATGAAGTCCCTAATTCTCCAGATAGTGATTATGAATATGAAAGCTGCGAAGATCCCCCAAATAAGGAAATTGTCGACGAAGATCCAAATAGAAAAACTCCTGATGAAAATCCAGTAACTGGCGAGAACGAAGGTGATGAAAACATTTCTGATGAAAATCCACCAACTGACGGAGGCGAAGCTGATAAAGGCGGAGAAAAGTCTCAACCACCCTCTGTATTTGAAAATGCTGAAGTAGAGAGTTAAACTTTCTTTGTAATTTGTCAAATTCCTTTTTGTTTGAATGACTTAACTCCTTGATTGATTAATTCCCATATTTCTTCCTTCCTCTTTTAATTAAGACAATCTCGCGAGCATGTTCGCTTATTGAATCTTTTATTAAGTAAACCCATCCCAATTAGGGACTTGATTTTAATTCTTCTCACTGCGACAAAGTCATGAGCCGCCTTTACATTTTCATGCAGAGGCCCATTGACCTTGCCTTATCGTTTTGGTAGTCTTTATTTTATCTCTTCTTGGGGCGACAAGGTCGCAGGCCGCCTTTACATTTTCATGCAATGGCCCATTGACCTTGTCTTATCATTTTTGTGTGGTCTTCCAAGTTAGACCTCCTAATTAGAGGTCTTCCCCTCGCCACCTTTCATCGCGACAAGATCGGGCAGGACGTCTTAACACTTGCATGTAAAGACCCATTGATCTTGCCTTATCATTTTCCAAGTATTTTTGCCTCTGCAGGATGTTTTAGTTGCGACAATATGACGTGTCTAAATATCCTTGCGAACATAAAGCCCCATGACATTGCCGTCTTGCGACGAAATCGCAGGACGTCCGTACACTTTCAGTGTAAAGACCCATTGATCTCGCCTTACCCTCGCGTTAGTATTATTGCCTCTGCAGGATCATTGCACAAATATGACAAGCCTAAATTCTCTTACTAAAAACATAGCCTTATGACATTTGCGTCTGTTTGACACTCCCCCTAATGGAAAGCGTCGCCCTTATCATCTCCCCTGGTTGCCCCTTCAAGGAGGCGAAACATCGCCATACAAGACTAGCTCCTCCCATCCTAGCCTTAACAACAACCGAGCTTGTTTTTCGCAGCCTCTTGTCCCTTATACCTATATGGTTTATGGTTACAAGACCGCACCCTAAGTGGAGTTTTCTTCTGGGCGAGTGCAACGCATGCCAAGACTTGCCAAGAATGGCTGGGCAGGTTCATCCATCCCGGCACTCGGCTCAACCGTGTACCTCAGCGCCTTGAGCATACACACGACTCCTTGGAAGAGACCCTCGGTCGCCCAACCGGGTATAACCTTATATATAGTTGGGAATCCAAGGTACCTCTCCCGATAGGCTTTCATGGGCCCCAAATTTTCATGACTCGAGCCTCGTGAGCGGTGTAACCTTCCCGAGCCATGTTGAGAGATACCCCCTTATATGACGCACTTTAGGTCTTACATTTGCCTCTTACGAAATGTTATTCGCGAACTAGGGTGTACGCCATAAAGGTTCGTCCCATTCTTTTTACTCATTCATATTTGTTATATCATTCAATCACTCATGTTTCATTGTTTGCGACATTTGTTTACGAAGTATTCACACAATTCTGTTTCATTTGTTGTATTTTCATTTTTCTTTCTTAACCGAATTCCCAAATACTCTTAGCGCTGGATTCTCGCACATCATTACTTCAATTGCTACTTTTTCTCCCCGTTTTTGTTGATTATTCACTTCTTATGCCTTTTGTTCCTCATATCCTTTGCTTTTTTATTACCATAATATTCGCCTGTCTCTAGGCACACTCACCTCGCGAGGTATGTTCAGGTCCTTACTTCTATAGCATCCACCATCAATTTTTTCTTTCTCTCGCTCATCTCTCACATGTTGCTTCCTTTCTCTCGCTCATCAATTCAAATTTTTAGCTTTTGTCCCAACTTCTATCACAAATGTTTCCTTTCCTTTTGCTGACACTGTTCTGTGCATCTCTGGTGGTGGTGGTAATGTCTGGCCTGTTTCTTCTCCTTTAGAAAGTGATTCAATTTCCCCCATCAATCATCACGAGAATGATTCTCTTTATGTTTCTGTCGTTTGTTTGATGCCCATGGAAACGGTGGTAAGAACAAAACTCCCATGACTTCTATCGCCTGGCGTGGTTCTATTCCCACGTTCCAAGGTGCTGGTACGTTTTCCATCACAAGTATAGCTTCCAGATCTTTTCCACACTAGCATTCAAGTGAGGCATCTTAATCTCTTCCCATATTATTCTCGCGACTTCTCTGCCCTCCACGGTTATTTTGCCTTCGTCCACCGTAAGTTTCTTGCTCATGATCTAGCCTCTGAATCTTATTATTATTGTTACGGTTGTAGTAGTTCCTTTTCTCGTTCAAACTCTTCGATCGTGGCTTCCCATGGCTATTATCTTCTCGCATTGTCCCTCATCGCCTTCCTTGTTTCTTGTCCTTGAAGTGCTCGCCACTGTATTTATGAATTGAGGCAACAAGCTTGCATTCGCAGCATTCGAGCCTGTGTTCGCGACTGGATAAGAATTCATTTCATTCTGTCTTTCTTCTAAGGCAATATATTCTTCCCCGTAACTCGTTAGCCGCCATCGTGATTGTATTTTTGATTCTAAAAATTTGAATGTATAACAAGTTAGTCGCGAAGAGAGCATTCACAAATGAGAGGATGAGATATCTTTCCTCAACCCGTCCTGCCATTTCGCTACACATGGTCCTCCATCTTATTGTCAACTGCCTTAAACTCTCGCCAACCCTTTGTTTCAACCCGAATACATCTTCAATACCTTCAAACCATTTTAGTGCTTCTCCTATTAGGCTTGATGCGAAATATTTGCATAGTATAGCATCATGATTCTCCCACTGCAACATACATCTCATATAAGCCTTGATATGTTGTAATCGCACGGAGTTGTTCGTCAAAGATGTTGGTTAATGCGGGTAGATTGCACTTAGGGGAGGTATTCCTCCCATCCGTACTTCTAACGTGAAGGGATTCTTCGCAGCCTCTCGCGATGGCTTCGTCCAATTGTTTCCTTCCTCCTTCCCTTCTATTGTTCGCAATCCTCTCATTTGACCCGAGTTCTCTTAAGATTTGTTCATTTGCCTCGAAATTTGATTCTACGGGTCTTTTTAGCTCGCCTCTCTCCTTCTTCGCTCGTGCCTATTTTGACCTTCCCGCTCGTTATTTTCTCCTCTTCTTTCCCCGCGACGCTCTTCTTCGTTTCTTTCGTCCAATTCGCACGCCATTATATCGGTTTGTTCTCTCTTCTTGGTCAGTCTCTCAGCTCTCATCTACACCCTCTCATATTCTTCATTAATATTTCTATTGGTTCGATTTTGTTCCCTCCTTCTTCGCGGTTGTCATGGTTATTCTGCATTTTGATTGCCTCTTCCATCTCTTGATTTTCCATTTCTGCTCTTATCCTTTCTCTCTCGCTAGCTAGCCGCGCTTGTTCAATGTAGTGTCTCTCAATGTCATCCTCGATCTCTCGGTTTCTTCTCAATTCTTCTCTCCCGTGCAAGATTATTCTCCCTTCATAAAATTGGGTCATTCGGCCCTTGGGTTGCATGTTTCCGATTTTCCCTATTCCGTTCATTTTGAAAATTTTCGGGCTGAGGAATATAACGATCTTCCATTTCCCCTCTTCTCTCGCCATGCTCTATGCTTGGATTTTGTGTTTCTTGTTGGTTTTCTTCCTCGGTACTTTCTGTTGGTAAAACTCTCATTCGTTCTTCCCTATTCGATCTTGAACTTGATCTCACGCTACTTCTTGATCTCCTATTTTGCAATCTCATATTTTCCATCCTCAATTCATGATTCTCTCTTGTTAAGTTTTGCTCGTTCTCCGCCTCTAGTCGTCTCTCTTCGTGTATTGTTTGTCTCAATCTTTCTAACGTCGCGATTTCTTCGTTTCCTGGATTCATTTCTCCATTCATTCCTTGCTCGCCTCCTCCGTCCATTGTTCTCCATTCTTGCTCCTCTTCCCTCTCGTCTTGAATCGACCTCCAAGTATGCACACTTACTCTATCATAATCCACGGCGCGTTTGCTACTCTGGGAGATCGGTGGCTGATTTGATCTTCTCCATCATTTCTCATATTCATCCTTGACGATTCTCCGTTTTCATTCCTCCTTTCTCCAACCAAGTCTCCCACTTCTTCTTCAATCGCTGGTTGCCCTTGTACATTTCTTCTTCTAGCCATTTTTCTTTTCCAATGAATTCTTGAGTATCTTCTCCAAACCTTTTCTCTCGTTAATCCAAATTCTTTCCAATTTCTACGTCAATCTCTCGCTCTCTCCCCTGTTTCTAGCGCATATGTAGTTTATGGAAATCCCACACTACACCCCTTACTCAATTTTGCTTAATTAATCCATTGAAAGATGTAAGATCAAGAATATTTATTGATTGAGTCCATGAAATGTTTACACAGGATAATAAATTACACTTAGAAATTAAAACACTCTTAAACTTTCTCTCTCCTATTGACTTGCTTAACAATTCCAAAAGATCTCTACTTTCTGATTCACTCGACCACTTTATATGGGTAATACATAGTGGATGACAGACTAAGTTATCCTTTATTTTCGGGAATATCTCGCGAAGTGTCGCAAATGCACAAATACTCGTTCTCGCGACACTTCTTAACCCTCGCCAGGTTTCATGTCTTCCAATTGTTTTGTTTACCATTAATCATTACGTCATTTATTTTAGCTATCTCTGCGATCGCCTCGCGACACCGTCGTTTATTAATCCCGCGAGCCTTGTACGTTGCGATATTATGATCCTACAGAGAGGATTGATCTTTC